>CM039504.1:20798945-21117267 GCA_022432975.1 Begonia masoniana
CTCAATTAATTACAACCATTGCCATTAAACCTACTTTCATTTATAATCTCCTTATTATATAAATCACACCATAAGTAATCGCGGGAAAAAAAATACCTGACCAAGGTGCTAGTTGTTACACGAAGAGCAACTTCGAATCGTCCTGGAAATTTTGAAACAACACCAACTTTACCCGAAATTCTCCAAGTGTGAGTTTTGCCTTGACCGAGTTAACTTTCTCGGCCACATCATATCTCAGAAAGGAGTTTCAGTAGATCCGGCCAAAATACAAGTTGTTAAAGAGTGGCTGCAACCTAAGAATGTGCGTGAGGTACGCGGGTTTCTCGGATTGGCCGGGTATTACAAGAAATTTATTGTGGAATTTTTGAAGATCGCAGTTCCTCTTTCACGCTTAAAAAGAAAGAATGAGAAGCTTGCATAGTCAGCTGCATGTGAGAAGGGCTTTCAAGAGCTAAAACCGAGATTGACCACGGCTCTCGTTTTGACACTGCCAGTTGAAGGCGACAAGTTCAGCGTATATTGCGATGCGTCGAAGTTTGGACTTGGATGTGTGCTTATGCAGGAGGGGAAAGTTATTACGTATGCTTCCCGGTAGTTGAAGCCGTATGAGCAAAATTATCTGACGCATGATTTAGAACTGGCAGTAGTCTTTGCGTTAAAGATTTGAAGACACTATCTGTATGGGCAGCAATGCGAGGTGTTCTCAGAACACATGAGCCTCAAATATTTGTTTACACAGAAGGAGCTAAATATGCGACAACGAAGGTGGTTGGAGTTTGTTAAGGACTATGAGTTCGAAATCAAATACCACCCAGGAAAAGCGAATAAAGTTACAGATGCCTTAAGCAGGTTGCCTACTGCGAGTCAGCCTTGACTTGCAGCGATGTCGGTGATATTGAAGTCTGAGATTGAGAGGTTTGATGTGGAGATCGTGGCAGACTTGTCCACTATGCTCGCGAAAATCTCTGATAAAGTACGGGAAGCTCAACGGGAAGACTTGGAGTGTGAGAAGCACCGTTTGGGCATGACGTCCGAGGATCCTTCCGATTTCAGCTTGTCGGAGGATTACATATTAAAGTTCAGGCATAGGTGTTACGTGCCTAAGGACGAAGAGTTAAAGAAAGAAATTTTGGCCGAGGCACACTCTTCGGCTTACTCGGTGCATCCAGGAAGCATAAAAATGTATAGAGATTTAAAACAACACTTCTGGTGGCCGAACATTAAGAGAGAGGTTGCCAGGTATGTGGAAACCTGTTTGGTTTGCCAACAGGTCAAGGCAGAGCACCAAAGGCCGGCCGGAACCTTACAGCCATTGCCGATTCTGGAGTGGAAATGGGAGCAGATTTCAATGGATTTTATTGTTGGCCTCTCGAGGACAACAAAGGGGCATGATAGCATTTGGGTGATAGTGGATCATTTGACGAAGTCGGCCCACTTTCTCCCAGTTCAAGCAACATTCTCCATGGATCAGCTCGTAGAGCTTTACATGCAAGAGATTGTCAGACTGGACGGGGTGCCTGTTTCGATAGTTTCAGACCGAGATTCGAGGTTTACTTCGAGATTTTGGAAGAGTTTGCACAAGGCCATGGGAACTCAGTTGAACTTCAGCACGACATTTCATCCTCAGACCGGTGGACAGACTGAACGAACGAATCAGATTCTTGAGGATATGCTTAGGGCCTGTGTATTGTAGTTTCAAGGATCGTGGAGCAGGTATTTGCCACTGATCGAGTTCTCGTATAACAACAGTTTTCAAGCTACAATTGGCATGGCACCATATGAAGCGCTGTATGGACAGAAGTGCAGGTCGCCGCTGTATTGAGAGGAGGTTGGCGAGGCTAGTATTATTGGCTCCGATATTCTACAGCAAACAGCGGAAAAGATTGCAATTATCAGACAGCGTATTGAGATAGCTCAGAGCCGTCAGAAAAGCTATGCCAACAATAGAAGAAGAGAGTTAGAATTTAATGAAGGTGACGAGGTTTATTTGAAGATTTCTCCGTTCAAGGGCGTCATGAGATTCGGGAGAAGAGGCAAGCTAAGCCCTCGGTACGTGGGGCCCTTCTCTATTTTGAAGAGGATCGGGAAGATGGCATATTGATTACAGCTTTCGGCTTCAATGGAGAGCATCCATAACGCCTTTCACGTATCCATGCTTAGGAAAATGCGTGCGTGACCCGTCGCATGTCGTAGAAGCACGGGAAATAGAGGTACAGCCGACGCTGACCTACCTAAAAAGTCGGTACAAATTTTAGAATCCTTTATTAAGGTGTTGAGAAACAAAGAAATTCTGCTGGTCAAAGTTTTATGGCAGAACCACGGCATAGAGGAAGCTACCTAGGAAAGGCAGCAAAATATGATGGCTAAGTATCCAGAATTATTTGTATAATGAATTTTGAGGACAAAATTTCAATTAAGGTGAGTGGAATGTAACACCCGGCTTTACGAGATTTTGAATTGTGCGTGCATTGGTAATTTTGTAAATAATTGAAATATGCCCGTTTTGCGAATCGAGAGTTTTAATGGAACCCTTATAATTAATATGGATTTTTGAAGAAATATGGAAATTTGAGAAATTCAAACCGAAATATAACGCTCAAGTTTCCGTTTTAACCTCATAGCGGTTTAATTCGTAAGAATAGTAAATTAAAACCGTTTGACGAACAGAAAGTTTTATTAGAGTCCTAGTAATAAGTTAGAATCATTGATGGAATAAGAAAATTTTTGAGAAACCGAACCGATAGTTCAGCGATGAGTTAAATGAAAAATCAAATGAGGGGCAAACTTGTCATTTGACAAGTCAAATGCATAAAATCAAAAAACCCCTCTTTCTCCCACACTTCACGTTTTCTCTCCCTCTCCTTCCTCTCCAACGGCGATCTTCCCCCCCCTCCATGGTGATTCTTCGTGGTTCGTCACCGTTCTCCCTCCGATCTTCGAACTTTCTTCGCATTTTCTTCCCCTATCGCGATTCTAGGTAAGAATCTATAGTTTTCAATGGCTTATCTCCGGTTTCTAGGTTGTTAAATAGTTAGGGTTTCATTGAAAATAGTCGGGTTTTGTTAGAAAATGTTAGTTACGATGGTATTGACGATTATTGAAAGTTATTGGATGAAAAATTGGGTGTATTGATGTTTAGGTTGAAAAATCAGAAACTTGGAGCTTGGAAACCTCCATTAATGGAGGTTTGTTAATTGTGAGCGTGAATTGTTCGATGAAATGCCTGAGAGAAGTTAATTAGAATTTTAGGAAATTTCTTTAGTTAGGAGTTTCGTTAGATTACGAAATTTCGATGTTTAGGTTCAATTTTAACAAAGGACATTATGAATTGACTTAGGTGACAAAGCTCGGGACGAAGTGCTCGGTGTGGTAAGGACCCGAGGTAAGTTCTCATGACTTACTGTGGCCGATTGGCCTACACCATATGTCGAGTTTTTGTTGTTGAGAATTGTTGGTGTATTGAATGTGTTTCTATGGTTTGATTGGTAGTTTAGGCTTAGTTTGTTTTATAGGAAATGCTTGTATGGTTTTGATGGTATTCTCGTCATATATGTTTGTATTGTGTATTGAACTGTTCACGCATAATGGTTTTCAAAATATCATGAAAATGAATTTACGCATTGATTTCATGAAAAGAAAATGCATGTAAAGGCAAGTAAAATATTATGTAAACAACCATGGCATGGGGTTATCGGGGATGAGGTTCAGACCTGGCGTTATGTGGTGAGCGGGTTTTCCTCCCTTCAGATGGTGTGGGCTGTCTAACCGCTTGACGTGCCCTATCCATCTATCGAGCGTTTCAGATAATCATAGACTGACACGTACTGATATATGAATTGACATGGACGGACTATTTCATAGTATAGCATATACATGTTCATAAATAGACATTTACGTAGAATTTACTGAGATTTTATCTCATAGGCGTCTGTATGGTGTAGGTGACTTTGAGCAAGGTGAGGACGACGTCCCTCTACCAGACGAACGCACGGATTGAAGGAGGATGCCCGTGGGAGCGTGCTGGGCAGTCGACACGTATTTTGACCCTTGGGGGAACGACGTAAAGGTATTTTGGGCTAGGTACGGGTAGAAATTGTATAGATATGCATTTTGGTGAAATAGCTTAGAATATTACAATTGAAAATGGTTTAAGGACAAATCGTAAAGTCTAAGTGATAATGTTGATTTTAAAGTTTTAATGGAACTGCTTGGTGTTTTCTTTTAAATAGGAGGAATTGTTTAGTTTTTAAACCGAATCACGCAGTTCGTTTTCATGAAATTTTAATACGTTTTAAATATGTTTGAGTGGGTTTTTGGGTGATTGGTGGAATGAGAAATGTAAGAGGGCAGTAGAGTGTTGTTAAGTTAAAGCGATAGTTGATGAGAGGAAAAGAATGGAAAGTGTGTTGTGCAGGAAGAAAGAAAGGGAAAGAAAAGGAAGGCGACTCTCTGGACTTCGAAATCCAGAGAGTGTAACGATCGATCGCCAGAATGGGCAATCGATTGACCCTCTTTGGCTACGCTCTGGAAGAAATTCCAGAGCGTGTGCCGATCGCCAGGGGCGATCGATCGCCTGGCATGAAAATGCCGCAGCCGATCGATCGGCCAATCGATCGGCTACACAATTTTTGGGCGAAATGCCCTTTATGCCCATGACTATTTGGCCGAATGTTTTCTATTATTTAATACGTTTTCTTTAAATGATTTTCAAGACAATTTTAATAAATTAGATTTCGATTTAAATCCTTCAAAGTTGAAATTACTTAATGTTATAAAATGAAAAATTTTACGGGAAATTAAGGGTACGGATAAGGGTCGCTACAGGATAACCCCCACACCAGGGGGCGCCACCCCCCGTTCCTAGGAGAGTGCATTTTTGCACTATCCAACCGGGGGGGAGGACCCCCCACATCAGGGGTGGGCGCCCCCCGATATCTTTTTAGGGCAAAGGTTAGGAGGCCGATTTCCCTTGAATATAAATAGATCGGCCTTACCATTTCGATTTTCCACCCCCCAATCTCTGCTCTAGCTTTCGAAAAATCCTCATTTGCAAAGTAGACCAGCTGATTGTGATCCAAAGAGACGTGGAGATCTTAGTTGTGGCACTCATATAGAGCTTTGGATGCTCGAGTTGAGGACCGAATGAACCTGGATGGTGACGGTGGACCCACGAAGACTAAAGATGAAAATTGTTTAGATTTGTAGTATTTGTATTTCATTGTTTGTAATGTTGCAATTTAGATTCACGTAGGCTGTAATTTACTTTCACGTAGACTTTTGCATGTGGTTGTACTCTACTTTGTGCATGCTGATAGTTGGTAAATATATAGATGATGGATTTGCTATTGGTCATTATATATTGTTTTGGATATGCGAGAATTGTTAAAAATAACTATAAATGAGTCATAAAATAAAGGAAATTTTGCTCAAATTTTTAATTTTCCATAAATTATAAAACGTTACAATTAATGCATCTAAACATATTACAATCTAAACACATTACAATCCAAACACATTACAATCTTGACATTCTAAGCAAACTTTACAATCTTCACATTTTAAATAATTTTGACACTGTTCTTATCACGGTATGTAATTATTGTATTGACTATGCCTAGCCGACTCCTGCATAAGAATAAATACACAAATAAGAACACAAGAAAGTACGACCTTCATGTATATAAACTTAAGCAACACTTACTTGCGTTCTGGTAGTGTGGAAACCTATGAATGTATCCTGCGACGCTGAAGCCAAAGCAGCGTTTGAAGTGAAAGAAAACTCTTAACACGTGCAACTGTTATAACCGGCACGCCGACATCTTCCACATGTAATTGTTGAATTCTTCCTACCCATTGTTGATCGACTTGACTTATCGACATCTCACACTCTATTTTTCTTCGACCTCCTTAGTTGACATTTTCTACCAAGTGAACAAATTTCAGGCATATTTACTGCCGATCACATATGTGATGTAACGCCCCCGAACCTGTCCCGGCTCGGTACGCTACTTTACTAACTCAACCCGTGTTAAAACGACGTTTAAAATAATTTTTCTTAAACTTTCGACTCGATTTTGGGTTTTACAAACCCTCAAAAAATATCGGAAAACGCACCAAAATACATTTAAAATACGTCAGGTTGAAATAATTCGGAAATAGGAAAACTTTTAAATTTTTTTTTTTTCCAAGCCAAACTCCTCCAAATTTTCTAAAATTTTAACCATACAATCCCAACACCCAAAACTTCATGTCCCGTAAAAATTTTGGGAAAACAACTTAAAACGGATAACAAAATAAACCCGACATTATAAACATTTTTAACAAAAACTGACAACATAAGGGCTAAAAGTTTCTAAATCCGAAACCCTGAAAACATGCATTTAAACCACAATTTTACTAAATCCACACCAGTATCAAGCCACAAGTATTTACCCCCAATCAAATCTAACAAACCAAACGACAAAATATCAAACCCGAAACCATTTTAAATCAAAACAATATCTATACAAAATCTCCAAACCACCAACCAAATACTTCAAAAATACCAACATAACCAAAAAGTAACTATTACTCACAACTCCCCGAAGACCATGGTCGAGACGTCCTGACAACTGCCTACACCGGCATGCCCGTACATCACCAACTGCGTTCCAGTTTTAGCTTTTCGTAAGGCTCTCACCTGTAATCCTGTCAACACCTACATTATGGAACACAAAACGTAAGCCTAATGCTTAGTAAGTAGGGAATAATGCATACGAAAACAAAGTGCACACCGCACACATCACCCTCACACACAACCCTAATATATGCGGTTTCTAACTCTCGGTTGTGTTCAACTCATTCTCGTTTCATTACTCTTCATTTTCACTTGTGCGTCAAGCGGATACCTATCCTAACAGGATGGTCACGCGTTGACCAAGCAGAGCCAGATCCGAGGCACACATCGTGTTCACACACGGGACGGCCATACATGATCTTCTCCCACGTCGATCAATGAACCTCGTTCGTAATCACGACAACTTACATGCTTTCAGTTGTGACTCTCTTGTAGACACCTCCCGAATTGCCATTCTTTCAGGCACTAGTTCGCGACGATGTGACTTTGTGATAACCTCCTGAATTGCCATTCTTCCAGGCACTATTCGCGACGAGGCTACCTTGTGATAACCTCCCGAATTGCCATTCTTCCAGGCACTATTCGCGACGAGGCTACTCCACAAAAGACCACCACATCTCTTTTGTGGAACCCTCCCGAACTGCCATTTTTTCAGGCACTAATTCGCGACGAGGCGACTCCACAACAGTTCACATTGCCTCATATATCTTTATATTTCACTTTTACAAATTGCAAATGATGCTCAAAACACGTATTTCGTAGTTTAAAACCCATGATGCATGTCACGTACAATGCACAACACAAGACAAAAAAAAAACAACCAAGCAAACAATTCCCTACCGTTCCATGGTGTAGGCCCGAAGGCAAAACACAAACGATTCACGACTTACCTGAACTCCCGCACGCGTTGGCTCACTCCGAGTATACCATTCACTCGCTCGTTAACCTAGCACATTAATGGAAAAATTACTTAAAATCACCAAAACATAAACTAAAGGATATTTACTATAATTCTCACACAACCAAACTAACTTTTCCAAATAAAAACCCAAACACCCGATTTTTCCCCAATTTCCACCGTCCAACTTCGAACGGCCATAACTTTCTCATTTTTCATCAGATTTCGATGATTCACCCCATTCTGTAAACCTCTCCATGTCTACTATCCATTGAAGCAAACAAATTCACCAACCAAACAATTTGGCCAAGCCGGAACACCCAAAACAGCATCGGCCAACTTTCTCTCCAAAACCGGTTTTCACAAACTTTCATCTAAGTTCTAATCAAACTCCCTAACCAACCTAAATTAATTTATCTAAAGCTTAAACAGCCAAAATAAGGAAGAAAACTCATCAAAGAAATCAAATTTCGGAGCTCTCCTTGTAGGGTTTGCAAACCCTAACCAATTTCACTCAAAACTCATTAAAACCATCAAAAACTACAACTAATAAACATCTAACTTAAAACCCACTTCATTTTTACCTTAAAATCTTGCAACCCTTGGTGAGAAGAAGAAGAGAAATGGTAGCAATGGAGGAAGGGAGATTGTGGGAGGATGAAGGGGAAAGAAGCAAAAATTCACCTTTTAACCTACCTTTCTTTTTTTACTTTTTGATTTTCCACCAAAGATTTTAATTTTATAAAAGCATCCCCTCTTTTTTCCTTCATAAAAGCAACGTGGAAGCCCTCCATTATCACTTGTATTCCCTATTTATTTCTTTACTTTTTCTTTCCTTCTTTTTGACTTTTCAACTTTGTATTCTATTGGTTCCATAGTTTTTGACTTTTCAACCCTTACATACTTTATCTCTTCACAATTCTTCTATAAGGTTTGACTTAATCAAACCTCACTCTTTGTTTCTCTTCTCCTTCAACGTGGAAGCTATCTCTTCTCTCCCTCATTCTCTTCAAACAATAATTTTTCCCTTTATTTCAACCACTAAATAATCCTAACAACTCTAATTTAGTATTTTCTCATACATTTTCCCAAAATTCTCATTCTCAAACTCCAACTCTTATACCCTAAGGTTAAGATTAAACTCTCACAATATAACCTAATTTAAGGGCCACTAACGTATAGAAATTTCTGGGTGTTACATGTGAGCTACTAAGCGGAAGAATGAAGTTTTTCTACATCTTGAGAAAAGTTTCTTGGTGATAGTAATGATGAACAAAATCTTCAGATTCCACCCTCATGAAATGGATGCACAGAATCACATGCACACACGGAATCCCAGTAAGCTCCCACCAGTAACAGTTGCAGTCACGTCTATTCAAATCGACCACATATTGTAACGACCCAAAACCCGAAACCTCTTTCCGGGTCGTCACAAAATTTTACTTGACGTTGACTTTGACTTAGACATTTTTGGGGGTAAAATTTTTTGGCTTATAAAACATTTAAATGAGGCTAAAACCATTTTTCAATAAAACATCGACTTGGTTTTTGGGCCTTTAAAATCTTTTAAAATACGTGGGGTACGCTCGTAAAATACGTTTAAAAAGTATCGTGGAAGGTCGGGTTGAAACGTGTTTTGAAAAGTCAAAATTAAAAAAAAATCTTTTTTTTTCAGGTGAACAGTACTGCTACAGTACTTTGCGATTGATCGGCTGCTCCTCTGGTTTTTCTTCCCGAATGAACAATACTGCTACAGTACTGTTCACAAAACTTCTCCTTTTCTTTCATTTTTTTTTTTTTACTCTTCTACATTTCTTCCACCCACATTTCACGCATAAACCTACTTCAACATATTTCCCAACATCTCCAATCTCTCAAACACATTAAACCTCAAAACCCGACTTAAAAACGTATATGAAAACGTAGTGAAAATTCATGAAAACCAACTGCATGGGTCGCTCTAAAAACCGAGCGTATCCCTACGAGTTTAAAATACTCAAAACAATTCCAAGCAGTTCCAGTATATTTCTGAATTAAAAATTTCACTTCTTATACATTATAATACCCTAACATTAACATCAAACAACTTATCATTGCATACATTTTTTCGTAAAACTATTCAGAAAACATCATCAACACAATTTCATCAAACTAGTTTTTCTAATCAACCTAAAATGACCATTCTGTACAATTTTCATATCATTTCTTTCAACCTACCAAAATACCTATACTCGGATTCCCACGGGTCAAAAATCGCGTCGACTGCTAGCGCACTCCCATGGGCACCCTTCTTCAACCTGCGTGTCCATCTAGTGGAGGAACGTCTTCCTCACCTGTTTCGAGTTCACCTACACCATAAAGACACCTATGAGATAAATCTCAGTAAATTATACATAAATGACAATGCATGAACATGTACATTCAATTTTTATGAATTCTATCCATTCATTTCATTTATCACTCCGTGTCAGTCATCTTAGTTGTCTCAGTTGTTTCAGTCGTCTTAGTCGTCTCAGTCATCTTAGGTTATTTATATTTCACTTTACTTTCATTCATTTCCTTTTCATGAAATCAATGCATAAATCCATTTTCATGACGTTTTGTAAAACAATTATGCATAAGCAATTAAATGCATAACATAGACATAAACAACGTGAATACCATCAAAACATCACACAAGCATAACCTATAAAACAACTAAACCTAAACTACCTATCTAAAGCGTAAAAACATACATTGCACCAAATATCCTCAACAACGAAACACGACGTATGGTGTAGGCCTATCGGCCACAGTAAGTCACGAGAACTTACCTCGGGTCCTTAGCACACCGAGCTCCGTCCGTGAGCTTTGTTCACCTAAGCCAATCCACAACATTCTTTATTAAAACCGGACCTAAACAATCAAACTCTGAAAACTAACGAAACTCCTAGGTAAAGGAAATTTCCTAAAATTCTAATTTACTTCTCTTGGGCATTTCGTCGTAGCAATTTGCGCTCAAGAATAACCAAGCCTCTATTAATGGAGTTTTCATAAGTTCCAAACCTCCAAATTTGTAACCCATGCATTAATACTATCTAACTACGTCCAATAATCACAAATACGTCCATTTAAGTCGTAAATACAATAAACCTAACCATTTCTAGCATAACTCGACTATTTCGCAACACCCTAAACGAAACCCTTACCAATAACCTCTAAAACCCGGAGACTAACGTCCCAAAACAGTATAATCTTACCTAGGATCTCGATTGAGGAAGAAAACGTGAAGGATCGGTCGCCAGAACGGAAGAATCGCTGGCGTGGAAGGAAGATCATCATGGGGTATAAAAATTCTCTCTGGAGAATTTTCATGAAGGCTTGATAAAAACTGAAGGGTGGGTTAGTTAAATAACAAAATTTAACTTATTAAATTACCATTTTGCCCTTCTAGCTTAATATTCAACTATCTCATTATTTAGTCCACCGATTCGGTTTCTCCAGATTTTGTTATTTCACCAAATATTCCTATTTATTACTAGGGCTCTAATGAAACTTTCCGTTCACAAAACGGACTTAGTTTACTATATTTACTAAAATACCCTTTATATTACGAGAAATGTGAAAACTCATAAACTGGACGTTACATCTCTAAAAATTTTCTTATTCCTCCAGATACTCCAATTTATTCATGGGGTTCCAATAGAACTTTCTGTTTGCAAAACAGACTTTATTTGATATATTTACCAAAATGTCATCATATAGCGGAAAATTTAAAATTTCGTAAAACCGGGTGTTACACATATTGCTCGTATCCATTGTTCACCTCAAATCGAGCAGCGCCTCCAAAAATTGGACTCCAATTTCGTGCTACAAGTTCTCACTTCGCAAGCTTCTTCCTAATCTAATGAAACAATAAATTTGATGACTGAACCATCTTTTCATGCATTTTTACAATTTGAGATATCAAACACTCTTTGATCATCTCAAACATAGTCAATATCGGTTTGTCCCTCGCAGGTATTAAAAGTGCATTAAAGGACTCACTCAAACTGTGTAATCTCATGTCGCACTTGGGGATCGAAGTAAATCCATGTGTCGCCCATTGTCTCAGATTAATTTCACAGAGAGATGCGTGGCGGCTGGGTTTATGGAGTCTAAGTGTTGCATTGCTCTTTTAAAGTGAAAGGACATAGTTGCTCTAGCTGCGTTCCACATTGTATCTTTGTATACTTTACCCCGATAGTCCTTTTTGAAATTTGCATACATGTCTTAGGCAATATCGACGTTCGGCTAAGGGTAATAAATTCTTCACAGCAAGCAACAACCTCTAACAGTTTTCACAAACAAGTAAATTAGGCATGTACGAACACACATATCATAAATAACTACAAATATATTATATCTTTTGTCAATCTGAAATAAATGTCCAGTCGTATCTCATCTCAGTGTCTATGTCGGTTTTTAGTACTTCGACAAACCACTTCCACGAGTCATCGCATTCTGCTTCCTCAACTCCAATAGCAATGAAATAGATTCTATCATTACCATTAATGCTAACGGCTGTCAGTAATTGGTCAGGACACGAGCCTTTAAGATGACAATTATCCAAACATATGATTGGTCTACCACATTGAATCAAACCACTCTTGTACGCAACCATACTCATGTACATTCTTTGAAATACAACCTCCGATTCAGAACCAGACACTTGTTCTAGGCTAAGTCCGAGAGTGTTGCCCTGATTAGATCTACGAATTTCTTCTGCATACGCCTACAATAGATTGCATTGTTCGTTGCTCTTCCATTCGTTCATATTTCAGGCTTCTCTTCTTGCCTTGCTAGCTAGACTTAGTGTAATGTTAAGATTGAAATATTTCATCATTGTCTCGATAATGGAAAAAACATCTCATGTAGGGTGACTTTTAAACTTATCCAAATATTTAGTTGTCACTTATTTTGCTGAAATATGTTGACTTTAAATTTACGCGAACAATTGTGGTTTGATTGAAACTCTTTATTTGAAACGTAAGCTCACATTGCACCTTCGAAGCAGACAATCATCCTTTGCATCCGTTTTCACACACTGTCGTTAGTAGTCGAACTTCACTTTTACTAAATTTAATCTCATAACCATTCTTTAGCACATAATCTACTATTTCGCCTCTAATTTCCTTAAACGAACTATATTTCTTCTCCAAATAAAAATCATCGCACAAACTTCGCGTGACGATCTACTTTTGCATTCACCATCCTTCGAGTCGCATAATGAACGAAGTTCATCATCATCTCTTGTTTCTGACTGAGAATGCACCTCTGATCAAAGGCAAATAACTTGCCCTAAATTGGTGTCAAACACGTTTCTCATTCCATTTGCAGGTCACAAATTGTTGCATCGTCAAACTCCAAAGAACTATCAGAACTAGCATCCATCAAATTTATAAAAGTAAATACGAGTCAATTTAGTCGATTGTCACCAAAATGAATTTTTCGAGGGATAGGGCAGAGATCGGGGGGTGGAAAATTGAAATGGGAGCCGATCTAATTATATTAGGGGGAGATTGGCTCCCCGATCTCTTTTTAGGGCAGAGATCGGGGGTGGAGACCCCCCAGATCGAGGGTGACGAAATCAAGGGAAATCAACCTTTCGATCTAGAGATCGGGGGCCAACAAGGTTTAATTCGAATGTTTTTAATACTTCAAAGTTTAAATCATTTGAAATTTAGTTGAAGTTAGTTTTTGCTCAATAGCCCATACTTCTGTGTTAAAATTAAATAGGGAAAAGTTCAATTTAGACCCTAACGTATGGGGTCGTTGGTCATTTGGTCTCTAATATTTTTTTTACTCAATCAGACCCTAAACACATACGTTGTTTGCAATTCAAATTCTTCCGTTAAATTTTTTGTTAAATTTTGCACGTGCTGTGCACATGTCCTGCTAAAACCCAAAAATATTCCTTCTAAAATCTCCAATTTTCTCTCTCTTCTCGCTTTTCTCTCTCTATACATTTTGCAAAAAAAAAAAATGTACAGAGCTGCCGAGGAATATTCATTTTTCTGACTAAGTTTTGCAAAAAAAAGGGTAAAGTGTAATTTGGCCTCTACAACTAGGTGAAATGGGCAATTTACGCCATAAACTTGGATAATGGGCAAGAACAACCTTAATGTATGGATAATAGACAATATGGCCCCTACCGTCACATTTTCAGTTAAAAAGTCACATTTTTTTCACATATCTATTTTTTATTCCCGAAATGCCCCTACTCTCTTCCCCCTTCACTTTCATTTCTCTCTCCTTCCCTCGCTCTCTCCGTCTCTCTCTTCCCACTCTACGGTCAAGCTCGATGCCTCTTCTTCTTCAGCTCATGTTTCTCGTATTATCACCGATGGGGTCATGACTTTCGCTGTAGAAGCTGCTAAAAAGCTCAACATCCACGTCGCTCTTCTGTGGACTGCTAGCGCTTGCGGGTTCTTGGGATATCTGCATTATCCTATGCTTATGCAATGGGGTTTAATCCCTCTCAAAGGTATACATAACCATGATTCGCTGATGCTCATGGAGTTTTTCCATAATACTTGCTGACGTAGTTTTTCTCTTTTGCAGATTCGAGCGATTTGACAAATGGGTATTTGGAAATTATTGTGGATGGGATTGCAAGAATGAAGAATATGCGATTGATAGATTTTTCGAGCTTCATCAGAACTACGGATATTAATGATATTATGCTCAACTTTTTCTTAGGAGAAGTAGAGAGGATTCCGAAGGCTTCTGCAATTATTATGAACACTTACGAAGGTCTCGAACATAAATCTTTGACCAACCTTTATTCTCTTCTTCCTCCCAATTTACCCTGTCGGTCCACTTCACCTCATGGAAGACAGAATTACAGATCCAAAACTAAGAAACATGGGCTCCAATCTATGGAGCGAGGATTCAAAGTGCATCGATTGGCTCAACACCAACGAACCAGGTTCGGTTCTATACGTTAATTTTGGTAGCATCACGGTGATGACGCTTTCCCAACTGGTGGAATTCGCTTGGGGACTAGCCAACAGCCGAAAGCCATTTCTGTGGATAACCAGATCGGGTCTCGTCGACGGTGATTTAGCAATTTTGCCGACTGAATTCATAGTGGAAACCCGAGAGAGAAGCTTGTTGGCGAGCTGGTGCCATCAGGACGAGGTTCTGAAGCATCCATCGGTGGCTGTGTTCTTGACGTACAGCGGTTGGAACTCCACGATCGAGAGCTTGAGCAGCAGAGTACCGGTCATTTCGTGGCTGTTCTTCACCGAGCAGCATACCAATTGCCGATACTGCTGCACCGAATGGGGCGTCAGCCTGGAAATCGATAACAACGTCAAAAGTGAAGAAGTAGAGAACCTTGTGAGGGAGTTAGTGGAGAGTGACAAGGGCAAAAAAAATGAAGAAGAAAGCTATAGAGTTTAACTGAAAAGGGTAGGGGCATTTCGAGAAGAAAAAATAGACATGTGAAAAAAACGTGACTTTTTAACTCAAAATAAGACGGTAGGGGTCATATTGCCCATTATTAGGGGTGGGCAGACCCAAAACCGACCCAAGAAACCGAACCGAACCGTGGGTTCGCTTCGGTTTGGTTCGGGTACATGAGTTGTTTTTTTGTGTTCGGGTCGGGTTCACTAATAGGCTTTCAGGTTCGGTTTGGGTGGAGATTGGACAAATATTTGGGCTTAGGGTGTCGAGATTGGAACTCGAGATTTTCGGTTTAGGACAGACGACTCCTCGGCGACAGATGACTCCTCGGCGAAGCGAAGCGACAGACGACTCCTCGGCGACAGACTACCGAGGACTCCAAGGCAAAGCGACAGACGACCGACGACTCCAGCCAGCCTCCACTCCAGCGAAACGACAAACGACCGACGACTCCTCGGCGCTCCAGCGGCAGCGACAGAGGACTGACGGGTGACAGCTCCTTGGTGCTCCAGCGAGCGACAGATGACAAGCTCCGAAGGTTCGGTTCAGATGAGTGATGACTCCCCGCGCCGAGGGTTCAGTTCCCGCCTCCGATTTGTGCTCCGGTTGATCAATTGTCTTGATCAATAAAATGGTTGGCTTCTGCTTCTCAATACCTTAAATGCATCATCCTTGTGTAATGTTTGGTTGATTAATACTTGATTTATTTGGTTGATTAACATTTGCAAACTTTTGCAGCTCCCTGGCCCTGCTCCCTAGTTCCTACTTGCTCTCGGTCTGGTCAGACTGCTCCACTGCTCCAGTGCTCCAGCACTCCAGCCTTCAGCCTCCAATCCAACCCTCAAATTAGACCTGTATGTGTAACATGTTTATAATTTTTTATTTATGTACTAGTAAAAATTAGGGCTGATGTCATGTAGGAGACTCTTCGAAATTGTTGATCGAGAACATTATTTGTTGTTTAAAATAATAGGGTGTTTATTTATGTAATTGTTGCTTCCTATGAGTCTGACTATTGATTGTGACATATTTGTGATATTTGATATAGAATTACTGAATTAGAGTATAGAAATTTGTGATATTTTCTATAGAATTGTTTGAATTTGTTTCGTTAATTGAATGATGAATATGATTTGATTGTTGTTAATTGTTTTTTTAGGATGGAAACTAATATGAATGATAGTAATCCGAAGAAAAGAAGTAGATCCAATGCTTGGGATAACTTCACTTTGGATGAAATTTGTGATGAAAATGCACCTAAAGCTAGTTATAACCACTGTGGTCAGTCATATGCATGTCATTCTGTACGAAATGGTACTTCAAATATGACCAGACATTTAAAGGTGTATAAAAAGTATTTGTCACAATGGATGTCAAACAAACAACATTGCCTTTTTTAAAGAAGGAAAGTGGGGGAGAATGTTCTAAAGTAGCAACATTTACTCAGGTAGGGGGCGTAAAGTGATTGCTAGCATGCTAATTAAGGATGAATTGCCTATGAGAATGGTTGAATGGGAAGGATTTAAAGAATGTCTTCAATATTTTCAAAGTTCTTTTGTTATGCCTTCTCGTAGAACAGTAGCAAGAGATATTGAAGCTATACACAACAAAGAGAAAAGACAGTTGAAAGAATTTATTAGTAGAAAAAGTCAAAGAGTGAGTTTAACTACTGATACTTGGACTTCGAATCAAAATATCAATTATATGGTTGTGACTGGTCATTTTATTGATGGTGATTGGAAGTTGCATAAAAAAATTTTGAATTTTGGTCAAATAGAAAATCACAAAGGTGAAACCATTGGAAAATTACTTGAAGACTGTTTGTTGGGCTGGGGCATTGAGAATGTTATGACCATTACTGTTGATAAAGCATCATCTAATGATGTTGCAATTTCTTGTTTGGTTAAGTGTAACGCCCGAACCCGACCCGGTTCGGTGCGCTACGTTTGCAAACCAAACGTGTATTTAAAACATCGTTTAAAATAATTTTCGTGAAATATTCGGCTCGGTTTTGTTAAAATTCCAGGCTCGATGTTCGGGTTTTTCGAACCCTCAATTTTTCTTGGAACACGTGTCTAAAATACGTTGGAAAAATGTCGGGTCAAAACATGTTGGAAATCGGGAGAAAAATAAAAAAACTAAAATTTGCACCTAAAGGGGTGCTGGGCGCCAGGCGCGCCCAGACTGCGCGCGCGCTATGCGCGCCGCACGCGCCTCACGCGCGCGCACGTCCGCGCGCTGGGGCGCACCAACGCGCCCCATTAAAAATTTCCACGACCGATCGTGGCTAAATGCCCGATCGGTCGGGCCTTCTCGGGTTTTCTTCACCCAGAAACTTCCCGACCGCGACCGGTCGTGCCCCGGGCCCGATCGATCGGGCCGGCTCGGGTTTTTCATCACCAAAAACACCCTAAAATGCCCTTTTTAACCTTTTTCCACCTCCCTACACATTTTAACACTTTTCTACATCCCGAACATCTCCAAAAATCCTGAAAATTTAACCATACCTTGCTGACGCATAAATCTTCCAACCCCATAATTATTTTTGAAAACCAACTTAAAATGGAGAAATACAAAAAATCACAAACATAACCCGACGTTAGTTACTTTAAAATCAAAACGGGCAATATAACGCCTAAAACTTTAAATACCCAAAACTTGAAATAAATCCCGGAAAACACACAGCTTCCATCACGAACAACTATACTCACTACCCATCTCCAAATCAACTCGTAAACCCGGTAACATACATACGAAAATATTTACGAACACAATTTACCACAACTTAATAAAGTTTCCTAACTCCCACAAAACAACATTTCCACACACCAACTATCCATACCAAAATACTTACAAATTAAATTATCCATGTCAAACATTCACCTCCCACTACCCGAGACATCCAGTGGTCAAAACGCCCCGACAATAGCCTGCACCGGCGGACTCCGTACTCCTCCGACTGCAGCCTAATCCTCGGTAGTCTCGTCTACCTCACCTCTATACAAATCGTCACCTACACCACAGAACACACAAAAAGGTAAGCCTAACGCTTAGCAAGTAGGGAAATAATGCACAACACACACTAAATGTTTGACTCAACCCTAACATGCAGTCTCTACACACTCTGTTGTTTTCTTTTCGTTTCAATTGCATTTTTATCTTTCACTTCCAGGTGAATCAAGTAGGCACACGCCCCCACACAGTCCAGGACGGCCACGCCTTGACCCACGGAGCTAGACCGGAGGCACACGTCCCAACACAATCCAAGACGGCCAACCGAATCTCCTCCAATCGATCGTAGAATCCTCATCGCGCACTTCAAGCATGAGTGCACTTCAAGCACGAACCTCATTGTGCGCTTCAAGCACGGGTGCACTTCAAGCACCAACCCCATTGTGCACTTCAAGCACGAACAGGTTGAGGTCGAGAAATTCATACTCACGACTCATTACGTACATTAGAATCCCCCAATCGATCGTAGAATCCTCATCGTGCACTTCAAGCACGAGTGCACTTCAAGCACGAGTGCACTTCAAGCACAAACCCTATTGTGCACTTCAAGCACGAATAGGTCGAGAAATTCATACTCACGACCACGTTGCAAATCTTTTCTTATCTTTCATTTCATTCTTACCGCTCAAGGATGCAAAACACGTAATTTCGTAGTTTAGAAAACCATGATGCGTGACACACGATGCATGACACAAAGCAAAACATAGCAACAATCAAACAATCCCTACCGTTCTATGGTGTAGACCCGAAGGCAACAAACACGCACTCCACTACTTACCTGGCTGCTTCAAAAACGTGCTGTCACTTCGTCCAACCAAAGTACACGTCAATTACCTAACCATTAAGGAAAAGTTACTTAGTAACAAACTAAGAAATTCTAAAAATTCAACTAGCTTAAACTAACCAACACACAAATAATCTCACACTTAAATACATAAACCCGATTTTCACCCAAAATTGACCGTCAAACTTTAAACGGTCATAACTCACTCGTTTTTCAACGGATTTCGACGAGCCACCCCAAATCGGAAACCTCTACACGTCTACTATCCATTGACTCACTCAAAGTAACCAAACAAAGTAATTGACCAACTCGAAAATCCATCAAACAGAATCGGGTATATAGGTGTTCTTCAACCATTTTTGTGGAACACTTCACCAATCTTCAATCTAACCCTAAAATCTACTTAACCAAGTCATTCAACAACCAAATCATCAACATAAGGAAGAAATCTAACATTTAAAACTCAATTTTAGGACTTCACTAATTAGGGTTTCCAAGCCCTCACCAAAAACACTTAAAACTCACTAAAACCTTCAATAAACTTCACCTCAAAGTATAAAAATCAAAACCCATGTGTTATTACCTTGAAATCCTTGAAAGATCTATGGAAAGAAGGAGGGAGAGCTTTGAGGGCTGGCTGGATCGTGGGAGAGAAAGAAAGAGGGGAGAAGATGATTAAACATTACCATTTCACCTTTTTAACCTAACTATTTTTTTACTTTTTGATTTAGCCCACTCAAACTTTCTAAATTTATAAAACTACCACCACTTGTCTTTTCTTCTTTCATTCAACGTGAATCAACATTAAATCCCACCTTTTTCCATTTATTTAATTCATTTATTTCATCCTTTTAATGCATGTAAAGTATTTGGAATTTTCTTATTGGTTGTTGACTTTTCAACTCCCTTTATGTTGAATTGTCAAACCCATTCTCTTCTTTTGTTAACCCCTTTATCCTTCAACACTAATCCCTCCTAACCGTCTATTTTAGGACATACGTGCGTTACATGAAATTCTCGGGTGTTACATTAAGACTTTGCGTAATTGGCAGAGTTCGGTTGTTTTAGATGGAGAATTTATTCATGTTAGATGCTTTGCGCACATTTTAAATTTGATTGTTAATGATGGGTTGAAGGAACATCAACATTCAATTAGCAGGGTACGAAAAGCTGTCAAATATATCAAATCTTCCCCATGAAGATTACAACATTTTAAGAATTGTGTTGACAGTTGCAAGATTGCATTTAAAGGAAATGTAACCCTGGATGTGTGCACTAGATGAAACTCTATGTATTTGATGCTAGATAATGCTGAGAAATATGAAAAAGCTTTTGAAAAAATGAGAGAATGTGATAGCAATTTCATATCAGACCTCGATGAAGAAGGGCCTCTTACAAGCGAAGATTGGACAAATATTCGAGTATTTTGCAAGTTTCTGAAGGTTTTTTATGACTCAACTAATACTGTTTCAGCTTCATTACATGTTACATCTAATTTGTATGTTAGTGAAGTATGTCAGTTAAAGATGACCATTCAACAATATGTCATGGCTGACAATATGCTATTAAGGACAATGACTTTAGGCATGCAGAATAAATTTGACAAGTATTGGGGCACTTTTAAAAGGTTCACTATTTTTGTCTTTGTGGCAGTCCTTCTCGATCCAAGATGCAAATCAAAACTATTAAAACATTATCTAAGCATCTTGTTTGGGAATGATAGAGTTGCAGAGCTTATGAACAAAGTGGAGAAGGTAATGGAAAGACTATATTTGGATTTCAGAGGTGATTCAGATGACGGATGTCTAACTTCAAGGGTTGAGATTCCAAAGGCAACTAATATTGCAACCTTTGCCTTCTTTGACAATTCTCTAGAGTTTGATACTTCTATTAATATGTCTGAAATTGATGAGTATATGACCGAGAAACTAGAAAAATACTCAGATTTTAGATAAATACTCAGATAGTATAGATATATTGACATGGTGGAAGTTGAATGGCCACAAATATCCGATTATGAGCAAAATAGCCAAAGATGTTTTTGTCATTCCAATTTCGACCGTCGCTTCAAAGTCCGCATTCAGTTGTTGTGGTCGTATTGTGGACTCATCGCGTACATCTTTATTACCAACGACGGTGGAAGCTATTATTTGCACTCAAAGTTGGATTCGTTCTAAGAGTCCAACTTTGTCTGACAATGATTATAAAACTATTGATGAAGGTACTTCATTTATTTTATATGACCTATTATATTGCAAATATTATTTTTATTCTTACTAGTCACTAGTTTCATATTATTGAATTTTTGTTATAGAAATTGATGCTTTAACTCAAAGGAATGAATAAAAAGAGAAAGATATTATCGAGTTATAGCTAAGGTACGATTAAGCAATTTGATCAATTTCTAAAGATTTTGCATGAAGAGGAAATTATGATAGATCATAGATGACTAATTGTGCTTTATCCTTTTTTTCACTGATCATAATTTTAAGGTATTCGATATTCAGGAAGGGGAATGTCTTCTGACAGTAGAAAGACTGTTGGCTGCCGCTCACACTCTAGTGTATGTTCATCTGTTCAAGAGGATGAAGCTTGCTTCACTTGCATGTCAGGTTTGATTTTTGATATGTCCATCTACAAATGCCCAATTATGAATAAAGAAAGGAGTGAAATGATCCTTAGGCTTTGAATGACTGTGTTTGATACTTTGACTCTGTAACGCCTCGAGTTCTCTGAACCCAGTTCGTTACACATAATCCAAACATAACTGAGAAACTTTGGACCAAATTTAAAACTTCACTCGAAAGTCAAAATTTGACATTTTCTAAAATCTCAAAACATTTAAAAACTTGCAGCGGAAATTCTTTTGAGCAAAACAGAATTAAGCAGAGCTATAAAACAATGTTTGAATAATCGGTTAAAATATTAAGAAATAATTCGGCCAGAAGAAATCAAGACTTAAGCGTGAAAACTTGAAAATCGTAAGAGTCAAACACATTTGCCGTTAAACAAAGTCAACGAAAAGGGGCGGAAACAGAAACTGAAGGCTTCCACCGATCACAAAACGACAAAACTTATTATACATATCTACCGATGACGTAAGCTGGATGATTCATTCATCTAACTCACACCGGTCACAAAACGACAAAACTTATTATACACATCTACCGATGACGTAAGCCGGATGATTTACTCATCTAACTCACACCGGTCACAAAACGACAAAACTTATTATACACATCTACCGATGACGTAAGCCAGATGATTCACTCATCTAACTCACACCGGTCACAAAACGACAAATTTACTGCCTACATCTTCCGATGGCTTTTACTGAAGACATCTTCCGATGACGTCAGTCGGATGATTCAATCCTCCAACATCTGCCGGCGGACAAAACACCCAACTTCTACCGATAGACCAAAAAGAGACTCTAACAAGGAGTAAGTCCGACTGCTAAACGATTTTGTACATTTTGCTGAAATCATTCTAATCAACACAAATTCACAATTCTTAAAAATTCTGAATAGCAAGCTACAATCGAAATCGAATCATATTTAAAAATCCAGAAAAGAAGATCATAGAAGCGTTTCAGACAAAAGTTAAACCGCCTCATCAGAGCACCTAACCGTAGCATAGAAGTGCTCCTCCAACTTCACCTATTCCTCAGTAAACTCAGGGAATTCACCTGTTGAAAGCTCAACACCTACATCACAAAACTCATCTATTAGCCTAGTGCTAAGTAAGTAAAGCAGTAATGAATGAAATGCTGAACATAAATTCCTAAATATGCAAATTTGTACTTTCTCATCTCAGTTGTATATGCATTCGTTTCTGATCTGATCCCCCTGTGAAATTGAGAGTTGGATCACTTCTTCCAAAGTCATACGTCCTCTCTCTCGATTAAGGGGCGGACTAGTTCTCTTAACAAACTGTTCAGAACCCCCTGTGAAATTGGGGTTTGGATCACTTCCCCCAAAGTCATACATCCTCTCTCTTGATTAAGAGGCGGATTAGTTCCATTAACAACTGTTACAATCTGTTCATTCCTTACCATGCCATTTCATGTAAATTCATTTTCGTATATTTTCAAAATATGATGCATGACATACAAACACAATCAAGCATACACAATTCTATTGTTTTGTGATGTAGGCCCGAAGCCACAAGCATATTTCACTTACCTGGCTCCCTAGAAAAGCTCAGTTTCAACTACTTTGGAAGCCTTGCTCACCTAAAGTCGTAAACAGAATACCAATTAGATCTTCACTGACCTCATCCTATACCATTCAGAAACCCTAGGAGCTAGTTTGGGACTCTGTCCTATGTGCATTCCCGATTCATACGAGACCCGACTCAACTCCTACGCCCTGCATTTCCCAGGAACATGCATCTACGATACTCTTCTATCGTCTATAATCATAATGCAGTAAGATACCTTAGTAAAACTCACCTAAGTCGAAGGGAAAATTGGAGAAGGATCTTCTAGCGCACTCTGTTGAGCTGAGGAGCTGAGAGTCGAAAATGATTTGGGAAACAGTGGCGGCTACAGTGCATTAAACCTAAAACCTCTTTCTTTAAATACGTTATCCACTTTTAAATTTTCAATTACCCTTATGCCCTCACCTAGTAATCCATTAATCCTACTTTTATTATTACCATATAAAGTGTGCCAATAATTTAAAAAGAATAGAGAATTAGTTCAATAGAACCGGGTGTTACAGACTCTTGATTTTCATGTAGTCCCTTTTACTTCATTTTTTTTTTTTCTTTATTTTATTGCTAGCTTTATGCATTGTTATGAGTTTATTAACCATTGCATCTCTTTCTTTCCTGTTATTATATTGTGAAATTATTGCCAAGGATGATGCTATCCATCACTGTTAGAGAGATGTAGTATCTCTTGGCGGTTGTTTAGTTTCAGTGAGACTATTTCCAAGTGGTTGTGATAATCTTTGCATTTGAATGGATTAATTTGATATAGGAATAGAAGGACTGATGGAACCGACCAGACCTGATCTTTATTTTATTGCTAGCTTTATGCATTGTTATGAGTTTATTAACCATTGCATCTCTTTCTTTCCTGTTATTATATTGTGAAATTATTGCCAAGGATGATGCTATCCATCACTGTTAGAGAGATGTAGTATCTCTTGGCGGTTGTTTAGTT
Source organism: Begonia masoniana (assembly GCA_022432975.1). Lineage (NCBI taxonomy): Eukaryota > Viridiplantae > Streptophyta > Magnoliopsida > Cucurbitales > Begoniaceae > Begonia > Begonia masoniana. The sequence goes on from CM039504.1 coordinate 20,822,854, forward strand.
TCAGTGAGACTATTTCCAAGTGGTTGTGATAATCTTTGCATTTTGAATGGATTAATTTGATATAGGAACAGAAGGACTGATGGAACCGACCAGACCTGAACCGAACTGAACCGAACCTTTCAGTTCGGGTCTGTTTTAAGTTAATCAGGTTTCAGGTTCGGAAACCGGAACAGAAACCGATGAGTTCGGTTCTGTTCGGTCCAAAATCGAATCGAACCGATGATTGCCCACCCCTACCCATTATCAATACTTTAAGGTTGTTCTTGTCCATTATCTAAGTTTACGGTATAAATTGCTCATTTCATCTAGTTGTAGGGGCTAAATTACACTTTACCTGCAAAAAAAAAAAAAAAAGAAATTCGGGAAGGAATTTGTAGCTCAAATGGTGCAGAATGGCTCTTGAGTATCTATGTGGACCCATTTAAAGGAGATAACCGTTTGAGTTTCAAGTTTTCTATTCTTCCACCCTCTATACTTTCCCCCTCTAAACTGTTCATGCTCAAAACCCAGAGATTTAACAGATTTCTAGGAAAAGAAAACAAGATTTACAGACTTCAAATGGTATTTTGAGGTTAACCAACGACACTGCTCGATTAGTGGGTCACGAATTTTATGCTTCTCCTTTTCAGTTCAAGAATTCCTCTAATGACAGAGTTTTCTCTTTCTCTTATTCGTTTGTTTTTCATATACTTCATCAATATCCCGATCCCCGCGGCCATGGATTTGCTTTCACTGTTGGTCCATCGAGGGATTTTGACACTATGCCCAGTCAATATCTGGGTCTCATGAACGACGGCGATCGGGGTAATTCATCCAAGCACCTCTTCGCCATTGAGTTTGACACTGTTCAGAACGATGAGTTCGGTGATATCAACGATAATCATGTCGGAATCGACATTAACAATTTGTGTTCGAATGCATCAGCCCCCGCCGATTATTTCTCCGAAGATTTTATTAAATGTGATCTACATCTGTTTAGTGGAACAGCAATTAAAGCTTGGATTGATTACGATTCCGAACATTTGTTCTAAACGTGACGATTTCTCCATCGTCGACAAAAACCATCCAGGCCGATTTTATCATTCAAGGTAGATTTATTGCCGACTTTAAAGGATTATATGTATGTTGGATTCTCCGCCGCAACTGGTTTGCTTACTAGCTTTCACTATATTCTAGGGTGGAGCTTCAAGATGAACTGGACAAGCCCAAGAGCTCGATTTGTCCTCTCTTCCTCCACTTCCAGCTTCAGATGAAGTAACTTAGAAAAAGCAGACAGCTTTAATAATTGGAGTTTCATCAGTTTTGGTCATTCTAATCCTTGTTTTCGCAGTGATTATTGTTGTCTATCTTGTAAGAAAAATCAAGAACGCTGATATAATCGAGCCATGAGAACTTCAAATGGGTCCACATAGATACTCCTACAAAGAGCCATTTCGCACCATTTGAGCTGCAAATTCCTTATCGAATTTCATTTTTTTTTTTTTTTGCAGAACTTAGTCGGAAAAATGGATACTCCTCGGCAGCTCTGTACATTTTTTTTGCAAAATGTATAGAGAGAGAAAAGCGAGAAGAGAGAGAGAAAATTAAAGATTTTAGAAAGGATATTTTTGGGTTTTAAGTAGGACATGTGCAGTGCACGTGCACGTGCAAAATTTAACAAGAAGATTTGAATTGCAAACAGCGTATACACTAGGGTTTGATTGGGTAAAAAAAAAACGTTAGGGACCAAATGACCAATGACCTCATACATTAGGGTCTGAATTGAACTTATCCCAATTAAATATTACCCAATTTTAAATCAATTATTTTGACCTATTCTCACAGTCATAAATTTAATTAATTAATTATCTGAAAGAAGATCGAAGATAAATTAAAAGAAAAATCAATTATTGTTATCAATTTTGACATTCTATCAACAATTTCATTAAATCCTCATTTAAAAAATTACCAAACGATCTTAGATTCAGTTTAATTTTTTACCACATGTTCACTACTTAATGAGAAGATAATTTGAAAAGTTTCGTTATTTGTTAACACATGTAAGATTTATTGTAAGTTTATTTTAGTATTTTATACAAATATTATAATAAATCATACATATTTTAGAAAATCACGAACATTTTTTTTATTATCTACCCATGGTATGTTGAACATGTAGAAAAGTTTTCAAATAAATCAAATATCGTTTGATATTTTTTTAAATTAATCTCTTTTTCTTCTTTACTTTATAAATTAATTTTTAAAAAACTACCAAACAATATTTGATTTATTTGAAAAAATTTTCACATGTTCAACCTTAAAATGGGTAGATAATAGAAAATTTTTCGTGATTTTCTAAAAATTTTATGATTTATTATAATATTTTTATATAATACTAAAATAAAATTACAATAAATCGTACATATGTTAAACAATCACAAAAATTTTCAGATTATCTTCTCATTTAGTAGTGAATATATGGTAAAAATTTCAACTGAATCTAAGATCGTTTAGTAATTTTTTAAATAAAAATTTAATAAAATTATTGATAAAAAATTAAAATTGATAACAGCATTAAATTACAAGGTTTAGTTTGTTTTTTTTTAGCACAGAAGGCAAGGTAAAAAAAAGTGTATAATATAGTGTTGAAATTCATAATTACCCTAAATAGTAGCTCATCGGGGCCGAGTGAAGTCGATGTTTGCAGGGATAGGAGAAAGGAAACCAATAAAAGATGAGTCTGGTTGGTCGTCATCATAATCTTCTTCTTCTTCCACTCTGTTCGAATTCCAAGCAATCTACTGCAAAAATCCCTTCTCCCCTCCAAACCCTTAAAGCTTCTCTTCCAACACCATCTACGAAGTCCTTTCTTTTTTCCAACCTTCTCACCATAGCCGTCTCTGTTTCCTTGGGCTCGCCATTTCCATCTCTAGCTATCCCATCTCTCAACTCTCAGTACTCTCCCCTCTCTCTCACGACCCCATTTTCTCAATCCAAGAATCTCCAGATTGGACTCGAAAATGGGTATTTCCACGTTTACATTTCTGCAATCTTGTAGTCTTGATTTGGATTCTTCGAACGATGTGTAAGATTTGGGTTTGGGTTGTGATTATAAGCTGCTTTCTGATTTTACTTTTGTTGAATATCTTCAATTCTTCGCCTATTTATTTTGAACTTTCTTTTGATTAGAATAGGAACTTGTTATTTTCATTGGGTCTTCCTTAGTTGTATTTGTTGATAGTCTGGTCTGGGTGCTTAAATATTTGCAGGAAAGTTAGGCCCTGCCCCTCAACCAATCCAGGTTGCGTGTCTACAAACCCAAAATCTTCAAATTTTGCATTCCCACTGAGGATTCCAGAAAGTTTTTCCGGGAGTCCAATCCAGGTTTGTATTACTTGAACATTAACCTGTTTACTAATCAGATGTCCATATAGAAAAGCACAAACCTTCATTTTTGTACATATCATGTTTAATGGTCGAAAATATGAATGGTGGTAGCTTTTTGCAGGAATTGGAGAAAGCAATCCTTAAAACTCAGAAAAATGCAACAATCCAGGCCGTGGAAGACAGCAAAGATGGTCCGTAGACTAAACGCAACCAGAAAATTGAAATTTACTTTATTGATGTTTGAAGCTTAGAGTAGTACAATTACAGAAATAATATATGGGAAGTGCTAAATTTTATTTCTAAAACTTCCATAGTTTGATTTGAACAATGAGCCTAGTATAGAATTTGGAAAATGTACATTTTTTCATTATCGAGGCACTAAATAGAAAGTTGAAGTTATTTGGTGATTGTCTCAGGCAAGTATATACGAGCCGAAGTTGACGGAGGCTTTGGCCGAGACGTGATTGAGCTTTTGGTGAAAGGAGATGTTGTTGCTTACAGGACCATGGCGACAAAAGTGACGTATATTTATCCCTTCACTACATCTTTAGGCGACTCGAAAGGACAGGAAGAGCGTATGAAGAAGATTATAGACGAATTGGGCTGGTATGCTCCGAGTTTTGATTCCATGGATTAATGTCATACATTAGTTTCAGCAATCTAAAAAAATAAACGACATTTTGACGTCTTTACCGCGTTTATCGCATGATATTTGATCGATGAAGCTCTAAAAAATATAGAAATATGAGATCTTGTTTGCACATTCGTTCTTTCCTATCCCAGATTTGAAGATATCAAATTACATTACATCTTGAATTCGATCCGGATGATTGCTTTTGTTCATAATTATCATGATTTGTTACATTTTGTTCTGAAATGTCCTCAGGAACTGAGAGTAAATGATGTAAACTTTACTTTGAATATGCATTCTCTTCAAAGTTCAAAATTCGTCTCCCTTGGGCATCACGCCTCGAGATCGTAATATCAGCAATTTATCTTGAAGCAAGTCTTGAGAAGCTGATCGAACATGCTTTTGTAAATAAACAACGAATGAAGTACTGTCTGGTTACATTTGCGATCCCATTTTGAGGTCGAAACATTGTATGACAAACACTTGTCTGGGCATTTTCCATACTTGGAGAAGAGAAAACTGCTTCCCTTCTTCAATCAACAAAGAGCTTGTTAGGGAGCGATTCTTTCCACCCATAGCCCGGATTGCTGAATTCGCTCAATTGAAACCAAATCGGGATTCTTGGCATAGTCTATTGAGATGCCAGTCAACGGTTGACAGAGCTTGTTTTGCCCGAAAAAAGCTTTTGACTAAGGGTTCTCTGAAGAATTGGCATTTCACCTTCCCTTTTTTAGAGTATGAAGTCCCTATCCAAGCTTGGTTTGATTTCGTCTCCAAACCCAAAATCATAAACCCCCCTTGTACTCGGTCAATCGAGATAAGTGGCATCCGTGAGAATGTAGCCCGGTTGAAAAAGGGCATTGTTGCTTACATGTATGCTGAGTGGTTGTAAAGTTTGACATTTGTGAGAATACAGCTCTATTAATATGTGTATGACCGTGGATATGAGAAAATTATACTATTCGACTGAGATCGTGCTTTAAAATTTAAGAAAAAATTGAACATGATCAGTTTATCTGGAAGAGAATATGAGGATTATGTCCACGATGACATACGCGTTACAATGTCGGGATGAAGATCTTGATGATCCGTGGAGTGTTAGCTAACTCCAAAAATACATGTCAATTAGTATAGTAGGGAGCAACTTGGACAAAACCGTATTGTTGAGATCATGTGACGTAATAATTAATAGGGTAAAATGCATTTTTTGGACTCAACTATCGGTTGAGTGCAAAAAATGGATCAAACTATGTTTTTGTGCAAAAAATGGCTCAAAGTATTGAAAATGGACAAAATATGGCTTTGCGGGTACCCGTGTACCATCCGCGGGGAGTGAACCGGGGAGAACGGGTACCCGTGTACCGTCCGCGGGGAGTGAAACGGGGAGAACGGGTACCCGCGTTTTGAGAAAGGGTACCCGTTCTCTCCGAGGGGGCATTTTAGAGGGTGAAATGCTCCCTTGGGGGAGAACGGGTACCCTTTCTCAAAACGCGGGTACCCGTTCTCCCCAGAAAAAGTCTATTTTTCTATCCATTTTTTTTATTTTATAAATTAATTTAAAACATATAGCAAACAATATTCAATTTACTTGAAATTTTTACCACATGGTCACCACATTATGGAAAGATAATCTGAAAAGTTTCGTGATTTTTTGATACTCGTACGATTTATTGTAATTTTATTTATTTATTTTATAAAATAATTATAATAAATCGTACAAGCTTTAAAAAATCACAAAAACTTTCACCTAATCTTCTCATAATGTGGTAAACATGTTGTAAACATTTCAAGTTTATTAAATATTGTTTGCTATTTGTTTTAAATTAATTATACTAATTATATTAAACATTTCAAGTATATTAATTATACTTAATTTAAAACATATAGCAAACAATATTTAATAAACTTGAAATGTTTACCACATGTTCACCACATTATGAGAAGATTAGGTGAAAGTTTTTGTGATTTTTTAACGCTTGTACGATTTATTATAATTATTTTATAAAATAAATAAATAAAATTACAATAAATCGTACGAGTATCAAAAATCACGAAACTTTCCAGATTATCTTTCCATAATGTGGTGACCATGTGGTAAAAATTTCAAGTAAATTGAATATTGTTTGCTATATGTTTTAAATTAATTTATAAAATAAAAAAAATGGATAGAAAAATAGACTTTTCTGGGGAGAACGGGTACCCGCGTTTGAGAAAGGGTACCCGTTCTCCCCCAAGTTTTTTTTTTTGTTTTTTTTTTTTTGTTTTTTTTTTTTTGTTTTTTTTTTTTTTTTGTTTTTTTTTTTTTTTTTTGTTTTTTTTTTTTTTTTTTTTTTTTTGTTTTTTTTTTTTTTTTGTTTTTTTTTTTTTTTTTTTTGTTTTTTTTTTTTTTTGTTTTTTTTTTTTTGTTTTTTTTTTTTTTTGTTTTTTTTTTTTTTGTTTTTTTTTTTTTTTTTTGTTTTTTTTTTTTTTTGTTTTTTTTTTTTTTTGTTTTTTTTTTTTTTTGTTTTTTTTTTTTTTTTTTTTTTTTGTTTTTTTTTTTTTGTTTTTTTTTTTTTGTTTTTTTTTTTTTGTTTTTTTTTTTTTGTTTTTTTTTTTTTTGTTTTTTTTTTTTTTTTTTTTGTTTTTTTTTTTTTGTTTTTTTTTTTTTTTTTTTTTGTTTTTTTTTTTTTGTTTTTTTTTTTTTTTTTTTGTTTTTTTTTTTTTTTGTTTTTTTTTTTTTTGTTTTTTTTTTTTTTTAGGACTTTTTCTGGGGAGAACGGGTCCCCGCGTTTTGAGAAAGGGTACCGTTCTCCCCCAAGGGGCTATTTCACCCTCTAAAATGCCCCCTCGGAGAGAACGGGTACCCTTTCTCAAAACGCGGGTACCGTTCTTCCCGTTTCACTCCCCGCGGAGTACACGGGTACCCGTTCTCCCGGTTCACTCCCCGCGGATGGTACACGGGTACCCGCAAAGCCATATTTTGTCCATTTTCAATACTTGAGCCATTTTTTTGCACAAAAACATAGTTTGATCATTTTTTGCACTCAACTTTTTCCACGTTATCTGTAAGGAGTAACAAACTCAGGGGTCTTCTCCTTCATCACAGACAAACGCCAGAGGCTTATTTGGCAAAAATCCAGAGACAGTAACCCCAAATACCATCTCTACGCCCACCCAAATGGAGAGCAATCAGCAAGCTCAATCTTCTTCATACCCGACAGCTCAGCCTCCTCCTCCCCCGTCTCAATTTCACCATCTTCTACAGCAGCAACAGCAGCAGCTCCAGATGTTCTGGTCCTACCAGCGCCAGGAAATCGAACAGGTTAATGAGTTCAAGAACCACCAGCTCCCCCTTGCTCGAATCAAGAAGATTATGAAGGCCGATGAGGACGTCCGTATGATCTCCTCCGAAGCCCCGATTTTGTTTGCCAAGGCCTGCGAGCTCTTCATCCTCGAGCTCACGATTAGGTCGTGGCTTCACGCGGAGGAAAACAAGAGGAGAACTCTGCAGAAGAACGATATATCGGCGGCGATTACGAGGACTGATATCTTCGATTTTTTGGTTGATATTGTTCCGAGAGATGAGATCAAGGATGAGAGTGGGTTGGAAGGTGTGGTTGGGGCTACTGCGAGTGGCGTACCGTACTATTACCCTCCTTTAGGGCAGCCGGCAGGGGCTCCAGCTGGGATGATGATCGGGAGGCCGGCCATGGATCCCACCGGAATGTACATGCAGCCGCCTTCTCAGGCGTGGCAGTCAGTATGGCAGACTCCGCCTGAAGATGGGACATATGGGAGTGGAGGAAACAGCGGACTTGGCAATCTTAATGGACAAAGGTACTTGATTTGATTTTACTGTTTTCTCTATATATATCAATAATGATCTCTTCTGAATTTCTGTATTTAGGCTGGATTAAGTGTGAAATATTCTGCAAAAGCTTCGATTGTTTGTGTATCTGGAATTATAAGCTTCATTTGGCAGCAAACCAAACATTTTCTTTGAGTTGTTTGCATAATCTTTTCTTGCAAAATGTTGAATGTTGATTGTTAGTATGACGATACAAAATGCTGGCATTCTGAGTTTCTGGCTGTAAGAGGTGTTGGGATGCTGACTGATTTTTGTACATAGGACAGCCAATCCGAAAACATGATTAAATTTAGTCTAGGAGATCCTGATGAAGTATAGTTTCCCATTGGTCCTTAGATTTTGGCTTCCTAGTGTTTCTAATTTTTGGAAAGTTGAATGCTTCTTAAACAGAGTCAGTTTTTTTTGGATTGATGGAAGTGCATTTCTCATTGATGCTCCCCCATTTTGAATGGTTGTTGATCAGGATATCATAAATACCGCTTGAATTCTTATCCTCTTCAGAAAGAAAATGCATGCTTTTTTTGTTTACTAATGGTAAGATAAGAAGTATATGAAGAAAAATAAAGCTAGCAGCACCTAGTTATCCTCGTTTTTGTTTAGTCGTTGATGTCAGTCATGTAGCCAATCAATGACAATTCAATTGAAGTGTCATTTAGTTTACGAAAGGTCACATGACCAAAATAGATGAATGATAAGGCATTTCTAACATTATGGGTCGAAAAAAAGCTCAACGTGCTCGAAAGACTGAAGAGGTTTGCAATTCTCCCACGACAAAAGCATAGTATTAAATGGTTATCTTCTCTCAAATAAACCAAAAAAATGCGTGGTGGCACTCTGGTGATTATTGGCTAAGAAACGATAATTAGCAAAGCTTGTGTAATCTTTTCCCCAACAAGTGATTTAAGCTCAGTCATTAAAAGAAATTCAAGGGTAGATTCACGGTTCTTTGCTGATTTTGAGTTCTTTATGATTGTTTGGAAGGTGATGATTGCCTTTGAATTGTCATTCCTCTAATCTTTTGTTTTCTCTGCAGTTGAAGCTACCCATATGCTCGAGGAGACTGTATTTGATGATTTTTCGGGTAATATTGATTGTTCTTGAGATCATATGAACTTTCACAGCATTACTATATGTCCAAAACCATTTAAAATCTCTTGACTTTTATCAAAGGTAGTATAGTGTAAGAATCCTGTTTCAGTACCTTTGCTTGTATCTGATGTTGTCCATTCGTATTAGTTAATTGTTGCTGCCTCCTACCAGTTTTCACCCTGCATACGTTGGATTAAATAGTTTTCTAACCCGCCGCACAATAATCCTTAACTTCAGTGACCTGAATTCTGTTCGAGGCTTTCGGTATTGGAAGAAAATTATGGATATTTTTGAAGGGTCGGAAGTGGAAGTGTAGGGATTAGAGTTATTCCATATAAATACTTGTGTTCATCATTCTTATGGCTATCTTAATTTCAACCCCCTTAGATTTTACATCTTCCTGTGAATTTAGCTACAAAATTGTGATACTTAAAACTACAAGAGACATAGCAAATTAATGGAACTCGAAACTTTGATGTGTCATATAAGGAATCTTTAGACAGAGTGATCAAATTATATTTCTTATTATCTTTTGCATACTTCTTATTCTTTGATTGTTTTCAATTTTAAACTACAGTAATTAACAAAAAAAAAAAAAAACCCTCACAAACTATGAAATCATTAACAAACTCGCAGTTAAACTAATATTCGTAAATAAAATTGTCTTTAAATTATATGACACCAACAAAACAACTCTTTGCGGACACCTGGTTCTTAACGTGGAAGCTTGCTACAGAAGTCCGCAACTTGCACGGATTCTCGCGAATGGAGTAGTCAAAAATATTTTTTTTGTTGCGGGTGATTTTTTAAATGAGAATTTGTTAATGGCTCCATAGTGTAAAGGTTTTTTTTTTTTTATTAATCAACTTTAAAGTATTGCTTCTAGTTCTTTTATCAGCCAATAAAATGAATGTCCTTTACTCCTAGTTTAGATTAGTATTTATGTGGTTGAGTTAAGCATTTTTGTATTATACATGTATTGTGTATTATTATAACAATATAATTCTATACAAAGTTTGAGTATTTAAATCTTATATTTTAAATAATTTAATTATTTATAAATCTTATATTTTATTAATTTAATTATTTATAAATACGGTAAATGTTTTATTAATCAATAAATAGAAAACTAATTATTTTAACTATTCACAATGGACCGTGAGGGGCATTTTCGTCTGCAACAAACCAGATCTGCCCATTTTTAACTCAATAAAAAGTCTCCGAGCAGTCCGCCGGTGTTCTTCGCATTTTCTACACTTATTACACCGAAGTTCAACGCGAAGCTCTCTCTCGATAGACCTATATCATCTATCCTTTCTTTCTGTTTTCTGTAATGGATGCGTTAGATTCCGTCGTCGATCCTCTCAGAGATTTCGCCAAGGACAGCGTTCGTCTTGTCAAGAGGTGTCACAAGCCTGATCGTAAAGGTGTGTGATTATCCTCTCTCTTAATTTGGTTTGGATTTGTGTGGATCGGGTGTGAAATCTAGGATTATTGTTGCTTGAATTGATTTCTGTGGCTTTGATTATTTGCATGGGGTTTTATGTACGCAGAGTTCACCAAGGTTGCGTTTCGTACGGCGATCGGCTTTGTGGTGATGGGGTTCGTTGGATTCTTCGTCAAGTTGATCTTCATTCCGATCAATAACATCATCGTCGGTTCTGGTTAAGTTAGGTATTGCACTAGATTAGATGTTTTCTTTTGAAAACTTCGTGTTCTATTTTTTCTTATGGATCCGGCTTCCGATTTGGCCTTGGATTTCTGATTTACGAATTGACGCGAGCATGATGAATTTTATGTTTTCTTTATTATTAATTCATAGGAATTGCGATGACATATCCTCTTCTGAATAGCTGTTTAGAAGAACAATTTCGTCTGAGGAATAAAAACAGGAGTTGTTCTAGCCTTGATTTTCCGTAGTGCATGAAGTTTCCTTATGATGGCAGTTTGTTTGTGTCTCTGTTTGCTTGTAGTCTTAATGGTGATGTAATATGGTCTATCACAGATTACACATTTTTTTCTTTACAATTTTAAAATAACTTGCCTTTTTTTCACAGCTCACAACCATATTGTATTCTCTTTCCTTTTAATATAATTTTTACTTTCTACCAATCCAAATAAATTGAGGTTTATGAGAAAAGGGAGAGGATAAAGATGAAGTCTTTTATAATTCTTCATGGATTAGAAGATGGTACATTTAAGATGGTGTATTAGATTTCATTTGTCAATTGATAATCTTTTCACCTTAGTCACTTGATGAATAGGTTAAGTGGCACAGTTAGTTTTTGTTCTTCAATGGAATGGTTGCATTTAAAAAGAGTAGGTGATTGGTTAATGGTGTTTGTAATTTATATGCTCAACTCGAAGTTCTCTTTCATGACAGTGGGAAGATATTTTTCTATCTGTTTTTTTTTTGTCAGTGGTCTCTGGCCAGGTTGTGCTTACTTCTAATAAACCCACAAAGTCTTGAAGTTGATGATTGGGTAAAGCTTCCAGTCACCTTGAGTATACTCAAACTTAGGAACTCATTCGAGACATAACCCCGAACTACTTAGATCTGGGCTTCAAGGCTTGCCATTTTCCTTAATTGATTTAGCCTTGTGAATTATGATCTTTATTGTTTATATTCAAGTATAGCATCCGACCTGTGCACTTTAAGGACGCCATATTAGAAGTCCAATTTGAATATAATGGAAAATTTTTAGTATATTTTTGCAGTAATGGTTGTGAAACTAATATTAGCTATTAGCAGTCTTGGTTCATTTTTTTTTTAAGTGCTCCAACTCAAAGTAATATGTCTTTACAAAACAAAGCAAGCTATGGGCTGTATTGCTTCATATCGGTTGTATTGATTCGGGTCCGTTGTTTCTTGCCTCTGTATGACTAAAGGGTAGATTTATATTTTCCAGGTAAACAATTTTCTGGTCCTTGATGGAGGCAGTCTGGACTATTAGAACTTGAGCCAACGGGTGGGTCCTTGGAATTTATCTCCTATTTTCTTGAACTTTGATGAAAGGTAGAAACAATTACATGTAGAAGACTTTAATTTTCTAGACAAAGACAGTTTAAATTTTATTTTTAATTTTATTTCTCATAGTGGAATTGTTGAACACTAAATTGGGGCTGGAAATTTTGATGTGGAATGGATAGTTTTTGGGATTAACCTCTAGTTGTCCTCGCGCATATTTCCCATTATTTTAAATCTGTTTATCCAAATCTAAGACTTAGAAATGGGTGTTAGTAACTAACTACAGCGTTTCTTTAAGGATAATGTTACATTTATATCCTAAATTAAATACGCTAGTCTTACCTTTGAAGTTATAGAGTGTATATGCAAAATTTGAAATTACGTAGTCTAGATAGATGGCGTCTAATTTTCTAAAATTTGAAGCAAAATTGCAATTTAAACCTCCAATTTAGAGATTCGACAGTTAATACCCTAATTTGTTTTTTACCTGTTAGATGTTTGACTGAATCTTACAATAAAAAAATGTGTTAAAATCATCAAGTCCCGTCAGAGTCTAACTTTAGACGTATGACCCTCATAAGGAAGGGCACATCAATCTGAGTCTCTTTATGTCAAACAGCCATTAGGATTGTTTTTTGGCTCAACTTTTCTATCCTTGCATTCTCTTAAGAGCTTTACGCGTCTTACCATTCATGGCAAACCCAAGATCGTCGGCTACCTATATCGTCTTAGAGGGCTGGTTTTCAGTTTTCAGGAGATCATTTGCCTTCAATCTAACATTTCTCCATTTTCAACAAAACAAGGGTTGAGAGAGAGAGAGAGGGAGAGAGAGAGACAAAAAAAACTGAATCTTTTAATATCATGTCTCTCTCCCTCTGTCTCCTTTTGTTTATCCATGTTAGCTTTTGATAAATTGTTGATGTCATGCAAATGTTTTTGTTTAGGGTGGATGTGTAGGAGGAGGTCTTCATCTGCTTCGTTGTATTCAACCCTCTCCCTCTGTTACGCCCTTTAACCGTGTGACACCCTCCCTCTCTCTCTAGTTTTTCTCTTTCTACTGTGAAAATCCGGCTCTTTGTTATAGGCAATTGCCGAAGGAAAAATGTAAAAAGCTATGATAATCCATTCACCAATCAACGACCTGCAAAATACATACTACATTTGTTGGTTGGGTGATGAGGTCTGAAAAATTATAATCGAGTGACTGTAATACATGATAATTTTAACCAGAGATATCAACCACTGAGTGAGTGACGCATATAAAACTAGAATTTAGTGCATTGTCACATGCATTGGCTATAATTTTATAGGACTCGATTAATAAAACTATTTAGGACATGGTCTACATTTGGAGTTCAAATTTTTGACTTAAAATTTTATAATAGGTTAATTATTAATTTGAACCATAAAGTATGAGGTTAATTTGAAACACCTCATAGACTAAAAACCCTAACAACTATCCAAAATGCGACAAATCAAACCCTGACGGGAGCTACATTGTTCTGAATTCAAGCCGAGAATGGGAGGCGATTATCACTCATTCTGTCCAATGCTTAACCACTCATTCACCACTCAACCACTCATTCTGATGCGTGGTGTAGAGACCCTCGTTCAATGTGCAACGCACGTGATTTGAGAATGAGGGATCCCCGCCCTGGAACGCCCCCCGTTCTTTGCACCCTAATTTTTGGGGTGCTCGAGAACAGAGGGTCTTCTCCTCAAAACGACCTCTCGTTTCCCGCCTCTCCCATTTCAGAAGTTTTCGAGAACGAGGGGCCCCGCCCTGGAAAGATCCCTGTTTCCTGCCTCCCCATTTTAGAGGGTGGTCGGAAACGAAGGGTCCCCGCCCCGGATATGAGCCTCGTTCTCAAGCTTTATGTTTAAAAATGAGGGGTCATTTTGGGGAATTGACTCCCCGTTTTGTGCCTTAATTTTGAGAATGGTGAGAATGGGGGGTCCCCGCCTCGAAACGACTCCTCGTTCTTAAACATTATACTTGAGAACAGGGCCTCGATCTGGGGCGGTGACCACTGTTCTCAGCCTTAATTTTGAGAACGGAGAGTCGTTGCCCCGCAACAAGGGGGTCGATCCCTGACAGTATATAAAAATTAGTCCCCTGTTCTTTCCCCACTTTCGAAAAATCAATTTTCTCTAGGCCCCCCGCGATGCCAACCCAACATCTGATCATTTCACACCCCCACCGTATTGATTTCTCCATCCCTAATTGTTTCCTTCAAATATCATTAAAAAAATCTTACAAATCTTAGCCATTAATCATCCAAATCCCCAATACATCTTAAATCGCAAAATCCCCTCAAATGGCTCCCAAATTGATGATTAAACGAAAGACTGCCCGTCACAAGGAGGTTCTTCACAAGGTGCGACCGAACGTGCTCCGCCAAAGTGCCATCGTTGTCATGGAGGATCAGATCAAGGGGGTCTGACAAACCGGGCACCGTCGTCACAAGGTGCTCCGGCTCAAGCGTGACGACCACAAATTGGGTATTTTTCTATTGAATTTCGAAATCATGTGTCAATAGTAGTTTGAGCGAGATATGTCATACTGCTCGGTTATTCATTTCAAAACCGTCAACTTTATAGGTTGGGAGTCATTGGTGGTCAAGAATTTTCGACAAAATCGCCCTACACAGGGTGTACGAATTGAGGGGCGATAGTTTGCGATATAATTGTTCTCTTGTTTTATGCGAGCTTGACCTCTACGAATGTTTGAAGACGTACATCCTTGGTACAAAGATTGTTATACCTCCAAAGATGGTTAATGAATTGCTTGGGTTTGCCAAAGAAATGATGGAGGTGGAGAGATACTACCATGCTTTCCGAGATTGTGATATTTTCAGATTGGTCGAGGGACTAGAGTTTCTTTGAGCAATTCATTGCAATCCCAACATCGCAGGGTTCTTGAAGTCAAGATCCAGGGATTTGAACGTCAGAGCTCGGGTTATTCACAATCTGATAACTCACACCATTCTACCTCGGGATGGACATAGAGATCTCGTGACCTACATGGATCTCTATGTGATGGAGAAGTTGTACAACGGGAAGATGTTTGACCTTGACCTAATGATTTTAGGTCGCATGCAGAGATCGGTCGGACATGCAATAAAAATCTACTGTACGACACGTTGATTCAGAAGATCATTGAGTGAGCTCGGATTCAACTACCGATTGAAAATCATATGAGAGAACAAAGATCCGACGATGTATTTGATATGCTTCATTTGATTCGGATTAGGCTAGTTGAATTCGACGAGATTTGAGTGTTCAAAGGAGATTAAGAGGCCTCCACCTTTGTAGATGTTCCTATGGAGGAGGCCACAGAGTGGTCGTTGTCCCCCCAAACGGCTAGTAGGTGAGACAATATGAAGCAGAGACTTGAGTTCCTCGTAGGCAGAGTCGAGGAGCTCACCATGACACAGAGAGAGTTAGCTGAGTCCCACAGAGGGTTGAGGAAAACCCTCATGGATTGGGTGGAGTGAGATGACGACGATGTTTCACCGTAGTTTAGTTTATGTTTTGTATTTCATTTTATGTACTTTACTTTATGTTTGTAACTTTATGTTTGGTTTTTAACTTTAGTTTATGTTTGTATTTAAGTTTATGGGTGTACTTAATTATCTGAATCTGCCTTTGGGTTATACAATTGTGATTTGAATATGCAGGAATTGTTTGAAATTAGTTATGAGGGAGTCATAAAACAAAGGAAACTTTGCCCAAATTTACAACTTTATCTCATTATAATAAATAGATAAATTACACGTTATAATAAATACATACATTACCGTCCGAATAGTCATAAATTTCTACCTTGACCATGTGTAGAAGATTCCTACAGATAAATGAAAAACTATATTAGAAAATAATTAAAGTATATTTATAAGTGAAATGTGTTGAATTGTACCTGTATCCCGTCAAATGTGTGGAAACTCATAAATGTGTCTTGCGAAGCAGAAGCAAAAACAGTGTCTGAAGTGGATCCCATGTCAGGACAAGTGCGACTATTATGCCCTTGACGCCGACATATACCACACGACATCGTTGAGCTCTTCCTAGTAATTATCATACTTGGCAGCTCATTAACATCTCACACTCTTTTCTTCTTCGGCCTACCAGGATGACTCTTTCTTATGGACGAAAGGATTTGCTTCATATTTTTTACAGGCGACCATATGTGTTGGCCACTAAGTGGATGAATAAAGTGTGAGTACATCTACATATAAGTTTCTCCGGTGATAGTATTGATTAACGTAATTTTCAGGTGCTGGTCTCATGAAATGAATGCAGAGAATGGAATGGACACATGGGATTCTAGTAAGCTCCTGCCAGTAACAGCTGCATGCACATGTATTCTTGTCGACAACATATTGTTCGTTGTCGTTGCTGACCTCAAATCGTGCAGCTCTTGCAAACATAGCACTCCAATTTCAAGTTGCACGTGCTAGCTTCACAAACTTTTTTCTTATCTAGGGACACAAGAAGTTTGTTGACGAAGCCAACTTCTCATATTTTTTCACAATCCTAGTCATCAAACACTTTCGTATCATCTCAAATATGGTCAGAATCGGTTTGTCCATGACAGGTAATAGAACTGCATTGAATAACTCACATACATTATTCAATCCCAGTTCACACTTGGGATCGTAGAAAATTCATGACTAACCAAATATCTAGGGTATGTGCCTCGAAGATATGTGTGGGCATCCAGATTAATTTGATACAGATTCCTCATTTCTCTCTCGAAATGAAAAGTTGTGGTTGTTTTGGCCGCATTCCACATTGCATCTCTATATACTCTGCCCCGAAATTGATTTTTGAAATTTGCGTATATGCCGGAGGTAGTAGTGGTGTTCAGCTGACGGTAATTCTTGCTGCACAACACGTAACAACCTCTGATATTTGAAAGAAAAACAGAGTCAATATAAAATAATATAACTACCACAACGCCCCAATATTTGAAAGAACAATTTGAAATGCATTATATCTTTTGTCGATCTGAAACAAATGTTCATCTGTATCTCGATTAAATTTTTAGGTCTTCTTTCAATAATTTCAAAAACCACGTCCATGAGTCCATACACTCTGATTCCATATTGCAACAACAACGAGATATATTCTATCGTTGTCATCAATGTAGACAGCTGTTAGTAATTCGCCATGACACGAATTCTTTAGATAACAACCATCGAGACAGATAATATGTCTACCACACTGCAGCAAACATGTCTTGCAAGTAACCATACACATATACATTCTTTCGATTACACATGACTCATTATCAGCAAAGCCCATCATGTAAGTCTGTAGGCCCAATGTGCTACTCGGATTTGATTTACACATTTCTTCTGCGTACGACAACAATAGCTTGTATTGTTCGTCGCCCTTCCCTTCATTAATATTTTGAGGTTCACTTATTGCTCTTCTGGCAAGATTTGGTGTAATATTGACATTCAAATCTTTCCTCACTGTCTCGATAATGGAAGAACACTGAAATTGAAGACTGTAAGGCAATTTTAAAAAAATCAGGTTACATGAATAAATAACAGAAGAAGACAGGAAGGCAGAAGTAGAAATAGACTTTGGATGTTTAAAACAGCAGGCAGAGTTTGGACGTTTAAAACAACAGGCCAAATGAACTTTGAAAACAGAAGGAAAGAACAAATGAACAGAACACAACATAAAAGAACAGGAACATAAAGATTGTGGACGTTTAAAATAGCAAGGGATTTTAACATTTGGACGTAAAAAATTTTGCCCTCTTTTACAACTCTTAAACCTGAAGATGTGAAGACAGGAAAAATATAAAACAGAGATGGACGACTGGAGTGAATAAGCAGAATAAAACAGGAAATAAAAATGGAAAACGTAAACTGGAAGACATACTGTGGAAGGTTACAGTAGCCGTGGACAATCGGGAGTTGTGGACAATCGCACAGAAGATAAAATCTGTGGACGTTTGAAATAAAAGACAAAAACAGTGGACACAGGAGTCCGTGGACGTTTGCACTAAAAGACAAAAACAGTGGACACAGGAGTCCGTGAACGTTTGAACTAAAAGACAAAAACAGTGGACATAAGAGTCCGTGGACGTTTAAATCAAAGGCAGACTTTGGACTTTTAAAATAACAGGCAGACTCTCGGCGACGTTATCGTGGACGATAACTTTGGATGATGACACTTAGCCGAATAAAAAACAGAAACCGAAGGCAAAATAGACCATTATTTTGAAGGCAGAATGGACATGGACGACTGTTTTACAGAAGACAATGACAACTGTTTTACTGAAGGCGTGGACGACTAACACTTAGCCAAATACTTGAAAACTCGAAAGACAGAAACTGAAAAGCAGAATAGACAACATTTAACAGAAGAACTTATAAACAGAAGGTACAAGGACATAAAATATAAAACTTCAAACCCTCAAAACCTGATTCAAAACACAGTTTTAAAACATGCATGAAAACATGACAGAAGTTAGAAAACATGACAGAGGTTCAAGAAAACAAACTGCATGGGTAGCTCTAAAACTCGAGACCATCCATGCACAACCTAAAAGGGAAGATTTCTAACAATTCCAGAATATTTCAAAATACATTCAACTGTTTTTAAAACATCAACACCAAAAACCTATACATTATCCAAAATTTTCAAGAACTACAAGAAACTTGACATACACTTCCAAATATTTTAAAATCTCAAAAGATTGTACAGAACTTGACATGACTTTAAAGAAAACACATTCTCACAGGAATAACATTTGTCTGACTGCAACAACCGATCCCCGTGAGCTCGATCCGCCAACTACATCAACTCATCAGCTTGAGGCACAAAATCCTCATCTGGGAGATCCGTACCTACAACAGGGAGTTCAACTATGAGCCTAGCGCTCAGTAAGAACATACTAAAATGCAGTGATGCATATGCTATGCATGAACTTTTGAAATACATGAACATTACATTACATTAAATTACGTTTCACTGGACAGGGAGGTATAAGTGAGGCTTATAGAAGAACTGACGCAAAAAGGAGTACACGATAGGTACTTAACAGGGATAACAGGATGCCAGTTCCCGTCCCACACTTAACCATACATTATATTACAGGTTTTATCTTTCTTAACTTCAAACCGTGTGCAAAAAACATTTGCATGACTTTCAGAGAAAATGTGTATGCATGAACATTTACGGTGCTTAACATCACATAAACAGGTGACAGGATATTGAAGCAGAACATAAAGCAAAACACACTTAACCTAAAACATAACCTACGGTTTAACTACCCAACAGCAATCCCGACAACATAAAACCTAGCACCTCCATATTGTAGGGCCTTAAGGGCCGAACCTATACATATGAACTTATTTGTTGCCCGAAATGCAGTAAGCTTTGTTTGTGAAACTTCGGTGATGCACGAACCTATGACGTGCATGAAAAGAAAAATTAACAAAGCTACAAATGCTAACTAATAACTTAGTAGAATATGCATCAAACTCCATTCAAATCTTTAGAAAACACACAAACGTGTTTTCATACAAAAACAGTGAGTTTTCTCCAAAATACCTTAACCCCAAACTTCGACAAAACTCACATCTTAACTTGTCCAAACTCGTTAACTAGGTTAGATGATTACCTTTGCTGAAGGAAACAGAAGAAAATAGGAGAAACAAGTTTCAGAAATTTGTCTCAGTCGCTTGGAAGAGAGAACAGAGAAGAGGATGAAAATGAAGGTTTACGTAGAAGAGAAGAGAAGACAATAGGTTTCTCAGCAAGTTATGGACATTTGGCAACCATCCATTGGCTCCCTCCCACCTACCTTAATTCCTTTCCAATTTACCCCTCCATGTATTTCTAACTATTGGTTTCGTTTAGTTGCACATTAGTTCGGTTTTTCCCCACTAAACGTCCCAACGAATTCCAATAAAATAATCATTGTATTTATGACAACTTAAATCCATACAATAATTCAACAGATTATTACATGACCAAAATACCAGGTGTTACACATAAGCTCATTTTACATCTTTGAACCATACAGTCGTCAATCACATCTGTCTTCACACACTGCCATCAATCGCCGAGATTCACTTTTAATTAATTTGATCTCATAACCATTATTCAAAGCATATTCTACTATTCTTCTCTAATTGCTTTTAAAGAGCTATCTTTTGTCCCCAGATAAAATCTCATCAAAATTTCTTCCCTTACCGGTATGCTTTCCACCTCATCATCCTCCGAGTCGACCGGTTTTCGAAGCTCATCGTCTAGAGTTTTCGAGGTTGATTGCACCTCTATTTCTTCATTACCTTCTAGGTGATCGAATGACCGAAGATCACCATATATGGGAATAGAGTATGAATATCAGTCTATATTAGATATGACGAACGAGCGATCCGAGCCGAGCTGAGCCAGAAGTAGTCCTGGCTTATCGAGCCTGACAAGTTAAACGAGCCGAGTCTAACGAGACAGCTTAAAAAAAATTTCAACCCAAGCCAGCTCGCGAGCCACGAGTTAAACGAGCCCAGCCGAGCTGGCTCAACAGCCGAGCGTATATAAATATTTTTAACTTATGTTAATATAAGTTTTTTTTTTAAATTTCATTTAAAATTATAATAAGTATTAATAATTATATGTTAACGATATTTACTCATTTAATTTAAAAATTAGTTATATTAAGCCAATGTATATAAAATTGAATATATTCATAAAAAAGTATTTGAGACTATCCAATAAAAAATATCACATAAATATCATTAAAAATATTTTGACATATACTTCAATTACAAAAGAAATTATAAAATTACAAAAGAAATTTAATAAACATTACAAATTTATAAATTTGAAAAAAAAAATTATTTCAAATTACAAAAGAAGTTCAATAAAATTAATCTCTAGACTCTAGTCTTCAACATCCAATTGCGTAAACTCCTTAAGAATTTCATTCTCTCGTTGTTGATCTCTCATCTTAGCATCGGTCCAATTTTTGATAAAAATGAGCGCCTCCACAAGGTCCGGTGCAAGTCTTCCTTTTCGTTCATCATAAACACGTCCACCTGCACTAAAAGCAGATTTTGATTCTACAGTAGAAACATGAGGTGTTAGTAGATCACGTGCCATTATAAAAAGAATAGGATATGTTGTAGAATGTCTTTTCCACCAATCTAAAATATCAAAATTCTCATCTCGAGAAAATTGATAACGAGTTTCAAAATAAATATTGAGTTCAGTTGTAGAAGAAGTAGCATAACTCTTGATAATGCTAGTGCTAATTAATTTAATATGAGGTGAAATATATAACATATCATCTTTAACAACCAAATTTAAAACATGACATACACATCTCATGTAAAAAAGAGAATCACGAGTAATATCTAATTGTCAAAAATCTTTAAATTGAAAATAGCAACATCATTAGCACTAGCATTATCAAGAGTTATGCTACAATTTTATCTTTAATATAATATTCTTGTATTATTGTCATAATAAATTTACAAATGGCAGCGCTAGAATGAAGATATTCACAATTACGAAATCCTAAAATTCTTTTATTTAATTTCAAAGATTCATCAATAAAATGAGATATTACCACTATATAACCAATAACATTACATGCACTCCATAAATCAGAATTAATGCAAATAGACATTGAAGGAGCATTTAAAAAAAATATAATTAATTCATTTTTCATATCTATAAACATTTTAAGGATATCACTTATCATAGTACTTCTAGGGATACGTTTAAAACTAGGAGTAGCATATTCTTTCATAAATTTTTCAAACACTTCACTATCGAAGAATGATAAAGGCAACTCAGATTATGCTATAAGTTGTGTTATTTGTTCTCTCATTTTATTTTGTGAATATGTGAAAATGTCACTACCACTAACATTTAATTGAGATTGTGTTGAATCTCGTGTTTCAACATTTAAGTGACATTTTTGAAAATATCTACCAGTGGTACTAGTAGAGCTACCAGAAGTATATGCAAAATTGTTACCACAATATTTACATTGAGCTCTACTTTATATTTTTCTCACAATTTTAATATCTTAAATCAAAATGTTTCCATATATTCCGAAGTTTTTTGTCTTCTTTTTCTAGATGAAGTGGTTGCTTGTGCAGATGATACAAAAAATGTAGGAATTAATTCTCTAATTTTCTTTATGTCATTATTATCATCAATAATATAATCGTGATGATCTATAATAAATAAAACTAAATATAAAATTAAATTTTTAATAATAAATTAATATCACAAAACCAATGTCCAACAAAAGCTTGTAAGTGGTGTGAATTGATCAACTCCACGTATACAAAACCTACAAAAAAATTTAGTTAATCTAACTACAATTAAAAATTATATAAATATATACAAAAAAATAAACTAAATTTTACCATGTTGAACGAGGAAAATAATGAATTGTAAGAAGAGAGAAATTGATTGAGAGCACCAAACTGATTGAGAGCACCAAACTGATTGAGAGCAAATTGAAGAATGAATTTAAGAGATCGAGAGAGATTGGTGGAAAAAAATGGAGAGGGGGGAAGAGAATTTATAGAAGAGGATGAGGGGGAGGGAGCAACGGTCACAAGACCGTTGCTTGCTGGGGGAAGCAGGCAGGGTAATGGCAACGGTCTTAAGACCGTTGCTACTGCGGTGCTGCCTGCTGCTACAACAAAACAAATAGAGAGAGAGAGAAACAACAGTTTGCTGCTGCTGCTACAAAACAGAGAGAGAGAGAGAGAGAGAGAGAGAGAGAGAGAGAGAGAGAGAGCAGGAACGGTCATGAACTGTTGCGGCATTGCTGGAGGCCATGGGGGAGCAGGCGGGGCAACGGTCTTATGGCCATTGCTGGCTGCTGCAGCTGCTACAAAACAGAGAGAGAGCAGCACAGCGCAGTGGGAAGTCATCGGGGTTGAGGGGATAGCTGTTAGGGCAGGGGCCGCTAGCCGCAGAGCAACGGTCGTTGCTCTGCAACCGGCAACCCCGGTAAACACAAAGAGAGAAGGTCGAGGGGGAAGAAGAAGAAACTTTCTCTGAGAAAGCACTTGATTACAGGCAGCTAGGGAAGAAGGAGAAGGATAGGCCAGCAGAGAGAGAGAGAGAGAGGGCGGGCCAAGGGGGGAGGTGTGTCGCGGGCAGCTAGGTGGGCTCGCGAGCCTGGACTGGCACCTTTGGCTCGATCCCTGGCGGGCTCGCTGAGCCCAAGAGCGGAGCTCGGCTCGGTCCTGCCTATTGACTAGGCCAGGCTCGGCTCGCTACTGTAGCAAGTCGAGCCAAACTCAGCCCGTTACAATAGCGAGCGGAGCCAAACTTGGCCCGTTAGTCACCTCTAGTCCATATTGACATCACAAGTTGTTGTCTCGTCTAAATCAACTGATCTACTCGAACCAGAATCCATCGGCGTCGCTAATATAGAGAAAATTCGTTGGAGAGTAGAGAAAATAGTGTAGAGTTGTAACACCCTGTTCCATTGAACCAACTTATCTTATCAACTAATAGTATACATTTTATGGATGAAATTGGGGGAATTATTGATTAGGTTAATGAGTGACTAAGTAAGGGCATAATGGTAAATAGAGACCTATAGTAATAACCTATTTAAAGAAAGAGACTTTGTGATTAATGCACTGTAGCCACCACTATTCCCTATTTTTCCTCTGTCGGTTTTCAGCTCTAGCAGCAGAGCTCTCTAGACGATTCTTC
The DNA here is from genome assembly GCA_022432975.1 of Begonia masoniana. Classification (NCBI taxonomy): domain Eukaryota; kingdom Viridiplantae; phylum Streptophyta; class Magnoliopsida; order Cucurbitales; family Begoniaceae; genus Begonia; species Begonia masoniana. Next base: position 20,846,476 of record CM039504.1, read on the forward strand.
TACTTGATTCTTCTCCAAACTAGGTGAGTCCTATTTCGATTCCTTGCTGTACTGGTAGCTATCGATGATTGGGGAGAGTATAAATGTGAGTTTTGTGAATGCCGTATGGATGAGCTAGTTCGGGTTTTGTGATAAATCGGGAATGCTCAATGAACTAAGCTTCCAAACTAGTGTCTCTAGAATTCTAGCGGTTTAGAATGGTGTTTAGAGAAAGTCTAATGTATGTTCTGTCTATGACTTTAGGTTTTAGTAAGTTCCCGAGGTAGTCTTCCACCCAATATTTTCCAAGAGACCAGGTAATGTGAAGTATGCTTGTGCCTTCGGGCCTGCATCACAAAACAGTAGGATTATGTATGCTTGAATGTGTTTGTATGTCATTCATCATATTTTGAATGTATGCGAAAATGAATTTACATGAAATGACATGGTAAGGAATGAACAGACTGTAACAGATAAACTATTAAGGGAACTAATCTGCCCCTTAACTTATGAAGGGATTTATAACTTTGGGAGAAGTGATCCAACTTCCAATTTCACTGGGGGATCTGAACAGTTATTAAGGGAACTAATCCGCCCCTTAATCGAGAGAGAGGATGTATGACTTTGGGAGAAATGACCAACTTCCAATTTCACAGGGGGATCAGACCAGAAACGAATGCATATGCAACTGAGATGAGAAAGTAGAAACTGCATGTCTAAGAATTTATGTTTCAGCATTCCATTTCATTACTGCTTTACTTACTTAGCATTAGGCTAATAGATGAGTTTTGTGATGTAGGTGAAGAAGTGACAGCAGGTGTGTTCTCTGAGTTTACTGAGAACTAGGCAGGTTGGAGGGGTGCATTCATGTATCGATCTGGCAACTGATGGAGCGGTTTAACTGGTGGCAGTTGTAACACCCGAAATAACGACCAGGTGATTTCCTTAACCGTTTTATCGGTCATGTTTAGTTAATTCTTCCTAGTTTAGAATTTTATGCCGAGCTTAATTAATTACATGTGGATTTAAACTAGGTTGAGTGGCATAGTTGTAATAATGGAGGTTTGAGATCGGTATTTAAAGAAAATGGAAAGGGTTCAAACTTCATTTAAACCACTGTAGCCGACATCTTCTACTCTCGGCGATTTCTTCTCTCCCGAGCTCTCGCTCTCTGTTACCTGTAATCCTTCTCGTCGACGCCCGGCTTCAGGCCTGCATTCCCTACGAATCCACGCCCAAGGTATAAAATAGGCAAGGTAGTTATCTGTTAGTTGTTAAGCTCTATTTTTAGCTCGGTGTTGAAGTTCTGGATTCTTCAATGGCCGAGTATTAATAAGGATATTTTAGAATCTGAGAGTGGTAATGTCATTCCGAATCGATTCTGGACATTTAAAATAACCAACCCTGAGTAATCGATAGTCGGGTCTGTCTATTTCGTTTTTTGGATTCAGACTGCACAGAGTATTAGACTAAGGATTCGGGAATGACTTTAGCTATTAAATCTTAGGTTGACTTGAGATTTAGAACTATTAGGATTTTTTTTTAACTACTGCAATGTGAATGTTTTAGGTGAAAAAGTCTGAAGAAAAGGAGCTCAAGTTGCTAAGGAAAACAGGTAAGTGAATGTACAGGTTTCTCGGTCATTAGGACCCTACATCAAAGGATGCTAGGTAGAAACTCATACGATGATTAGTAGTTCCCTTATGTTACTGTCTAGCATTATGCTGATGATTAGCTCAATGGTAAGGTTTCATGTTGGATAGTGCTCTATTCTGTAGCTTGATGATTTAAGAATTTCCATGTACATGCATCATGACTATTTTATGCATATGAAAATGTTTTAAGAGCATGGTTTTCTCATGAACAAAATAAGAAGATAAAACTTATGCAACGTGGACTAAGTGAGGGTTGGGGGCGGTTCGGCGTATGTCACAGTTCAAAAGAGGGACATATGAATACGACCCGTAGTAGGGACCAAGATCAAACTCACTGTCGAACCCCCTTTACCGGCACAAATCCTCTCTTAATCCACACAACTTAAATGAAGAATATGATCAATGATTATGAATGATGAATATGATCCATGACTATGAATGATGATTACGAGCAAAGATATGAACAACAAAAGACTTATGAGCATGTGTTTTCCGAATTATGCATTCATGCATCCGTGATAGTGTTGCATTCCTTACTAAGCATTAGACTTATAGTTAAACCTTATGATGTAGGAGAAGAGCTAACATATGAGGATTTCCAATCCAGAGATGATGTTTAAAGCTGGTTGCTGGAGGATGCTCAGTATGACAGTGCAAGGCTGGAAAGGCGATTAAGTCCCCTGGTTATGCTCATAGTATGTCAGTAAAGTTTATGATAAACAGATGTCTAAGTAGAATAGAATTTCTTATAACAATGAAATTCTGATTTGATTGATAGACTTCAGAGTCTGATAATGATTTTAAAGATTATCGAACTGTCTGTTCTGCTTAAGTATTCCGCCATGTGTATTCTGGATGAGTCTATGATTCTCACTATTTGAGGTTTATAGTCACTAAGTTAAGATTTGGGTGAGTTGTGGTATTTTCCTGTTGAATGAAGTTGTTTGATGATTATAGCGTTTTACTGCTGTGTGATAGAAGCTGGATGAGGCGATCATCCGGCTGACGTCATCGGTGGATGTCAAATGATAGAAGTTGAACAAATAGTCACCGGATGATGTAATATGTTTCCTCACCGGATGATGTAGTATGTTTCTTAACCGGACGATGTAGTATGTTTAGTCACCTGATGATGGGAATGTAGTTGTCGTTTAGTCACCGGATGATGAAAACGTGGTTTTGTCGTCTAGTGACCGGCAGATCAAGTGTATTTAGGTTACCGGATGATTTAAATGTCATTTTGTCTTCTAGTGATCAGTAGATGTAGAGTATTTCAATTACCGGATGATGTGAGAAATTTCTTGTCGTCTAGTGCCCGAGGAATGTTTTAATTAGTCACGCGAGGCGCACATGACCACCGGTCGATGTAGTGTAATTAAGAACATCTAGTGGAGAATGTTCAGGGACCGGGCGATATCTTTAATTAGACACGTGTAATGCCCATGTCCGCCGGTGGATGTTTTCTACTGGGCGTCTATAACTGAGTCACGTAGGGTACACGTGACAAATCGGATGATATTTATTTCGTCACCCGATGCATGCAAACCCATGCAAACCCCAACTGAATAACGTCGAGTAGTCTGGTGCATTTCTTCCCTGCTCGATTAAGTCACTGATCAAATGACCAATTTTAGCCGCTCGACTCTGTGTAAGATTTAGCCGACAGGATTTAAGGAAAAATCGAGTTTAAGAGGGCGAGATTCCCTTGATGTTATAACGTCCCTGTTATCAGTCTAAGAGTGAGTTAAAAAAAAATGTATGTAAATATTAGATTGGGAATGAAGAAGAAAAGGTAGAAGTTGAGTCAATGATTAATGAAAGGTTATGACTAAGTGACGGCTCCCTGTCTGGGTCGTTACAATTATGGTATCAAAGCAAAATCGGGTTCTAAAACCGATTCTGCAGACTGCCTTCCAGCACTGACTGTCGCATGAGCACACTCCAGCAACTGTAAGTGTTTATGATTCTAGTAATGTCATTAAGTTAAGATGTGTTTATGACTAATTGTTTAGGAATCCCAAGATGGTGAGAGGTCAACAGAGAGATGATAACGTGGATAGTCACACTATTGCTTAACTAACTGAGTTAGTAATTCGCCAATCCCGCCAAGTTGAGCAGCTCATGACCGCCAGGGAAGAACAAGGGAATTCGAGTACGAATATTGCCCGAGAACATGGGGATGAGCGTTTTCACCGGCTTCGACCCCCGACTTTCAATGGTCAAGTTTCAGATCCTGTTTTTGCTGAAGAATGGATTCGAAAGATGGAGGACATGTTCAAATATACAAAGGTGGACGAGGGAGATAAGGTCACATGTGCCGTCTATCATTTGGAACTGGATGCGAGGCATTGGTGGGACTCGATACAGGGCACGACTGACGCAGGAGCTATGACCTAGGAAAGGTTCAAGACTGCCTTCTTTGACAAATATTTTAATCGAACTGTTCGGGCCAGTAAGAAAAAGGAGTTTATGAATCTACGACAGACTGGTTCAGTAACGGATTACATATGCAGATTTGAGACCTTGTCTCGGTTTGCATCCCGTCTGGTAGAGGATGAGGAGGATAAGATCTATCAGTTTGTTCAAGGACTGAAGCCAAGCTTGTATATGAAAGTGAAAACTGCTGGTATCTACAATGTGCCGTATACCGAAGTCACAGCTAAGGCCTTGGAAATGGAGGAGGCTGAAATAACAGTGTATGAGCAGCGTGATCAGTCAAAGAAGACTACCAAGGATGTTCAACAGCCACCACGACAGAACAAGGGCTGGCAGCCACAGCAGAACAGGGGACCACAGCAGCAGAAAGGTGTGAAGAGGCCTTACAACCAGAATGATGACCAAGGAAAAGGAAAGAGGCCTCTGGCACCCTTATGCCCCACCTGTCAGAAGAACCACCCTGGCGAATGCAAGTTGCGTTCTGGCTGCTGTTTCAGATGTGATAAGGTTGGACATATAGTCAGAGACTGCCCCATGCCACCAGATCCGAACCGTACAAGGATAGCACCTAGAGTTTATGCTATGATGGAAGATGAGGAAGCAGTGCAACATACAGTCATAACAGGTACCATTATGATCTGTAGTTTGGCCGCTTACACACTTATAGATACAGGAGCCACACACTCGTTTATATCAACCTTGTTTGTATGCAATCACAACTTAGAACTTTCACTAGCCAAAAGGTCATATAATGTTATGTTACCATCAGGGAAGTCCCTACGTTCTGAACAGATTGTTAAAGGTGATGTTGTGTCCTTAGGAGGTAAGAAACTATATATAGAACTGATTGTAATTGACATGAAAGGGTATGAGGTGATATTAGGAATGGATTGGTTATTCAGGCATTATGCCACAATAAGTTGTAGATCTGGGATGGTTGATTTTCGACCCCCAAATGGTGATCATTATTCCTTCCAAGCTATTCCTAAGATAAGTAAAATGCCGATTATATCCTCCTTAGAGATTCATCGATTATTGAAAAATGGATGTGAGAGTTACTTGGCTAGTGTAATGGATGTTCGGATGAAGGATAGAGTAGAATTACAGGATATTCCCATAGTCGAGAGTTCCCTGAGGCATTTTTGGATGATTTGCCTGGTTTGCCACCTGATAGGGAAATAGAGTTTGTAATAGATATGTACCCTGAGGCATTATCGGTGTCTAAGAATCCATACCGCATGGCGCCTGTTGAGTTGAAGGAATTAAAAGTCCAACTGCAGGAATTAGTAGACAAGGGATTTATACGCCCTAGCAGTTCTCCTTGGGGTGCACCTGTCTTATTCGTTAAAAAGAAAGATGGTTCCCTTAGAATGTGTATAGATTACAGGGAATTGAACAAGTTGACAATTAAGAATAAGTACCCATTGCCCCGAATTGATGACTTGTTTGACCAATTACAAGGAGCTAAAGTGTTTTCAAAGATTGACTTGCGTTCAGGGTATTACCAACTGAAGGTTAAGGAGAGTGATATACCTAAGACTGCCTTCAGGACCGTTATGGACATTATGAATTTCTTGTAATGTCATTTGGACTGACTAATGCACCTGTAGCCTTTATGGACCTGATGGATCGAGTGTTTCGTGATTACTTGGACAAGTTTGTAATTGTGTTCATAGATGATATCTTAATTTATTCACGGACTAAAGCTGACCACGAGGAACACTTAAGAATAGTTTTGACAACTCTGAAACAGCAGCAACTATATGCAAAGCTGTCAAAGTGTGAATTCTGGCTAGATAAAGTCAACTTCTTAGGTCATGTTGTTTCTGCCGATGGCATATCAGTAGATCCAACTAAAATTTAGGCTGTTAAGGATTGGCCACAGCCAAGGAATGCCAGTGAAGTCCGTAGTTTTCTTGGTTTGGCAGGGTATTACAGGAAGTTCATCAAAGGATTTTCTATGATAGCTAAGCCCCTGACGAATCTGACAAAGAAGGACAATAAGTATTCTTGGACCGAAGCTTGTGAGGATAGCTTCCAAACATTGAAATTGAAGTTAACAACTAGCCCCTGTATTGACTCTTCCAACCGAAGAAGGAAATTTTAGCATATACTGTGATGCATCTAAAGTTGGTTTGGGCTGTGTTTTGATGCAAGAGGGTAAAGTTGTAGCCTATGCCTCTAGGCAGCTAAAGAGTTATGAACAGAACTATCCTACCCACGATTTAGAATTAGCTGCTGTTGTTTTTACCTTGAAGATGTGGAGACACTATTTATATGGACAACAATGTGAGGTGTTTTCTGACCATAAAAGTCTGAAGTACCTCTTTACACAAAAGGAATTGAACATGAGACAGAGACGTTGGTTGGAATTTGTGAAGGATTACGACTTTGAGGTCAGGTACCACCCGGGTAAGGCTAACTCCGTAGCTGATGCATTAATGCAGGATGTCAACAACAATGCAACCCGTTGTGTCAACTATGTCTATACCTTTGAGGACAGAAGTTCAGAGATTTGAGTTGGAGATAGTACCAAAGTTATCAACCTTACTTGCCAATTTGACCATTCAACCAACGGTTTTGGAAAAGATCAAAGAGGCACAACAGAGGAATTCAGAAGAGAATATCAGCATAATGAGCAAATTGAAGGACACCACCTCCGAGTTTAGTCTTTCCAAAGATGGGATTCTGAGGTTTAGTAATCGATGGTATGTCCCTAATGATGAGGGATTACGTAAGTTAATCTTGGCCGAGGCACATTTGTCTCCTTTTTCTGTGCATCTTGGTAGCACCAAGATGTATCGGGACCTGAAGTTACTCTACTGGTGGCCTAGCTTAAAAAGGGATGTTGCTAAGTATGTAGAGTCATGCTTGGTATGCCAACAAGTCAAAGCCAAGCACCAGCGTCCAGGAGGTACCCTTCAGCCTTTACCTATTCCCGAATGGAAGTGGGAACACATAGCTATGGATTTCGTAGTAGGATTACCTAAGACAACTAAGGGACATGATAGTATTTGGGTTGTGATTGATAGACTGACGAAATCAGCCCATTTCTTACCTGTAAGAACAACCTACTCGATGGACCAGCTTGCTGATCTGTACGTACAAGAAGTTATTAAGGTTGCATGGGATTCCTGTATCTATTGTCTCTGATCGTGATCCCAGGTTTACCTCTCGGTTTTGGAAAGGTCTACAAGGCACACTTGGCACAAGGTTATCCTTCAGCACTGCCTTTCACCCGCAGACAGATGGTCAATCTAAGAGGACTATTCAGATACTTGAAGACATGTTGAGGGCGTGTGTACTAGATTTCCAGTCATCCTGGAGCCGATACTTACCTCTGGTTGAGTTCTCTTACAACAACAGCTACCAATCCACCATTGATATGGCACCTTATGAAGCACTGTATGGCAGGAAATGTAGGTCACCTCTATATTGGGATGAGGTTGGTGAAGCAAAACTTCTAGGACCCGAACTTCTGCAGCAGATGTCTGAAAAGATTTCTATTATTAGGAAGAGGATGATGACTGCTCAGAGTCGACAGAAGAGTTATGCAGACCATAAGAGGAGTGATCTTGAATTTACGGTCAGTGGATGATGTATTCCTAAAGGTTTCACCGTTCAAGGGGGTCTTAAGATTTGGCAAAAAGGGAAAACTTACTCCACGGTTTGTTGGGCCCTTCCCTGTCTTGGCTAGAATTGGTAGTACAGCCTACAGACTGCAACTGCCTCCATCATTGGATAAGGTTCACAATGTCTTTCACAGTGTCAATGTTAAGGAAATGCATACGAGATCCGACGCAAGTTGTTCAGCCAACGGATATTGAGTTAGAGCCGACATTGGTGTACGAAGAAAAACCGGTGCAAATATTGGAATCTGCGGTTAAGACTCTGAGGAATAAAGAGATTCCATTGGTCAAAGTTTTATGGAAGAATCATGGCATCGAAGAAGCCACTTGGGAGCGACGACAGGACATGTTAGACAAATATCCAGAGATATTTGTTTGATCAATTTTCGAGGACGAAAATTTTGTTTAAGGAGGGGTGGATGTAACACCCGAAATAACGACCAGGTGATTTCCTTAACCGTTTTATCGGTCGTGTTTAGTTAATTCTTCCCGATTTAGAATTTTATGCCGAGCTTAATTAATTACATGTGGATTTAAACTAGGTTGAGTGGCATAGTTGTAATAATGGAGGTTTGAGACCAGTATTTAAAGAAAATGGAAAGGGTTCAAACTTCATTTAAACCACTGTAGCCGACATCTTCTACTCTCGGCGATTTCTTCTCTCCCGAGCTCTCGCTCTCTGTTACCAGTAATCCTTCTCGTCGACGCCCGGCTTCAGGCCTGCATTCCCTACGAATCCACGCCCAAGGTATAAAATAGGCAAGGTAGTTATCTGTTAGTTGTTAAGCTCTATTTTCAGCTCGGTGTTGAAGTTCTGGATTCTTCAATGGCCGAGTATTAATAAGGATATTTTAGAATCTGAGAGTGGTAATGTCATTCCGAATCGATTCTGGACATTTAAAATAACCAACCCTGAGTAATCGATAGTCGGGTCTGTCTATTTCGGTTTTTGGATTCAGACTGCACAGAGTATTAGACTAAGGATTCGGGAATGACTTTAGCTATTAAATCTTAGGTTGACTTGAGATTTAGAACTACTAGGATTTTGTTTTAACTACTGCAATGTGAATGTTTTAGGTGAAAAAGTCTGAAGAAAAGGAGCTCAAGTTGCTAAGGAAAACAGGTAAGTGAATGTACAGGTTTCTCGGTCATTAGGACCCTACATCAAAGGATGCTAGGTAGAAACTCATACGATGATTAGTAGTTCCCTTATGTTACTGTCTAGCATTATGCTGATGATTAGCTCAATGGTAAGGTTTCATGTTGGATAGTGCTCTATTCTGTAGCTTGATGATTTAAGAATTTCCATGTACATGCATCATGACTATTTTATGCATATGAAAATGTTTTAAGAGCATGGTTTTCTCATGAACAAAGTAAGAAGATAAAACTTATGCAACGTGGACTAAGTGAGGGTTGGGGGCGGTTCGGCGTATGTCACAGTCTAAAAGAGGGACATATGAATACGACCCGCAGTAGGAACCAAGATCAAACTCACTGTCAAACCCCCTTTACCGGCACAAATCCTCTCTTAATCCACACAACTTAAATGAAGAATATGATCAATGATTATGAATGATGAATATGATCCATGACTATGAATGATGATTACGAGCAAAGATATGAACAACAAAAGACTTATGAGCATGTGTTTTCCGAATTATGCATTCATGCATCCGTGATAGTGTTGCATTCCTTACTAAGCATTAGGCTTATAGTTAAACCTTATGATGTAGGTGAAGAGCTAACAGGTGAGGATTTCCAATCCAGAGATGATGTTTAAAGCTGGTTGCTGGAGGATGCTCAGTATGACAGTGCAAGGCTGGACAGGCGATTAAGTCCCCTGGTTATGCTCATAGTATGTCAGTAAAGTTTATGATAAACAGATGTCTAAGTAGAATAGAATTTCTTATAACAATGAAATTCGGATTTGATTGATAGACTTCAGAGTCTGATAATGATTTTAAAGATTATCGAACGGTCTGTTCTGCTTAAGTATTCCGCCATGTGTATTCTGGATGAGTCTATGATTCTCACTATTTGAGGTTTATAGTTACTAAGTTAAGATTTGGGTGAGTTGTGGTATTTTCCTGTTGAATGAAGTTGTTTGATGATTATAGCGTTTTACTACTGTATGATAGAAGCTGGATGAGGCGATCATCCGGCTGACGTCATCGGTGGATGTCAAATGATAGAAGTTGAACAAATAGTCACCGGATGATGTAATATGTTTCCTCACCGGATGATGTAGTATGTTTCCTCACCGGACGATGTAGTATGTTTAGTCACCGGATGATGGGAATGTAGTTGTCGTTTAGTCACCGGATGATGAAAACGTGGTTTTGTCGTCTAGTGACCGGCAGATCAATTGTATTTAGGTTACCGGATGATTTAAATGTCATTTTGTCGTCTAGTGACCGGTAGATGTAGAGTATTTCAATTACCGGATGATGTGAGAAATTTCTTGTCGTCTAGTACCCTAGGAATGTTTTAATTAGTCACGCGAGGCGCACATGACCACCGGTCGATGTAGTGTAATTAAAAACATTTAGTGGAGAATGTTCAGGACCGGGCGATGTCTTTAATTAGACATGTGTAATGCCCATGTCCTCCGGTGGATGTTTTCTACTGGGCGTCTATAACTGAGTCACGTGGGGTACACGTGACAAATCGGATGATATTTACTTCGTCACCCGATGCATGCAAACCCATGCAAACCCCAAATGAATAACGTCGAGTAGTCTGGGGCATTTCTTCCCTGCTCGATTAAGTCACTGATCAAATGACCAATTTTAGTCGCTCGACTCTGTGTAAGATTTAGCCGACGGGATTTAAGGAAAAATCGAGTTTGAGAGGGCGAGATGCCCTTGATGTTATAACGTCCCTGTTATCAGTCTAAGAGTGAGTTAAAAAAAAATGTATGTAAATATTAGATTGGGAATGAAGAAGAAAAGGTAGAAGTTGAGTCAATGATTAATGAAAGATTATGACTAAGTGACGGCTCCCTGTCTGGGTCGTTACAGCAGTAGATGAGAAGGTTTAGTGAACCATGATTCAATTTAAGTATGTTGAGAGTTTTTATGACAGTGGTAGTTTTAATGTTTTTGAATACAATTTGAGACTTTTCTGATAATGATACTCTATTGGTTTTAATAGTGGTTTTACCAAATTTTGGAGTAATGCACGGATTTAAGTAGTTTTGAACGAATTTTTGTAAAATGTTCAAGTTCTTTTGGTAGTCAGAGTTTTCTTTGTTTAGAGTAAAATTGTTGCTATGCTGTTTTTGTTGAGTGTTTCTGATCTATCGGTAGATGTTGAGTATTTTTGATCTATCGGTAGATGATGTCTATCGGTAGATGTTGAGTATTTTTGATCTATCGGTAGATGTTGAGTATTTTTGATCTATCGGTAGATGTTGAGTATTTTTGATCTATCGGTAGATGTTGAGTATTTTTGATCTATCGGTAGATGTTGAGTATTTTTGATCTATCGGTAGATGTTGAGTATTTTTGATCTATCGGTAGATGTTGAGTATTTTTGATCTATCGGTAGATGTTGAGTATTTTTGATCTATCGGTAGATGTTGAGTATTTTTGATCTATCGGTAGATGTTGAGTATTTTTGATCTATCGGTAGATGTTGAGTATTTTTGATCTATCGGTAGATGTTGAGTATTTTTGATCTATCGGTAGATGTTGAGTATTTTTGATCTATCGGTAGATGTTGAGTATTTTTGATCTATCGGTAGATGTTGAGTATTTTTGATCTATCGGTAGATGTTGAGTATTTTTGATCTATCGGTAGATGTTGAGTATTTTTGATCTATCGGTAGATGTTGAGTATTTTTGATCTATGAGTGGGTAATATCTGTCGGTGGATGTAGTCCATCGGTAGAAGTCGAGAGTTTTGTCTATCGGTGGATTTAGTCCATCGGTAGAAGTCGAGAGTTTTGTCTATCGGTGGATGTAGTCCATCGGTGGGTGTGAGTATTAGAATTTGTCGTTTTGTCACCGGGTAATGTCAAGTATTATATCTATCGGTAGATTTAGAAAGAAATTTGTCGTTTTGCGATCGGTAGATGTGAATTAAAGATTTTTTTCGTCTAGTGACCGGAAGACGCAGCTTGTTCTATCGGAAGATGTGAGCTGAGAATGTTTGTCGTTTGTGAGCGGTAGAAGTGAATAGGAAATTTGTCGTTTGTGAGCGGTTGATGCTAGTGTAAAACGTTGTCGTTTTGTGAGTGGAAGATGTAATTCGTACGGCTTCTACCGCCGAGACTCTTTTGTCTCTATTTCTACTGCTGGAACTATTCAACGGTAGATGTGTTCTGTTTTCTTTTCTTTTTCAACCAACTGTCTTCAATATTTTAACTATTTAATAAATGTCGTTCATACAAATGTTTTCCGCTGTAAGTTTTAATGTTTTAAGGGTAAAGTCTTGATCGTTGAATGAAATTTTAAAATTTTCTCAGAAAGTCATAGTTCGGTTTAGTATTATGTGTGGCGAACCGGATTCAGATAACTCGGGGCGTTACAAGAGTAGAGGTTTTAGAGTTTTCAAGAGCTAGAGGTGATATTGGAGGGCCGTTTTTCTTATATATTATTGGGGATCGACATCCCATTCCGAGGCAACAACCCCAGTTCTCAAAATTATGGCACAGAATGGGGGTCCCCGTCCCAAACATAATGCTTGAGAATGGGGCCCTGATCCAGAGCAGGGACCCCCGTTCCTAACCACCCTCTAAAATGGGGAAGCAAGAAACTAGGGGTTGTTCCGGGGCTGGGACCCCCTGTTCTCGAGAATCCCTTCAATGGAAGAGGTAGGGAATAAGAGGTCGTTCCGGGAAAAAGACCTTAAAATTGGGGTGCACATAACGGGGGGCAGTTCCGGGGTAGAGACCCCCCATTCTCGAATCACTTGCGGTGCACGTTGAATGGGGGTCTCCAACCCCCACATCGACCCCCGACATAATATGTCCAGTGCCATGTAAGCACTGAATAGAACGTTGGATGATCGATCCCCGTTCTCGGCCTATGTTCAGAACGGGGGGTGATTTGCCCCCTGCGAGAGTTTAATTTCTTACATTTTGATAGTTTAAAGTTCTAGTTGTTCAAGTTTTTAGTTTATGAGATTTTTCAAATTAAGTTCAGTCTTTAGAGTTCAAATTGGTAATTACCTTTTATAATATCTATAATGACATAATCTCAAAAAGAACGATTAAAAAGCATTCCATAAATAGTCAACGCGAGTATTATAAAAAGCATTTCATGGCCACGGTTGATTCCCTTTCTCTTCCCATTCGCCTCCCTTTGGATGACTCCAATGGTGGCCGCCGCCGCAACTGCTCAGGTTCTGTCGAACCCAGAAACTTTCATTTCCTGTTTCTCTCCCGACAAACCCATAAAAGGGGTTGATGTCCTTGTGTAGGCGCTCGAACGTCAAGGGATTACTCATGTGTTTGCTTACCCCGGTGGAGCATCAATGGAGATCCACGAAGCTATTATTTGCTCATCGATCATTCGAAATGTCCTCCCTAGCCATGAGCAAGGAGGCGTCTTCGCTGCCGAGGGCTATGCACAGTCTTCAGGTTTTCCAAGTGAATGCATTGCCACTTCCGAGTTGAGAAAAGCAGAGTGAGGAATAGAGAAGCAGAAGAGGAGAAGAAAGAAAGAGAGATCTCTGGAAAAGTATTTTTCTATTATGTGTACTGCTATGATCATGTACAGTATATACTAAAACTAAGAAAATGATGAATAAGGAAAAGTAAATAGTCATGATATGCTAGCATCCCCCCTCAAGAGAAAGGTCGTGGGACGAAGATCTTGGATGTAAATGTAGAGAAACTTGAAGGTGGGATAGGCTTTGCAAGAGCATCGACGAGTTGATTCTTTGAAAGAGTAAAATTGACCATGAACAATTTATTTTGCACTTTTTCCCGAATAAAATGGAAGTCGATTTCAACATGTTTGGAATTTGAATGCAAAACTGGGTTGGATGCCAGATACATCGCACTCAGATTATCACAAAAAATGATAAGTATATCGGATGAGACAGTACCAATTTCACTGAGAAGGGATCGAAGTTTGATAAGTGTGTATTTTACACTTAATTATGCTATTTTATACTTGATTCGATAAGTTTTTCTCAAGTATTTGAATAAATTTGATATTTTTGGTGTGAGTGCTCAGATAAAATGACATAAAATAGGTTGACGTTTCAACGAAAATAATTGAATGCGCTACGAGACAAAACAAAACAAATTGAGAAGTCAAAATTGAAGTATTCCCGCAGAAGTAGATTGACTGCGGACCAATCGCCAAATCTGGGTGATCGGTTGGCTAAACCATTAAGAATGATGAATTCTGGAGAAGAAGGCAGATTGACAGCCGATCGATCGGCCATACCCAGGCGATTGATCGGCTAAAACTCCAGAATTTGTAAAGTGGAGAGAGATAGTGACTGTGTCGATCGATCGCAGGATTGTAAGCAATCGATCGGCTGAAGAGAATTGCCGACGTTCCACGAGCAGAGGAGGTGTCAATCAATCGGCCACACCTCAAGCGATCAATCAGCTAAGCGTAAAGATTGATGATATTAAGTAGAAGTTCGGCTGATGGATCAGCCACACCTCAACCGATCAATTGGCAATCAGGATTAAAAGAAAGATCTAAATTTAGATTTTTAATTAAGACAATCTTGGCGGTTGATCAAGATGGACGCCTAATTAACATCAAATTTAGTTTACAAATCAGGGGATCTTAAAAAAAAACAAAGGAGGAGAGAGGCAACCCTAGTGAGACAATTTTTTTGGAGATCGGAACGGAGCGAGACTATCGGGAAAGGAGAATTCGGATCGACAACCTTAGTTTTTCTTTCTTCTTCTCTTCTCAACTATGAATATCTTTATTATTCTCATTGTTTCCCGTTATTTTAGCATGAACTAATTTTTTTTTCTAGGGCTACGATGTAGCCGAATTATGACTAATTAGTTTTTCCTTTAATTTAAGTTGTTGATTTTCTATTGCGATATTATGTTGAGTAACTTATTCTGTTTTTATGCTTGCGATTGTCTGATCAATAATAGCATATTCGTAGGATTGTTTTGAGACCGAGAGGTAATAAATAATCGTGCAATAAATAATTTATCATGAAAAGGATGTTAAGCTAGAGATAGCTAATGCTTTCATGTGGTATTTTAATTTCTCGTCCTTAAGGTATTCAATTAATTCTTAGGGTTAGAGACCGAGACATAATAATCCGTTAATTGAATAAGTTTGTCATTATTCGAGAGAGATTGATAAATATAACCGTGAAATTGCCATCAACACATAGAAATAGAAATTAATGAATTGGATTATGAATACTAAATATGATTAATTTAGGAGAAATCGGAAACTCTAGAGCTTTCTCAAATTAACTACTACATCTCATTTAATTTATGCTATTTAATTAAAGTACTTTACTGTTCTACTTTAAATAAAAAATATCAAAGTTTCGTATTCATTATAAACTGGAATTAACTTTGTTTGATCATTAATTAAAAAGTCTTCGTAGGTTCGACACTCTATTTACCACTTTATTACTTGTTGCGACTCGTATACTTGTGAATTATTTTTCACAATAAGTTTGTGGCGCCGTTGCTGAGGACTTTATTATTGATATCGAATTAATTATTTTTATTTTATTTTGAATTCTATTTATTTTATTCTTTTTTTGCTTCTGTACTATTTCCAAGTGTATGCGTAAAGAAGACGCTAATCTTCTCCTGCTTAATTTTGAGATCGAGCGTGCATGTCGACAAAATTGTAGAGAGAGAAAAGAAGTTATTCAACACGCGCGTGCCATCATGGGAGATAATGAGGAAGACAATGCTGAGAACTAGACCTTGCTAGACTATGGCTATACCTACTGTATCCGGGATTCATTCAGCTATTTGGAAACCGACCATTGCAACAAATTTTGAAATTAAGTCGAGCACCTTGCATGTGATTCAACAATCTCAGTTCAGTGGATTACCTTCTGAGGACCCCAAAGATCATATTGCAAATTTTTTGGAAGTATGCAACACTTTCAGATTCCACAATGTGGGAGATGATGTAGTAAGACTGCGTTTATTTTTGTTCTCATTATGAGATCGTGCAAAGAATTGACTTAACTCTCTGCCGGTCAACTCTATTACTACATGGGAAGAATTATGCTAAAAGTTCATTTCTAAATTCTTTCCCTTCGAGAAGGCTGCTAAGCTCTGAAACGATAAAATCAATTTCAGTCAACTCGATGGGGAAACTCTGTATGAGGCATGGGCGTGATTCAAAGATATGCTGAGAAAATGCCCTAATCATGGCATACCAAAGTGGATGCATATTCAAACTTTCTACGTGGGACTGTCATCATCGACTAAAACACTAGAAAATGCAGCTGCAGGTGGTGCCTTAATGAGGAAAACTTAAGAAGTTGCATATGTCATACGAACCAAGATAGGTCCAAGCCCAATGTCAAGGACAATAATCCATCTAACAAAGGAGGTCCTAATGTGAATCAAGGTGCGACCAAGTTCAAGCCCAAAGACAAACATCAATGTCAAAATATTAGAGTTCTTTATGGAGAAACATGTTTTACGGAGATCAACATCTTCAATTCAACATCCCCTAACATTATGACATTCTTCAAGGTGAGGCATAAATGGAGGATCAAGCACACGTTCAAAGATTTTGGACTATTTCTCAAAGGTTTCTACAGTGGGTGGATCGCGTAATTATAGAAAGTTTCTTAATTATAGTTTTAGAAAGTTTTCCTAATTATAGTTTTAGAAAGTTTCTTAATTATCGTTTTAGAAAGTTTCTTAATTATAGTTTTAGAAAGCTTTCCTAATCATAGATTAGAAAGTTTTCCTAAGTATTATTTTAGAAAGTTTCCTAATTATTGTTTTAGTAATATTTTCTAATTAAATTAGGATAGTTTGTAGCCTATTTGAAGGCATAAACCTTGCAACATTATAAAGCAATATACATGATTTTGAGTTACTCTTCGTGAGAATTTTCTCTTTGGTTCTTTGTGAAGAACTAGATCTTCTTTAAGTCAAAACTTGAAAAATCAACTTGATAGCTTTGGTTCTAACCACAAGTTCGGTTACGGGTCAAGCTCCTTGTTTGATAACTTTGGTTCCGTCGGTAAGGTTCGCTTGAGTTCCTTATACTTGATTTCAAAGGCGTTCATAAGTTTCTATTCTGCGTTGTTGAAGGGTCTCGAGTTTCATATACCCGTGGTTCTCATCAATATGACCTATTAGAAGAATTAGCACTTAATAATGACCAGTGTCCTGTGGAGCGTTCAATTATGAAGCATACAACTGGTACACTAGAGCTTGAGGCTATAAAAGTCATAACACTACAAGTTGCCTCATTGACTAAACAATTACAAGAATACCATATGGCAGCTACTGTCAGGGCCCCGACGGATTAGGATTCCCGAGGTGGGAAAATTCAAACGACGACCTGGTCAACTAACAGACGAAGACCACGACCCCCTCGTCAAACATATTTTCCCTAAGAGGGAACTTTGACTATACATATCCAACAATCAAAATATAAACCTATGTGACATCCTTAATTAGGATTCTTCTCAATTCAATCCAACCAAATCAATTCAATCACCAATAAAATACATTCCATAAATTGAAATGTTCATATCATTCTACATCAGAGTAGTCTAGCGGAAGCAAATAAAATTGTAAACAAAATAAATAAATAGATCACTACACGATACCTTTACAACCCCAAACCTATGCCTCATTGTTTTGTACCTTGCTTTGGCTTTTCTGTTTTGGTGAACGTTATCGATATCTGAAAAATAAAGATAATCCACAAATGAGCTTTACGCCTAGTAAGTAAAACAAACACCTTGAATAATTAATCTAGACTCTATCCCATAATCTATGACCCAACATTCTCCATCCATCTCTACTTTGATTTTTTTTCAAAGTCATTTAAATTTAACTCTTTTCAAAAACCTTCTGTATTTCAAAAAAAATATGCTTATTGAAATCGATAATTTTGAAAACAATTTCACCAATTAACATCAAATGCAATTTCAGTTAAACCTTGCATTTTAAAATCACAATGTCAAATAAAAATTCATTGCATAATGTAACATTCAATGATATTTCATCCCAACACATACAACTATAACAAATCCTTACAGATTTTTGGGCTTTCACCGGCTAAACTGTAGTACCTCGAACTTGCTACCCTCGCAAGGTTTAGGGACTTTCAGCCCAAGGGGGATTACTATGCGTAAGGCCCCTACTCTTTCCCATCATAGTTATACATATTGTGCATAATTAGAGACAAATTACATTTTATAAATAATTGCCACTTCCTCTTTTTCAATATATATATGCTTTAAAATTTTGAAAAGCAACGCAACGTTCATTTAAAAATTCTTATGCCATGTATGCATGAAAGAAATTTAAGAAGAACCGTTTAATGCAAGCATTTGATTCAATGAGTATAAAACACCAATTTGAAATACAATGTTTTTCATAAAACAAATTTTATTCAAACAAGACATATTCAATTCCACCAAACACTATTCAATCATTACTTCCAATACAATTCAATTCCACAGAATTTTCTCAATTTAATTTAAATTCCATCAATTGAACTAAAACTAAATAGTCTGAGTCACAGTTTACACACATCCATCTCCAAATCTCCAACAAAATCATCAATATATCCAAAATTTAAAGCAATCCCAACATCATTAATTTATCTCCACCTAGTTCATGAACTAAAACTAAATTAAGTATTCGAAGTGTAAATTTCACTTCCTGAAATTGTCGGTTCCTCCAATTTTACCCGAAATCTCCACCGACTCGATCGATTTTTATGCTGAAACGTTCCTTTCGACGCGTTGATCACTTTACCCCAAAGGACAGATTGACGATTCTCACGTCTCCCCTTCCCTTTTTCCTTCTCTTCCCGAGGGTTTCTCCCTCGCGGTTCTCTGGTTTGTTTTTCTCTCTCCCTTCCTTGCCTCTCTCACTCTCTCTCTCTACGCAAAACCCTTCATCAGACCACTTTCTTTCATTCCCACTTTCTCTCTTTCTATGTGGAGTGGCTGCCAGCCACTTCATTCATTTTTTTTTTATTTTATTGTATTTTATTTTTATTTTATATATATATATATATATCCAAAACGTTAAATTTTTATTCTTTTACCTATCATTTCTTCGATCCAACTTCTTCAACGTATATTTATATATTCTTTAAATATAAATATACACGACTATAGATTTTTTTAAATAAAAATTCGATCCGTTTTTATTTACAAAAATCTGAACCATTACATTTTTCTCCCCTTAAGAAAATTTTATCCCGAAATTTCTTTTTAACTCGATTCTCACAATAACATTTAAGAGTACGTTTCTCAAATCTCATTTTCAGATTCCCATTCCTCATCACTCGCTCCAAGTGCTTGCTCAACAAGCAGAGCTCTTTCAACCATATTCGAATACGACTCAAGTTTTAAAGCTATGAGTCGGCTAGAAATACCCGATCTAAGTCCTTGCTCAAACCTCCGAGCCTTAGCAGCATCATCAGGGATGAACTACCCCGCATACCTGGCTAAATTCTCAAATTTGGTTTGGTAATCCAAAACACTCAAGTTTTTTTGGGTCAATTCTAAAAATTCTTTGACTTTGGCTTATCTAACATACTTGGGAAAATATCTCTCCAATAAAACATCCTTGAACTGCTCCCAGTCACACTGACCACCTAGGGATAACTTAGTCTGGTCCCACCACCTATATGCCATATCATCTAGTTGATTTACGGCGAACTTGACTTTGAATTCATCCGAAATTCCCACGATTTCAAACTCCTTCTTTAATTGCCTCAACCACTCTTCGGCTAAAGTTGGGTCACTATTTTCTGTGAACACTGGAGGTTTGATTTTCTGAAACCTATCTAACAACTTCATCTGAGTCGAGTCCGTACTCTCAACTCTTTTGTTGCTCTGTTGAGTAATGTTTCTAGCCACGATATCTGTTAGAGCTGTTAAAGTTCTCTGCATCTTCGAAATCTCATCCTCACGGTTTGTGTTCCCACTTGTAGATCCCTTTCCGTCCATCTACAAGTAAATCATATATTATGCAGATCAACGTTGACCACCAAGGCAATACAAGAGACATTCCAAACATAGTTACTAACTTCCCCCTAACAAGTTAGAACTATGATGTATAGCTCTGATACCAAACTATCAGGGCCTGACCCGACCCTGACGGATTAGGATTCCCAAGGTGGAAAAATTCAAACGACAACCTGGTCAACTAACAGACGAAGACCATGACCCCCACGTCAAACATATTTTCCCTAAGAGGGAACTTTGACCATACACATCCAACAGTCAAAATATAAACCTACGTGACATCCTTAATTAGGATTCTCCTCAATTCAATCCAACCAAAACAATTCAAACACCAATAAAATACATTCCATAAATTGAAATGTTCACATCATTCTACATCAGTATAGTCTAGCGAAAGCAAATAAAAATGTAAACAAAATAAATAAATAAATAGATCACTACACGTGACCTTTACAACCCCCAAACCTATGCTTCATTGCATTATACCTTGTTTTGGCTTTCCTGTCTTGGTGAACGTTATCGATATCGGAAAAATAGAGATAATCCACAAATGAGTTTTACGCCCAGCAAGTAAAACAAACACCTTAAATAATTAATCTATGCTCTATCTCATAATCTAGGACGCAACATCCTTCCATCCATCTTTACTTTGATTTTCTTTCAAAGTCATTTAAATTTAACTCTTTTCAAAAACTTTTTGTATTTCAAAAAAAAAAATATGCTTATTGAAATCGATAATTTTGAAAACAATTTCACCAATTAACATCAAATGCAATTTCAGTTAAACCTTGCATTTTAAAATCACAATGTCAAATAAAAATCCATTACATAATTTAACATTCAATGATATTTCATCTAGTCGATCCGACTCGATTTTGTTAGAACATATTGCATTTATGTAAGTGTTATAGGACCCGACCATCTCAAATCGAGGCTCTGGAGAGTTAAGATGGCTTCTGCTATGATGTTAGTCGGAATTACAGTATGTGCTTTCTTTTTTATTTCAATATTATGTGATCCAAAACTCAAATGGGAAGTTTTGCACTCCAAAGACAAACCTGGTTTTCTTGACTATACCTCGGTCCTAATAACTCATTTTCTAGTGAAATTTGGATAGCAGTGGCTCCAAGATGGCAATAAGAAGCCCTCCAAATATCTCAACCAAAATCCAAGGAAATCAGAAGTTATTGCAAAAATAGCGGAGATGGTCAGAGAATGAATCACACCCTTTTACCCGAGAATTAGGGTTAAATTCAGAAAGCGATATCTCCTTCAATATGGATGCTTTTGACTGAGTTTTGGATAGCAACTCTCTGTAAGAAAAGAAGACACCCTCAAAAAATCATGGCCAAAATCACTTATGGAAAGAAAGTTCTGATTGGATGAATCCAAGTGGTCCGAAAAGATGTCAATGGTGCCTTTTCACTCTAATGGTTCTCTCTTTGTAAGAAAAGTACTCCATCCGAATTGGTTGAGAGTTTGGTACTACTTTGCTGAAAATTTCACTACTTGAGGAAAGTAATGAGAAAGTAGTACTAATAGGTGTAATCGATCAAGCTCACAAAACTTGATTACAACTTGTTTGCACACAAACAATTCAGATATGACTCACCAAAAATATGTGCCTTAAGAGGAAAGTGTTTCAATTAATTTAGGATTTGTTTATTCATCAAACGTGACTGTCAAGAATCCTAAAAGAAGCTTATATACTTCTCAAGAACATTAGGCTTCTTGGACATCCAATTACAAGCATCAAACAACAACACAACAAAACACATAAGCTCACTTGGCCACTATGCTAAACAGAGTGATGCTTACAATTTCAGGTTCACAAGAAACTTAAATTATTCAAGTTCTAATAAGCTAAATGAAAAACATAATAATAGATTAGAAGCCCAAAAAGACAAGTCTTTAAGCTAAATCCAAGATGAAGAAGCAGCTCATCATTGCACCATGGCCGCGACCCATCATCTTTATAATAATAGAAAAAGAAAATAAAGTGTAAATGCAAAGATTTGCACAAGTGTTGGCATTTGATTTTTTGGCAATATATTATAAAAATAATATTTTATTCCATGATTTTTCAAATTGATGATTTATTGCTTGGTGCTAAAGAAATAGCTTATTCAGATTATTGGATGGTATTATATGAGCAATCATAAAGATTCTGTGGAAGAGAAAAATAAGAAAACATGATTATTTGGAAAGTTATTGAAAAAAGTATATGCACTTGTTTTTTGGAAAACTTTTATTTGGAAAGCCGATTTGATGAAGATTTGGTATGATTTGCTGGGCTTCGAGTTCCCATGATTAATAGGATGCTTTCCTGAATTTTTGGATGAATATCCGAGTTGTTATGGTAACTTTCCTAAAGTGTCACACGGTGTGTCACACAACCGAATTTGTTAAGATTTGGTTTCCTTATTCCTTGCGGTGGTTAATCTAATTTGGTAACTGAATTAAATCGAAGATATGAGAGTTACCAATGATATTTGAGCTTTAGTTTCTGTGGAAGTTACTGACAGATTTATTCCTAAAAATATTTGGAAAGTTGACTTCAAGATGGAAATAATATTTTGGAAGCCGATCTGAATATTGTGATGCTGTTAAGGTTGATTCGTAAGCACAATATAGTTAGGATTCGTTCCTAATACTTTGGGATTCGTTTCAGATCTGTTTCCATGGACTTTCCATAAATGTCGCACAGGGTGTCACAGATCCGTTTTTTATGGGATTCAGTTTTCCTTATTTTGTGCGATTTGATTGAAAAGAATATTTGATGCAAAGTATATTATGTATTTTGGCTGAACAATTGAAGGTAGCTGAAGCCATTATTCTTGAGAGCTAAAAGTGTTTATTCTTCCGGGCGATTTTATTCTATACCGACGTTTGCGTGTGTCCAACAATTGTTAATCCTTTCATTCACGGCATCAGTGAGTCGTCGGTGATTATTCTTCAGCAGACGGAGTTTTGATTTTACACGAGAGAAGGTTTCTTCGTTTTACGAGCCGTCGGTTTTTTCTTTCACTCTCATCGCTTCTGCGTTTAAGTTAGTGATTGTTTTACACACTCGACTTAATCTATGGATTTCATCGTTCTACTGAGTGTGTTGTGTATTGCATCCGAGGACTTCGATCTGGTGTTCCAGGAGGTGTCCCAGGAGGCAATATTATTTGTTCTTCATTGAAGCTCAGTCTTGGGAGGAGGCTGCATCCGAACTCGGGAGGAGTTCTGTTTCTTAGACAAGGGGAGCTTGTCGTTCTTGATCGTGGGCGAGGGGATCTTGTCATAACACGGGTTTCGAGAGGAACCAACATCGAGAGGATCTTGTTGTTATCTAGATCTCGGTAGAGGTCGTTCTAAAGTCGAGGGGATCTCGCAAAAACAGTTTCCTTGGGGAAGTTAGCTAGAGGCGGCGACAAAGATAAGAGGGAGTCTTTATTTGTATAAGTCCGATTGTCTTGTAATTTCGTGAACTCAAAGAAATGTTTTTATATCTGAGCGTGGCCCCGCATACGTAGGCTGGTTGCCGAACTGCGTTACCAACCTCCTGTGTCATTTATTTCTGCGTTTTTATATTGTCCATCATTGCATTTATCATCGGTGTCACACGTAACATCCTGTAACACCCTATGTGACACCGCAGAATTGATCGTAATTTTTCATAAAGAAAGTCGAGGATTGCACAGCCTTGCTCCACTCAACTACCTTCCTACTATTTGCTTGCGTATTGACAAGGTCTATATTTTGTCAAAATTGGCGCATGGTCTTACTGACTTTCCACTCTTTCTCCATCTCTCTCTCAATTTCCCCCAGTTCTTTTGGGCATTTACTATAAAATAAAAGTTAAAATCCTAATTCTACCCCTATTCAGAACTGAAACGAATCAAGCAGACACCCAAAAAAGCCGACTGACGATGTTAAAGTTGTTAACACTCCAAATCTTTTCTTTTCAACTGTAGGCATAAGCACGTAGCATTCAAACTTCCATTGCCCATTTTTCGAGTCTCCATTTTCTCCTTTTATCAAAAGCCTTCATTTGAAGAAATGCAGTCAGAAGCTTAGCTCATAAAGGATATTAGTGTCAATATAAATTTTTCACAATCATTCTTGGCAAGTGAACATACAGTGAAGGTAACAAAGGAGAACATGGTTCAAAAAGGTCAGACTAGTTGAAAGTGACCCAACAACCACTATGCTAAAAATCAACCTTCAATTCCACTTATGCCCACCAAACCAACACAAAAAGATGTCACCAAGCTTCAGCAAGTCCAAAAGCCAAGTCTCCATCACTAATCCTAACCCTTCTTTCTTTCTATTACCTTCAAGAACCGTAGAGAGAGATATATCGTTCTTGACCCGTTAATCTCTCCATTTTAGCATCTAAAGGATTGAACTTGACGATCTCACGGCCATTAATTACACATCTTCCTAACTATATCGGCAGGCAGTTCTATTCTAAAGTGCAACAAAACAACCACAATTATTAGGTGCTAAGTTGAATCAATGCTTTGGAGAGAAGCATAACATTCCTTTCTTTTCACGCAAAAAGATATAATCAGGCATAACAACTTACATCAACAAGCAGAACAAGCTATACCTCTTTAGTCTGTACCTCTACAAAAACCTCCATCAGTAGCTGTGTTGCTTCTGAGAAGAAGCCAAGCAAGAGGAAATGCAATCTGGAAGGACCTCGTGGCCTTACTCTTGTGACTTCTCCAGCTGTGATCTTTCCACTAGTTTTACTTTTCTTGCAGCCAAACACACCTATATTCCAAACACAATAGAGGATATTAAGGCATGAATTTCACCCAAAAGAAAATAATACCTGTCCTAGTTTTGATCCTTTCAAGTCTCTCAATCATCAGGCTTGTAAAAATTACAATCACTACCACTTCTCCCTCACTCTTTTCGGGATTGCCTCCTACCCTGCAACGCAAGTGCTCTTCTCCCTCATGTATTTCACTAGACTCCTCAACAAATCTACCCAAAACCTCCCTCTTGAAAAAGGAATACATACATCTATCCAATCTCGTAGCCAGTAAAGTACAATGCAACCTCCTAATTTTTGGGCTCGAGCCGGAGTACATTGCCCTCTCAGAGATCAATGCAGGTGGCACAACTATAATTTTAGAAGATGATCAAGAAAAGTTGAGCACAATAAGAACAAATTCAAGCAAATCAAGAATCTACAAAGTGGAGTATCAGATTCCAGCAAAAGATGCTTACAAGCTGCTCAAACATGCTAGAAAAAACCCAGGATGCGCACCTATTTCAGAACTTCATGTAGCAAAATGCAGACTAGCCTTGACAACTCTTCCTCAAGAGGTCTATGAGCTTAAGTGGGATGTGGTGGTGGTGGATGGACCAAGGGGAGACACACCTGACTCGCCCGGTAGAATGGGTGCAATATACAGCGCTGCGGTTTTAGCAAGAGCTGGGAATGGGACTGATGTGGCAGTACATGACGTCGATCGAACTATTGAGAAATGGTTTTCTTGGGAGTTTCTCTGTGACAAAAACTTAGTCTCTTCCAGAGGAAAACTGTGGATTTTCAGAATCAAAGATCAGCAAAATGCAACAACATTTTGCTCGGCCACCATGCCTGAATAACTAACAGCAAGAGTAGAATAATTGCAATAGGGTAATAGCATTTTTCTCGTTTCATTTTTCTCTTACTGAGCCAATAGCACAGGGGGAAAGGGCGATCATTTTTCTCGTTTCATTTGATTAGTTATCAAAAATGACAAATTTACACAAGCAGATGCCATCGGAATTCTGGATATGGGTGCCAAGAGCTGCAAGATAACGGAAGAATTCTGATTTATGTAAAAAAAATGGGGAGACCCATCATGTCGATGAAGATACAGATTCATACTATTCCAATAAGTTAATGTCAACCAACAGCATAAGATTTTTTTATCAGTATATGCTGCGTATAAGCTAGCTGAGCAACAGTAAAGAATAGGTATAACTTTTTATCTAGTGCAAAGCTTAATCAACGGCATTTCTATTCAAAAGCAGGACATTAGAAAAGAATTCATCAAACCTTGTTTACATATATTAGCCAAAGAAAAATAAAATCCAATTAGGGCTGCTTCTGGACTTTTTCTAGATTGTGACCACATTCCAAACAGATAAGGAAAAAGATACTTTACTATGATCATTCCTCCTCGTCTTGACCAGAAGACAACAATGGTCACGATGAACCAGTCTCCACAAACTTATTCACCTCATCTCTTCTCTGCAGGAAAGGAGAACACATGAATACACGAGCATTGGTCTTATTGAAAGGAAAAAAAGAGCACACACATGCCCAAAGCCATGGAACAAAGTCTCCATGTGCCAACATTTTTTCCATTATACCCAAAAGTAAAGCATGAAAGCCCTAATTAATTGTCTCATAAGTCGTGATTGGAGGAATAAGGTCACAATTCAGTAGCAAAATGCACCATATTATGGTCCACGTTGTAATATTGCCCTACCCCTTTCTCTCAACAAAAACAAAATAAATTTGATATTTTTTAACATTAGTTTGTGTTTGTCTTCCTCTTATCTCTAACTCGTAACAAAGAAAATTATTAAACTATTCCCTTGCCCTTTTGCATCATAAAAAATACATCCTGTGAGCATTAGACCATTATTTTTTTGTTAAATTCATACCATAAAAACATTGTTACATTCAAAAGTCACCAGGAAAATAAAGTAAATTATTATCTGTATCCCGCAATTACGTTAGATAATATGAATGAGCTTCAGAAAAAAAAAGTCTGCAAATATTGGCTCACCATCCTTTTGCTGATGTATGGCTCTATTTGGATTTGCATCTCTGGTTGGCATTCATCCTTTTGCAGTCTGTTTTTCTTTTCTATCTCAAATTCTTTTCTAGATTCTTTTCGGCTACCAGATTGCCAAACTCTTCCGAAATTAGGAAGCCAGTTTGCGTCACAGTTACTCATAACGAGCTCTCCTCGCTTCTCCATCTCAAGTTCAGTCTTCCTTTTGTCTGCCCATGCGGCTCCCACCCGTTTAGGGTTTAATTTCTTGGATATTCCAGACTTATTCGACGAAATAATACTTTTTGAAGCAGATATTGTATGAACATCAATCTGACTTGCTTCAGCAGCTTGAAGCCAAGGAGGTGGTGCTCCAGTGTGAACATTTTCAACAAGTTCTTTGGAGGTATTCCAATGTACTCTCGTGAGATTATTGAAACCTGATAAGAGAAAAGGAAAATCACAAAATCACACAGACCATGTCCACACAGTGCACAATTATAACTGCATAAATTTCTTGACACAAAAAACTTTTAGCATAAAAGGGACTTTTGCCGTCTTATTCCAATTCTCAACAAGTAAATTTATAATAGATTAATGAAATGGGGTTATTAGTACCCGCAGAACTGCTCCCACCAGTCACCAATCTCTCATTCTGATACACCTGGTACATAATATCACTCATAAATAATGGCAAAACATAAACAGACTGACATGTTGACCAAAAACCATAAATGACACTGCCTTAAACAAAATACAGCGTGAATTGAACTATGACCAAAACGGAAGTGGATAATTTGATTAAATTGAGAAAAATAGGGTTCAAAATAAAGTTAGATTCCACTAGTTATAACAAACAGAATTCTTGAAATGACAAAACAAAAGAAGGCCCCAGTCATACTTGAACATCAAACTGTCACAAAAGACAATCAATGTTGTTTGACAGCACGAGTTTATGAACAAAATTAATTAACTTTTACAGAATGGTACAAATGTGATGATTTAGAAGGAGCACCGCATGAGGAACCACACAAATCTTTCCAATGGAACTAAAGCTTCTCCATCATAGACTATTGCAGAAAAAACAAACTTACCTGCGCATTAGCCAAATTGCCATCAGCTGACCACATACTACTGTTACAAGGGTACCAATGTTGGCCATCTTGGCTAACTGTGTGATGAAGAAATCAACAGAAGATAAATTGATGCAAATAAAAGATTACCTTGCTTGTTTTTTTGGAGCAATCCCATTCATTGCATCTAAAACTTACTTTTCAAGTAAAATATTAACCCAAAACTATACTTACCCGATAAATTCTTCAAGTTATGTAGATGTGTACTATCAAATGTCTCCCTCGGTATAGAATGGGTACCATCCCCTGAAAACATACCAACATTCGGCACAACAGATGGTCCAGAATCAAGCACCTGGTTCTCATTTGTATGATGTTGTAAAGGAATAACACCATTTGAAAAACTAGATTTTACAGAGTGGATACTATTTGCAAAATTATCACTACTTCCGTAGTTGATTTGATTGTGGATATCATTTGGAGGCTCAAAAAGTTGTCCTGGAGATCCATTGCTAGAGGGAACAGCTTCATTGAGTAATTTACACCTTTTTTCCCACTGCAATTTGAAAGAACCACCACCAATATACAACTTAGTTTCACAATACTATAAATCTTAGATTTTCTTTAATTAATTTGTTGCAGGATGATCAATAAATACTGAGGATCTGTCTTTTATCTTGATCTATCACCCTAACGACTAAGAGTTGAACTAAGCAAACAAAAGCACAAATACCTTAGTTACATCAGCTTCCACAATCCTGTAAGCGTCCACTAGATCCATTGACCCGCCATTCTTCCATAAGAAATGCTTATCGTCTTCATATGACTGCGACTTGCCAGGTGTTTAATTGCATTACTACTGAGAAAAAGATTCCGAACATAAATTTCAGAAAGGCATTGGAGGAAACATTCTTACTAAAAGACAATTAAAACAGAAACGGAAGAATTCTACAATCTTGGATGGCACTCATAAACTACACAAGAGCATGTTTCTCCTTCTCCACCTTCTGTGTGGCAGCAACAAAACAATAAAATCATAAACAATAAAAGAAGGAAGTCTTACCAAGCAAAGGAACTACTGATCTCATCAATCTCGATTTCGCAAAAGACGCACCAAAGTCGGTTGCGAGAGGCGAGCTCGGGGCGTAGAGGAATAGGGTTCTTGAGGAAGAAGCGGATGTCAGAAAGCTTCGTATTGAACCGAGAAAGGAAGGTAGAGAGAGATTTTTTATGGTTGGGAAAATACTTGTGGCGCTGCCCGTGTTCGTGGTTCAGATTGCACACCTTACAGAATTCAAATTCACTCTTCTTCTCCTTCTTCTTCCCCCGCATAAAAATACCTTCCTCGCCTAAAGAACTGAAGGAAGGGTTTGACAATGATTTCTGAAGTTGTGATGGTTCCGCCATTGTTACAGAGACATCAGTCTCCTAGAATCCCGTCTGCTAGCTTGTTCGATTAACAAATACAAGTAAACGAAATCGTTCGAGAAGACAGCTAGTGAAAGGAATGACCGTCCAGAGCGGGATTTTGAGGAGGGCTTGGGAGAACCGCCCTAACCGGCACAATTGGACGGATCGAGAATTTCGGTTTGGCTTCAATCTGATTCAGACCATCGACAGATCAAATCCCTTTTTTCTTGTAAATTTTAATTAAATAATTATTTTAATGCACCTGAACTCAGAATCTTAGTTCCATTGTTTCCGATCCGCCCTTCATTTCAATTTGTTCTTGGTCGGATTTGTCAGTTTGTTTGCAGTCTAAAATGAGACTCGTCCCAATTCACAATTTAATTTTATATCCAAGGTTTAAGTCCAGATAATTCATGTATTTTATTATTTTAAATATTTATATTTTATTATAATAATTTTATCATTAAATGATCGATACACAAACGTCACGTCATGTTATAGTGTAAAATTAAAGTATCAACGTAACATTATCTTAAATTTAAATCCAGTCTTTCGAATAAGAACTTTAATTGTCACTAAAAAATTAGGATCATTAAGAGTAAATATCAACATAGACTTGAAACTTGAAGTTCTGGCGACTACCACCTAAATTATTTTTTTGGCGTAATCAAACTTAAATTTTAACATTTTAACCATAAAATGCTTTATTATTCACATCTCTAAAAATTCAATTTTTCCCTGATTTAATTTGACCTTAAACGCTCCCGAAAAATTAAAAACCAAATCAGAACATAATATAACTCGATTTCATGTAATTGGACGGTATTCCCCACTCCAATTGATTGTCTTAATATTAGAATAAAGTTAAATTCGAATCATTTTATGAAATTGAAGAAACAAAAACTTAACTTGGCCTTTGTATTTATTTAGAAAAAGATCTAAGTGAATTGCGTAGAATCATCAATAAATAGAATAAAATAACAATCACTAGAAATTGAAGATGAGGGGGTAAACTCCAAACATCGGAATGAACGAGATCAAATGGACGAGTATCCCATGAATTAGATATTGAAAATGAGAGTATGTGATTTTTAGCCAACTAGCATTCATTGCAGAAATTTGAAATGGAAACAGAAAAAGGAACATCCTTACATTAAATATATGGCCATGCACCTATAAAGTAACTAGTATAAGAATAAGCATAAGATTAGGGGTGTGCAAAACCGATTTCGGTTCGATTTTGGAAAGAAACCAAACCGAACCGATCGGTTTCGGTTTCGGATTTAACGAACTAAAACCGGTATTTCAGCATACCAAAACCGAACTGAAAGTTTTGGTTTGGTTTCGGTTCGGTTTCGGTTTTACAACATATTTTCTAAAAATTTAAATAATATAAATTTAAATTGGGGGAGATAAAAAACAATTAGATATATAGTCAAATATAAATAAAAAAATGTATTAGAAGAATAAAAAACGAAAAGTAAAGTCAAAATAACAATAAATCCTTTTAAGAAATAAAAATAATATCATAACAAAAGTAATAATATCAAGTTATCAACGACCACGATAGAGAAACAAACAAAATATCAAACAGAATATTCGGTCCAAGCCTTCAACTATTCCACCAATATTGGAAGAATATCTTCTTCTCCATTAGGTGATGTGAAATTTACAAAATATAATTAATAAACCAATTACATAAAATGAATTAGAAGTATGAAACGAAAAGAAAACAAATTTAATCAATCAAAATCAACAACTGCATCAAAATACTACACATGTTGCTCTAATATAAAGCTCTCAATCATGATTGAACATCACAAAACAAACAAATAAAACACATAAATTGCTTTCGGTTATGCCCGAAGAGTCTCCCAAAACAGAAATATTAATAAAACAGCACATAACAAACAAAGACAACAGATAAATTGCTCTCGGTCACGCCCGAAGAGTCTCCCAAAACAGAAATATTAATAAAACAGAATATAACAAACAAAGAAAATAGATAAATTGCTCTCGGTTACGCCCGAAGAGTCTCCCAAAACAGAAACATTATGTAACTATTAACTAACTAACTATACAGTGGAAAATCTAAAAATTAATAAAACAAACATGTGATTTTGCTCTCTGTGAAATGTGAACAAACGACAGAGAGCAAAATTGCTCTATGTCATTTGTTCACAGAGAGCAAAAATGTTTTTGCTCTCTGTGAACAATGACAGAGAGCAAAAATTAAACATCAGAGAGCAAAAACAATTTTTGCTCTCTGTCATTAGTTCACAGAGAGCAAAAACAATTTTTGCTCTCTGTGAAATGTGAACAAACGACAGAGAGCAAAAACAATTTTTGCTCTCTGTCATTAGTTCACAGAGAGCAAAAACAATTTTTGCTCTCTGTCATTAGTTCACAGAGAGCAAAAACAATTTTTGCTCTCTGTCATTAGTTCACAGAGAGCAAAAACAATTTTTGCTCTCTGTCATTAGTTCACAGAGAGCAAAAACAATTTTTGCTCTCTGTGAAATGTGAACAAACGACAGAGAGCAAAAACAATTTTTGCTCTCTGTCATTAGTTCACAGAGAGCAAAAACAATTTTTGCTCTCTGTGAACAAACGACAGAGAGCAAAAACAATTTTTGCTCTCTGTCATTAGTTCACAGAGAGCAAAAACAATTTTTGCTCTTTGTGAACAAACGATAGAGAGCAAAATCAACACAAGTTTTGCTCTCTGTCGTTTGTTCACACTTCACAGTTCATAGATCTGTCAAACACAAAATCAAGCAACGAATGAAATAATAGAACATACCCGCCTCCCGGTTATTTAGTTTCCTGCTCGGTGCTGCTGTCGTCGGTGCTGCTGTGAGCTGTCGTCGTTTGCCGGGTCTCTAGTCGTCGCCTCGCCCTAGCCGTCGCCGGATCGTCTTCATCTGCGACTGCGTTGTCGTCTCTGGAGGAGAGGTTAGATGAAGAGTGAAGTGAAGAGTGAAGACCCGACGATTTAGGGCTTCACTCTTCAGTTCAATATTCATTTTTTTTTTTTTATTCTAGATCCGGTTCGGTTTGGTTGGTATTGGTTTTGACTGATCCAAACCGAAAACCGAACCTAATTCATCGGTTTCTATAAAATGAAACCGAACCAAACCAACCAATGGTCAAAACCGATCCGAACTGAACCTATTTTACCGGTTTTGGTTCGGTTCATCGGTTCCGGTTCGGTTTGCACACCCCTACATAAGATAGGATTTCTATGTTTTTTAGAAAATAACTCTAATTGTCATAAAATGCTACCAAAAGAGAAATTAATTAGATATGTACATTTTTGTTTTTGTATTTGTTAATGAAGTGGTAAAGTTTTTTAGTTTTTTAAGAATAATAACCAATGGATCGAACACTTTTTAATTATTTAAATTCGATATAAAGATACAAATATATATATACAAAGTGCTATGTAAAAGAAAATGAAAAAATTACAGTAAAAAAGATAACTTACAAAGGCAACACGAGTCAGATTTCTTCGATTCTTTAGTCCATTAGATGTTCCTTCTAGTCCAAGAATTCGACTGCAAGCACTAACACAATGCCTCAGGTAAACATATGGTTGGAAATTGAAAGTGAAAACATATGACACTTGAAGATAACATATAATATATACTCCTATTTCGAATAAATTTAATGAATCCAAAAAAAATTTATGCCCACTGTGACAAATAGAGAAAGATCAAAGACATTGATATATGAAATTCTCAAGCACTAACAAGACAAAGATAATGAGAATACTTCAAATTAAAAGAATTCTACAAGCGAAAATTTTTTTAAGAACATTCTTTGATGATTCATACTAAAAATTATTGAAATGATTAAAGGAAGATGATTTTAACTTTCGTATTAGAACAAACCTTGATATTATCAATTATGACAACAAACAAAAATCCATCTTGACAGCTAAGAGGTTCACTCCTTAAGCATATAAATAGAATGTTTTCTTATATAAATGTAAAATTTTTTGTCTCACTAAATTGGTACATGTACATATTATTGTGAACCAGCAGCGCAAGAAAACATTATTGAAGATGAGTCTGAAAGATCAAATATAAATGTAAATTTTTTTGTCTCACTGGTTTGATACAAGTACATATTATTCGCTTATTCAAATGCTCATACGAAGATAAAGCCTTTAAATTTTCCTTTCTCAACTTGTTGACATGTCTTTTATAAGTTAGCAACCAGTGGAAGTTTGTTCTATAAGCATTCAAGTGAATAATTGTTACTTGTACTACGTATACGAAAAAAACTAATTATTACTTTGGCAGTAATTTATTGATTTTCTTATGGTGTTTTAACTTATATCTAATACTTGTTTGTGTACTTCGTTGCTATTATTCTCGTAATTACGTGTTCAGGTCTAATATGCCAACGAGCAAAGTAGAAACAACCAACATGTTGCTTCCTCGGTTTTCCCAATTCTCATTTCTTATACTTTTTGTCACAGCAAACTCATTATAAAAAGATCATCACTAATAGATTGACAACTTTCTCTCGTTAAGCAGATAATCACTAATATATATATTTGTTTCTGCGGTCTATTTATCAGCAAACTCATTTCTTATAATTAACGAGGAAAAGTTGTCAATTTATAAATTATAATCTTGTTCGTTGCTCTTGCACTGCTGGTCTTGGTGTGTGATTGTTGTTTTTATATTTATTTGTTTATGCGTTCTATTTATCAGCTTAGTGTGACATTTGTTCTTCGTTCTTCAATTTTGTTTGACCATTTCAAATATGCTATGACGATATTTTTCTAATAAATGAGGAAGACAATCAATTCAAGAGACTAATTCTTGTATCCATCCAAAAAATTTTAATTGAATAAATAATCATTTATTATTCCAAATTACCCATTAAAATAGTCTAAAATTAATTATGATAAGTGTAATTTAGACCTCTAAAACCCAATCCCCCGTTAAAAAACTGTCAAAATTTTTAAATAATGAAACAAAAATTAACAAATGACATGTATCACACATTCTCTCTCTCTCTCTCTCTCTCTCTCTCTCTCTCTCTCTCTCTCTCTCTCTCTCTCCCTCCCTCCCTCCCTCCCTCCCTCCCTCGTCAGCATAAAAAAAATTTTACTTTAAGACTATATGGGTGAAATAATTGTTGAGAATCGAACAATAATAACAGGAAAAAAACAAACAAACACTAAAAATAGAGACACTAAAATTTACGAAAAAAAAAATTTCGAGAAAAAACCATGAGTGAATGAAAAATTCACAAATTAAAAATCAAACTATAATTGAATCTTGCGACTCAAATATTAATATATAGAAAAAATAAAAACTCGAATATTGATATACCGATTCGATATAACCAAACTAAAATTTATGTCACACCAAACTCAAATAATAATAATTTAGAATATTTGGCCGGGTCTCCTAGGGGTGAACAAAACCGGCTCGGACCGAAGAACCAAACTAGAACTGACGTATTTGGTCTGATTCTGGTTGGTTTTGCACAAAAAATAAACACTATTCGGTTTTGTCTCTTTTAGAACCGAAGTTTCCAATTCGGTTCTGGGTTTAATTACACAACCGAATAGTGACCGAAGAACCAAACCATTAAGGCACTAACCCTAATTATTTAGTACCTTTGTTTCGACATTGACACAACGTGCAGTTCTCTCATATTCGCAGAGAAACTCTCTCCTCAGTCTCTCGCAGTCTCCAGTCGCCGACTCGCACTCACCCTCTATCGCGCACGCCTCTAAAACCCTATGTCACAGTAAGGTAAACCTTTTCTTCTGACATTCATCGATGATCCTGCCGGCCACCTGTGACTGTGTTTCCACTTGTTTCTTTTCAGTGAAACCTTACTACCTAAGGTTGTGGTTCTCTCTCTCTTGTTTGGTTCTTAGGAGGGTCGAAGCTAAAAAGAAATGAATTCCGTTTTGGGTGCTTTGACTTTATGTTGAATTTTGAATTGAATTCTGAGCTTTTTTGTTTTTTCCTATTTTCACTCCCTTGTCGTTGAACTTAAGGAATGAATTCCGTTTCGAGTGTTTTTTCCACAGGCATTTATCAATGGTGGAATGTGAAAATCATAGAGAGGAGAAGTTTTATATAGATATGATGGTGAAAACCATTATCTTCTATATATTTATACTTTTTTTCTGTTTTTGTATTAATTTATCAAACAAACAATGATTTTTTTTGATAAATTGTTGTCCAAGCTCCTCCATTCAGATCATCCCCTGAAAGAAATGTTGAAACTGATTTTGTTGTTGAAAACTGATTTTTTTAATGGGAAAATCGAAACCGAACTAGAATGAGAACCGAAATTCTGGTCTGGTTCTAAAAGTTGAAACCAAATATTATTGGTCTTGTCCTAATTTTTCTCAAAACTAGGACCAAACCTGACCACGTGCACCCCTAGAGTTTCCTAAGTTTGAGATCTAAATAATAATTTAGGATATTCACAAGCAATCTCGTAGAAATTCAAGTCAAATCTGAAATGCCAACTTTTTTTTTTTTTTGTGTACAAAAGCAAATTGATAAAGTCAAATCATCAATTTTTTGTCACACTTTCGTATAAAATATATCACAAAAAACAGAATTACAATGAAGTTCAGGCACCTCCACTAACAATTTCAAATATTGAAGAACATTAAATTTCTTTTCAACCCTTCAAAAATAACATAAAAAAGTGTTGTGTTATCACAGTAAATGAAAAATTATACAAAAGCTTTCAATTGAATAGATAAATGCAACTCCAAATGCCTACTTCCATTGCCGTTGAGCCATAGAACTTCACTTTTGAAATCAACATTTTTCAATGCGATCCAATCCAACCCAACCCAATCATCCCGAATAATTGAATTGGGATTTGAATTCGGACAATCCACTCTCATCCATAGGAGATGAACCTTGAAATATTAGTGTTCTTGCGGTCCCATCCATCCATCCAAAGTATCGAAGAACAAGTTTAATGTTAAGAATATATTAGGAGTGATTTAATAATATTATAGATATGTTAGAGAGTTAATTTAAGTATTATCACTACTATACTTTATTATCAATAGAGGGAATGGGCGTGTTAGGATTTTTATCATATTGAATATTGTTATGCAAAACTTCTCAATGAAGAGTTTGTTTTCCAGGCATTAGCTACT
The DNA here is from genome assembly GCA_022432975.1 of Begonia masoniana. Classification (NCBI taxonomy): domain Eukaryota; kingdom Viridiplantae; phylum Streptophyta; class Magnoliopsida; order Cucurbitales; family Begoniaceae; genus Begonia; species Begonia masoniana. Next base: position 20,882,743 of record CM039504.1, read on the forward strand.
GGTTGTTTCCAGGTCGGTTCTTGCAAGATTGTGGTGTTTTATTTTTCATTTTGTCTATTATTTTACTATTTTATTGGAATTGACTACTTTAATGCTCATCAATGGTATCTGAGCCGGTTCGAACCACAGGCCATAAAGGAGGGAGGATGTCGTCTTGCGATTTGAGCTAATTTGTAGGCGATCACCTGAGGTCTCTCTCACCAACAATGAGTGTTAACTCACGTAGAAGAACTTCTCCCCCTTTTTACCGAGACTAGTGGCAGAGATTGAGGTTGTTTCGTAAAGAATGTTGTCATATATCGACAGAACCAAAACAAATCCTATATAAATATAAGGAGAATTTCTTTACTCTTTGATCTATCTTTTGAGATGAGTTCTATCATCTCACTTTCTATTATGATATCAAAGCTCTGTACGATGTGAGAACCGATTAAAGATGCTAGACGTGAAGAAAAGAAAAATCTATTACATTATACTTGTGAGTGAGTGTTGTGTGACCTCACATTTTCTAGGCGGAACAAAAAATGAGAATCAATAGAACAGAAGTAATCCTGCGTGTTCTGGATGGAGATGTACAAAACTCCCTATCATTGGAGGAGCGTTCCAAGGAAACAACAGAAACGAAGAACATCAAAGAAGAACAAACAGACAACACCAAGCCGAATTCAGAGTGTTCTACGCCTCTGGAGAAAAGACAGGAACATCAAAATATCTCATTGAGCTAAAGCTTCATTCAGAGGACGTATTAGCAAGGGCAGACCGACAAAATGAAGAATGAAGCATTAAGAGCTTGACTCGACCAAAAAATCTTAATTGCAAGGTATCATATTCTTCTTCGCCAACACGAGAGAGGCAAACCAAAAAAGTAAGACATCTGGTAGGAGGTTCTTTTCGGCTTAAAAAGAGCCGTATAGAAACTCACCAACAAAAAGACAAAGGCCGACGTGAGGTGGATCGTTTGCAAGCTCCACACAAACACAAACATCGTCGGGCAAAAACCGACTGGAAGTGTCTGTTTGACGAACACAACTGAAAGATTAAAGATTAGTTATGCGATATCACATAGGAAGTTACGTGTGACACCGATAATTAATGCAATGATGGACAATATAAATATGCAGAAATAAATGAGACAAGAGGTTGGTAATGCAGTTCAACAATCAGCCTACGTCTGCGGGGCCACGCCCAGATATAAAAACATTTCACGAGTTAACAAAGTTACAGGACAATCGGACTTATACAAATAAAGACTCTCTCTTATCTTTGTCACCGCCTCTTCCTAACTTCCCCTATGAAATTGTTTTTGCGAGCTCCCTTCGGCTTAAAAAAGATCTCTCCCGAGATCTAGAAAGCAACAAGATCCCCTTGTTGTTGATAACTCCTCCCGGAATCCGTGTTATGGCCAGATCCCCTTGCCCACGATCAAATTGACAAGCTCCCTTTGTCGATAAACAGAACTCCTCCCGAGTTCGAATGCAGCCTCCTCCCGAGACTAAGTTTCAGTGAAGAATAAGAAGATTGCCTCCTATGACATCATCTGTAACACCAAGGTGTTGTCTTCGGACGCAATAAATTAACACACTCCAATAATCGATGAAATCCTCAGCATAAGAAGAGTGTGTAAAACAATTACAAACCCATGCGCAGAAGCGTTGGGAGTGAAAGAAAAACAATGGCTTGCAAAAACGAAGAAAGCTTCTCTCGTGAATAACCAAAAATCCGTCAGTCGTTTCCACAGAAACGAACCCTTAAAACAGATTTAATGCCGCAAGGAAGAAGGAAACCTAATCTCATAAAAACGGTTGTGTGACACCACGTGTGATATTTTAGGAAAGTATCTTCAACAACTTGGATATTGACACAAAAACTTAGGAAAACATCCCATTATTCATGTGATCTCGAAGCCTAACATTATGCATCGAATCTTTATCAAATCGGCTTGCCAAAACAAAGATTACCAAAAAACAAGTGCCTTTAGATTTTTCAACAACTTTCTTAATATTCATGTTTCCTTATTTTTCTTTTTTACAAAATCTTCATGATCTTCAATATGCATCCATCAATAATCTGAATATAATATTTTTTGATTACCAAGAAATAAATTATCACTTTGGAAAATAGCAGAATAAAATATTACCTCCATAAATATAATTTGGCAAAAAATCAATGCCAACAGTAATTGCAATATATTTGCATTTACAATCTCCCCATTTGACGTTTTTTGGCAAAATCAATAAATTCAATAACATAATAACTCCCCCTGGATAGTACCTTCAATATACGTCATAAAAAAACTTCAATCAACATCATATCAAGATATGGGATCAGAGCATACTCCTTCCACGACATCCTGTGGAACACTGGATGGACCAGCACCTTTATCTGACTTGTAGAGTGAACCCGAGGCTTCTATGTGCCGGTTTTTCTTATAAATGTGTAACGACCCCGAGTTTTCTGAACCCAGTTTGTTACTCGTAAACTCGGATATTACTAAAAAAAAACTTGGACCGAAATTTAAACTTCCTTCGAAATTCAAATTTTAACGTTTGATAAAATATGAAAACTTGCAGCGGAAATCTTTGAGCAAAGTAGAGTTGAGCAAAACTATGTAACAGTGTTTGAATGATCACATAAAATATTAAGAAAATAATTCAACCGGAAGGGATGAAAGTTTAGGCGTGAAATACTTGAAATTTATGAAAGTCAAACACATCATCCGAAGAACGAAGTCAACCGGAAGGAACTGACGTAGAAAACAGAAGGCTTTTCCCTGATAACAAAACGACAAAGTTTCGACTACATCATCCGGTCACAAAACGACAAGATACATCCTGCATCTACCGGTGACGTCAGCCGGATGATTTCCTCATCCGATCGACTTTACTCTATATCCACCGGTGACGTCAACCAGATGATTTCCTCATCCGATCGACTTTACTCTATAACCACCGGCCGCAAAACGACAAAAGTCCTACTTATATCTACCGATAGACGACAGAACAACAACTCAACTATTCCATGCTACGCAAACACAACTCTAATTACAGAAATGAAATTACTCACATTACTGAAATCATTCAAATACCATTCTAACAAATGCATTACTTAAAACAATCCAGCAAGTGCCATCGTCAAATCTCAGCAGAATACCATTATCAGAAAAATTCAAAACATTTAAACAACTACTGTCATGAGGACTCAACCTATTCAAATCAAAACGTTGTCAACTTCACCTTTACTCCAACAAACATCAGTTAAACTGCCTCATCAAATACCAGGTCCGTGGCATGAGTGTGCTTCCCCAACCAGCCTATCCTTCAATGAACTCAGAAGGCTCACCTGTTGTAACTTCTCCACCTACATCACAAAACTCATCTATTAGCCTAATGCTAAGTAAGTAAAGCAGTAATGGAATGAAATGCTGAAACATAAATTCCTAAACATGCAATTTCTACTTTCTCATCTCAGTTGCATTCACATATGTTCATAAGCTGATCTGATCCCTCGGTTCCCTTGGGAAGTGGGTCAATTTTCCCAAGGTCATACATCCTCTACTCGATTAAGGGGCGGATTAGTTCCCTTAATAGCTGAACTGATCCCTCTGTTCCCTTGGGAGTGGGATCAATTCTCCCAATGTCATACATCCTCTACTCGATTAAGGGGCGGATTAGTTCCCTTAATAGTTTGTCTGTCACATACAGTTCATACTTCACTATTCTTACATGGAAATTCATTTTCGCAATCTTTCAAAAAAACATGATGCGTGATATACAAAATCATTCTCAATATGCATAACCCTACTGTTTTATGATGTAGACCCGAAGGCACATGCATACTTTACTTACCTGGTCTCCTGGAAATCGTTCGGTTTCAACTACTCTGGAAACCCTGCTCACCTAGCGTCATAAGCAAAAATACCGATTAGATCACCACTAACCTTATCCTAAATCGTTCTGAAACCTAAGAGACTCGTTTGAAATCTCTAATCATCATACACTCTCGGCTCAATACTAAAATCGAACTCAACTCACTCGTAGTATTATCAAAATACGCGCATTACACTATCTCTGCTATCTAGCCACTAAAATCTCGAGAAATAAAATGGAAAACTCACCTAGTTTGAGGAATGAGGATCGGAGAGGGAAATCGCCTGGAGCTCTGCTGTGCTTGAGCTGAATACCGAGAAGGAAAATGAGGGAAACAATGGCGGCTAAACCTCATTAAACCCTCCATTAAATACGTTATCCATTTATAAAATTGCTAATTACCCTTTTTTCCTTACATAGTTATTAACTAACCTAATCACTTTCTCCCTCAATTCTTCCATAAAATTAACACATTATAATTGGCAATTAAATTTGGTTTAATAGAGCCGGGTGCTACAAAATGTCATTCAATGACTCAGAAATTACATACCTCTATTTTTCAAGTTCCGAAATTTGAAATGTCACTGACTTTGATGTGCCTACCAGAAATTTCACTGTTCGGGCCAATAAAACAGAGTCGGTTCTTGACTCGGATATGAGCATGCCTTCAACAAAACCTTCCAAATCATTTATGTGTTCTCCCATCCATAGTTTATAACTAATACGAATTTCCTCTTTTTCAACATATAAGATTTCATCTTCCTTGATGATAGACTATTGAGCAGACAAAACACCATAAATCAGAGAGGGAAATGAGAGAGCTAACCTTGTATTCTTACCATCCTCATGCTTCATGATCTGTTCAAAGAACAGCTTGTCAAAATCAACAGGTATTGAATTTCCAATTTTAAATAATAATGCTGCCGTTGTCTTGTTAACACTAGTTCCATGAGAAGTCGACATCTAGTTTCTCATGGCTATTTTATGCAGAATGCCATACTTAACTGACAGTTGTGCAGTTGGAAAATCTTTACCATGGGACCAGATTCGTCTGACACCTCCTGTGACATCGAAGATTATTGCATTGTAGTCCGGCACAAATTGTTCAGAATCACTCATTTTTAAGCACAAGTAATCATTTATAACAGAATGGTTAAAATTAAACGTGTGACCTCTGACATAATTGTTTGATGGTATGTTATGTGTAAATTCCTCATCCATCATGTTTTCCCAAATGACATATGAAATGTTCCCATGCATGAATTATGAAAAGGAAAGGTAACGATTAAGTGTGGGTTGGGACAGTATGGCCATATCAACAAAACTAATGTCACTGTCCACGCGTTGGATCATGAATACGGCCGAAAGGATTATGTACACGCACTTGGCCTACTCCCTGGCACAATCCCCACCTTAATTCATGTCAACGAAAAGAAAAAGAATAAGAACCAGTAAATGAACATGTTTTATGAAAAACCATGCATTCATGCATATGTCATGTATAGTACATTTCCTTACTAAGCATTAGGCTTAATTTTTGTGTTTTATGATGTAGGTAACAAGAACGAAGGTGAGGAACATTCCCACGATGATCAAGTATAGGTGGTCGCTGGATGGGTGCTCGTGGCGACGGCATGTGTTTTGGCTAGGCGTGATGACCCGTGGGGGGTACTCCGAGCAGTTTTGTGGTAATTAGATGTGAACTAGTTTTAATGATTAGTGCTGTGATGAATTTCAGGAAGTATAGTGTAGTTTGACGTTTTGAGAATTTATCGTAGAGTTAGACTTGGAATTGTGATATTTTGAATGATTCGATAAATGCAATTGTTTTGGGAAAGTTTTAGGGATTTGGAAGTTTATGGAGATATTTGTTTTGTGCATTGGGTTGGATTGTTATTTGAGGATTTTAGGTATTTTAAGCCGTATGGATTAGCTCGGTTTTTAGAGCGATCCATGCCGTTTGTTTTTACGAATTTTAAACACGTGTTCGGGTATGTGTAGGAGTCGGGAATTTTGGGGGTTTGAGGATTTTGTGTTTAAGAAAGTTGGAGGAATGATCTTTGGAAAGTTTAAGGTGAAGGGTAAGAGTTTGGGAAAGAAAAATTTGTTAAGGGTAAGGATAAAGGGGGAGGAGCGCGCGCAGGCCAGACGCTGGTGCGCTCTGGCCGAGCGTGGCGCGCGCGCGCCTTGCGCGCTAGGAATGATGCCCATGCGATCGATCGTGCCTGAGGCGCGATCGATCGTGGTTTTGGGTGGTTTTTAGTAGGGAAAACTGATCTGGCCCGATCGATCGGGCTTTGGGCACGATCGATCGTGGTTTTGGGTTATTTTTGGTCGGGAAACCCGAGCTGGCCCAATTGATCGGGCTTTGGGCGCGATCAATCGCGCTTGGCACATTTTTGTCACGGGAAGCACGCGCGGGGCGCAGCAGCGACGAGCGTGCGCACCACCGGGTACCCATATGCAAATTTTTAGTTTTTGACTTTTTAAAATATGTTTCGACCCGACCTTTTACAATACTTTTTAAACGTATTTTACGGGCGACCCCCACGTATTTTCAAGGATTTTAAAGGCGCAAAAATTGAGTCGACGTTTTTCCGAAAAAGAGTTTTTACTTCGTTTTAATGATTTAAAAGTTGACGACTTATATGCCCGTCGTGTTTAAGTTAAAGTTAGGCTATTTAGGGTCGATCGTGGCGGGTCATTTGTCTATGCCCGGTTGGTTTTAGTGTGTTGTGTAAAAATGAAAAATTTTATGAGAACTATCCGATGGTTTAAGGTTACAATTACGTCATGGTCTGTCCGTGACGGCCCTGACCGGGTTGGAGTCGTTACAATTTACCTATGTTGATGAATACTGGAATTGTTTGGTACTGTTTATGGTTTAAAGAGGATTTTAAGAATGTTTTCACTCGGTTTTTAAGTCTTCCGCTATGCTTATTCTATTCGAGTTTATGATTTTATGAACATGAGGATTTTGGAAATGAAATTTGAAGTCTATAGAAGTTAAGAAGTATATGGGTCGGAGTAGGAGTGTTGTAGTGTGTTTGTATCAGGTGAAGAAAGATGAGAAAAAAAGGTGAGTGGTGAAGGAAGTAATCGGCCAACAGAGAGTTAGCCGATCGATCGGTCAGAGTGGCGATCGATCGGTACAGTAATGTCTGGTGAAGTGAAGGAAAACAGAGAGTTGAAGTGTCAATCTCGACCGATTATCCTATATGTCGTCCGATTATGAAAAGATTAACTCCAGAGTTGGAGTGTCAACCTCGGTCGATATTCCTTGATGTCGTTAGTCGTTTGACAGACGTCGTTTGGCAGCTGTTAATCGGTTGATGTCGAGTGTTGTTATGTTAAATCGGTCGATATTGAGCGTAGATATTAATCGGTCGATGTTGATCGGCAGATGTTAATTCGGCAGACGTTAAATCGGTCGATGTTGAGTGCTGATGTTAAATCGGCTGATGTGGAGTGTTGAAGTAAATCGATTGATGTTGAGCGTAGATGTTAAGTGGTCGATGTTGAGTGTAGAAGTAAATCGGTCGATGTTGAGTGCTGATGTTAAATCAGGCTGATGTGGAGTGTTGAAGTAAATCGGCTGATGTTGAGCAAGCGGTCGATGTTGAGCGTAGATGTTAATCGGTCAATGTTGAGCGTAGAAGTTAATCGGTCGAAGTTGAGCGTAGATGTTAATCGGCTGAGTGAATTTTCGGTATCGCACTCGAGAGGGTGCCGAACGATCGACTGTAATGGCCGATCGATCGGCCCCATGTGTTTTGTTTTCTACTTCTGTCCTTAAAACTGAAGCTATTTCTTTTCTATTTTATTCCTCTTCTATTTCTTAAGTTATTTTAAATTTGTTTCCAAGGAATTTCAAATAGATTTTAAGCGCGACCCTCGATCAATTTAGCAAAGTTTCTTTCAAATAGTTTTTTTTTTTAAATGTGTTAAGAACAGGAACACGATCACGATTACGAAAGTCGCAGGCCCGTTGGGTTTCGGGTCGTGACAAATTTAGTTCTCCAACCATACTCATCTCAAATTCTCCAGTCATTTGAGCAACAAATTCATCCATCACCTGTGACACTGAGCCAAACACTATATCATCAACATAAATTTGAGTGAGTAAAAACTGCCCTTTGTGACGGCGAACGAAAAGAATTTTATCTACTCCCTCTCGCTCATATCCCTTGGTTAATAGATATTGTGTGAGTCGTTCATACCACGCACGAGGAGCTTGTTTAAGCCCATATAACGCCTTCTTCAATTTATAAACATACTCGAGATGATGAGGGTCTTCAAAACCCTTTGGTTGAGCAACATGAATTTCTTCATTAAGAAAACCATTGAGAAAGGCACTCTTCACATCCATCTGATATACCTTGAACCGTTTTAAACACGCAATAGCCAATAAGAACCGAATAGATTCAAGACAAGCAACCGGAGCAAATGTTTCATCAAAATCAATTCCTTCAATTTGGGAATACCCTTGAGCAACTAGCCGAGCTTTGTTGCGAGTGATGTTGCCATGCTCATCGCTCTTGTTCTTGTAGATCCACTTAGTACCAATAACATTCACATCGGGAGGACACGGTACTAAGTCCCAAACTTGATTTTGGGAAAATTGAGTAAGTTCTTGTTGCATGGCTCCTATTCAGTATTTCATCTAGTAATTGCTTCTTTCACATTCTTGGGCTCAATAGTTGATGTAAAGCATGTCATTTGAATCATTTCGCGATAATTCACTCTCGACTTATCTCTGGTTCGTATACCATTATTCAAACCACCAATAACCTCATCTGTAGGATGATTCTTCTGAACACGTGTGGATGGTTGCCTGTTGTGTGAGGTAGTCACTTCTACTTCATCAACTATCTCTGTTGGAGCTGTGACACCGATTGGAACACTAGTGCCTTCATTATTTGAAATCTTGTTTCCATCTTCATTTGGATTATAAGCTGTATCCAGAGAGTCGTCTACTTGAACATTTGCAGATTCGATGACAGTGCGAGTTCTTTTGTTGTAAACTCGAAAAGCACGACTATTGGTAGCATAACCGAGAAAGAAAGCTATTGACGAGAAAGCCTGAGATCTATTTTAACAGTATGGAATCACCCTATGGACATCGATGCAGAAGGTATCACATCTCCAAAACTCGAAGAAAACTGGACCGTAAATGAAGATGCTTTGGCACACAGCAATTCAAAGGCTTTAAATGCTATATTTAATGGCGTGGATCCTATTCAGTTCAGACTCATATCCACGTGTGAATCAGCTAAAAGGGCATGAGAGATTCTTCAAACTACCTATGAAGGAATATCGGCTATAAAGTTATCCAAAATTCAGATGCTAACTACTAGATTTGAGAATCTAAAAATGCATGAAGATGAGACTGTTGGCGAGTTCAACGCCAAACTATGTGATAAAGGTTTCAGGGCATATACAAGCAGAATGCGCTAATACCTTGAAGAAAAAGAAGAATTCTCTGAACACAACCTAGAGTGAGGATGAGTCAGAGAAGGAAGACGAATTTCATAGCAACCATGTGGCTCTTGTTGGATAAGATAGAACGTCAAGAAAATGGTGATGTTATACACGGTGTCACAGACAACTTTTCTAATAGTAGTGATGAAGACGAAGAAGCAGTCACAGAAGAAGACCTAATTGGAGAATATAAGTTTTTTCATGAAAAATGGACCGAGCTTGTCAAAGTAAATCAGCAACTACACATGCAGATTAGAAATTTGAAAGACGAGAAGAACAATTTTCAAAATGTGATTAGTTGATTTGGAGACCAAACCGAAAACAAGTCAGGATGAAGTTAATGATCTGACCAATGAGACGAGTCTCATGAAGAAGAATGTCAAAATGCTGAATTCAGGTTCTTCTTAAACTGAATGATATTCTAAACGTTGACAAATCAAAGTGTAAATCGGTCTGGATTAGGGTTCAATGGTGAAAGTTCAGTTTCACAGACTGTAGCAGTGAAGGAAAATCAATCTGTGATGAAATTCGTAAGGGAAAGAGCAGTATCACAACCGGTGTCTGCCAAGGGATTTGATTACAAAGGAAAGCAAGTTGCAAACAGAACTCCAAGAACTGACAGAAAATCAAATTCCTATGACTCATATCATGCCTCAAGCAGTAAAGGTAACAAATATGTTTATGTGTGTCATTATTGCAATCGCCGTGGTCATATTCGCCCTCAATGCTTCACCTATCTTGCTGATTTAAGACTAGGTACTGTTAGAAATGCTTTCTATTACAGATTTCTTTATCAAAAATGGGTGAAAAAGACAAGCTTGAAGTGTAATGTTACACATCTTTCACTAAAGGCAACCGTAATGAATGTTTGGTATTTTGATAGCGGATGTTCTAGACACATGACAGGTGAAGAGAAATAGTTGAAGGACATCATACCCAAAACCGTGGGAAAAGTAACATTCGGCAACAGTGTCTTAACGGATGTCATTGGAAGGGGAACACTAAATGTTCTTGGTCTACCAAAGTTGAGTAATGTTATTTTGGTAAATTGTATGAAATCTAATCTAATCAGTATTTAGCCACTGAGTGATCAAAATCTTAATGTGCAATTCACACGTGAAAAATGTGTTGTGTCCGATCAAAACAACAAGTGTGTTATTGAAGGAGTTAAGATCATCAGACAATTGCTATCTTATTTCTTCCTCATCTACCTGCTTTCGATCGAGTATGGAGAACACTGTTCTATGGCATAGAAAGTTGGGACATGTGAATTTCAGAATGCTGAAATGATTATTTCAAAAGGTGCTATCCGAGGAATTCCTATATTAAAGTTTGGTGAAGACAAATTATGTGGACCATACCAAATTGGAAAGCAAACTAAGATGTCACACCCGATGTCACAGTCTTCCACAACTACTCATGTGCTTGAATTGCTCCACATGGATCTAATGGGTCCAATGCCTGTTGAAAGTATTGAGAAAAATGGTATGTCTTCGTTACTGTTGATGATTTCTCACGCTACACATGGGTGGAGTTTCTTAGAGAAAAATTCGAAACATTCAAAGTTTTCAAATCAATGAGTACTTGACTCCACCGTGAAAAAGATTGTGTCATCATGAACATTATTCGTATCCGTAGTGACCATGGGAGAGAGTTTGAAAATTTGGAATTCTCAAATTTCTGTAAACCACTAGGAATTACTCACGAATTCACGGCACCTAAGACTCCTCAACAAAATGGAATCGTTGAAAGAAAGAACCGTACATTGGCAGAGATGACTCGAGTAATGTTTACATGAAAGGGATGTTCCTAAAAAATTCTAGGCTGAAACTATGAATACAACTTGTTATACCATGAATCGGGTGTATCTCCGTGGCAAGACTTCTATGACACCCTATGAGATATGGAAAGGTAAAACCCCGAATCTTAATTATTTTCATCCGTTTGGCAGCATCTGCTTTTGTGTTGAATGACAGGGAACACAGAGGGAAGTTTGATCCCAAGAGTGATGAGGCTATCTTTCTTGGTTATACTACTAATAGCCGTGCTTATCGAGTTTACAACAAAAGAATTCGAATTGTTATCGAATCTGTGAATGTTCAAGTAGACGACTCTCTGGACACAGCTTATAATCCAAAAGAAGATGGAAACCAGATTTCTAATAGAGACAGTTGATGAAGTTGAAGTGACTACCTCACACAACAGGCAACCATCCACACGTGTTCGGAAGAATCATCCTCCAGATGAGGTTATTGGTGGTCTGAATGATGGTATACGAACCAGAGATAAGCCGAGGGTGAATTATCGCGAAATGATTCAAATGGCATGCTTTAGATCAACTATCGAGTCCAAGAATGTGAAAGAAGCATTACTAGATGAAATACTGGATAGGAGCCATGCAAGAAGAACTTAGTCAATTTTTCCGAAATCAAGTTTGGGACTTAGTACGTGTCCTCCCGATGTGAATGTTATTGATACTAAGTGGATCTAAAAGAACAATAGTGATGAGCATGGCAACATCACTCGCAATAAGGCTCGGCTAGTTGCTCAAAGGTATTCTCAAATTAAAGGAATTGATTTTGATGAAACATTCGCTCCGGTTGTTCGTTTTGAATCTATTCGGTTTTTATTGGCTATTGCGTGTATTCAGCGGTTCAAGCATATCAAATGGATTTGAAGAGCGGAGGTTTGCCCTAGGCCTCTGTGTTATATAAGCTGGTTATTGCTTATATTTATTTAAAAAAAAAATTCGCCCCTTGCGTTAGGCGTCTGTTTTTTTTTTTTTTTTTTTGGCAATCTTCTATCTATTTTTTACCATCTGCAGAAAGTGATCCTTCTTGATATTCTGGTATTTTATGGAGCAACACCATATGTGACATGAGAAATTCTGACTATTCTTATGAAAATTTGGAAGTTTATTGTCAATGAAGATCAGAGCATCATTATTATATTTGATTTATTTCTCAACTTGCAGAGATCTGAATTATTGTTCAAAGATTCTTGAGAGACTAATTATGTGATTTATGGAAATTTGATGAATTTTCAGATTTATTTTCCACAAATTTACTAAAAATCTGGAATTTTCTTTGATGTCTGGTATTTGATGGGTGTTTATGGAAGGTGATTTATTTCAAACTTAAGAGATTTCCAGAACACTCTTTCTCTTGCTTCTCCTCGTTCTACAATCTGCTTTTTAGGGTTTTCTGTGGCTCCTCTCACTATGGTAAATATCATCGAAGAAGTTTTGGATGAGTGTTAATAATTTTCTACACCCTAACGCAAGTGCACGTGTCGCTAAGTAATAAAGTAAGTAAAAGTCGATCCCACGAGGATATTCTTAATCAAAGTAATTTTTGCTATAAAATTCTATAAAAATGAAAATAGAAATATTGAAAATAGATAAGTGGCGAGGAATGATAAAATAAAATTATTCAGAATCAATAAAAACTAAAATTGAGATGATTTAAGAAAGGACATAAAATTAAAAGCCTTGGTTAGGGTTGATTTTCTCACTACATGCATTTTACTCTGATGCTACACAATGATATAATATCGGGTCCCTTACTCCTCCCAAAAGCGCGCTCAAGAGTGGAAGTTTGGACCCAATATATATACTAGCCCAAACAATTCTCTGTTTCCGATGTGGTATCTCATCATCCCTTCACCCTTTAAGGGCGACTGCCTCAATTGGCGATCTGATTGGGACACCCCGTAGGATGGCTGCCTCAATCGGCGGTCTGCCTGATGTGCTGCCTAACCGGCCCACAGAAGTGAGGCTTTGATACCAAATGATATAATATCGGGTCCTTTACTCCTCCCAAAAGCGCGCTCAAGAGTGGAGGTTTTGACCCAATATATATACTAGCCCAGGAAACTCTCTGTTTTCGATGTGGTATCTCATCATTACGATGCTACAGCATTGATCTTGAACAGCAAGAATAAAAATATTTATAGGTTTTTTTCAAATTGCCTATGTAAATTCAATTTTAGAATTTCTCTCGACTTTGAAAGAAGGTAACTAACATTGAATTTCTATAAACCCTATTTTAATGCCAATTGAATTAACGGTAACTACTTTGTAACATATTAATCCAATTAATCAATCGTCCCTCTTAACATTTATATTTACCCGTCGATATAATATAAACATGAAACATCAAACTATCTGTCGATATGAATTGAATTAAACAAGGAATATCACGAAAGATTGTTCCAAGCAAAAATGCATTATCAATGCTACAGTATGAGTCACAGAACAATAAGAATTCATATATTTCTAGGGTTCCGTCGAATTGCCTAGATAAATTATTTCAGAATTTTCTTTTCGATTTTTTTTAAAAGACAAAAACTTAATCTGAATTTTCTTATAAACACATTCTTAATGCCAAATAAATTAATGTTAGCTACTTTGTAACAATTTTAATTTACTTAATTACTCATGCATCTTAAATTCCTATTTATCTATCGATACAATAGGAACATGTGAATTTAAATCTACCTATCGACACAATTTAATTTATGCAATAAAAACCATGAGCAATTGTTTAGTGAAAAATACTAAGCATTCATAGATCAAAGTAAAAACATGTAAAGAGTACTTTCTCTCCTAACCAAGAGAAAAGAAACTAGCCTAAAATCATAATAAAATAAAAATAATAAAAATAAAGAAGAAGAAGAAGAAAAAGAAGAAGAATTTGAAGTCTCTGTCTCCAGCCGTAGACCCCCGAACTCGCCTCCTTCAGTAGAGTTAAAAGATGTGTATAAATACTTTTTTTCCTTGAGGGAATTAAATCCCTCTTTTATCGTTCTCTCTCCTCCAGAATTTCCTTGATTAGCGGCTTATTATCATGGTAAAATCTTCTTGATTTGCTCTTTATTGTCGTCCACTCTTCTAAATCGTCCATTCTCATTGTAATCCATTCTGTTCAGTAGTTCACGCTGCTCAATCGTCCACACTGCCAACACTCCATTTTGCCAGTCGTCTACGTTGTCCAGTCGTCCACACTGCCAGCAATCCATTCTGCCAGTCGTCCACACTTTTTTGTCTTTTAGTGACTTTTTTTTTTACTTTCTGTTTTTCCAGGCCAACTCCACGCTTTCGATCGTCCACGCTTTCTGTTTTTCGTCCATTTTATCTGTCGTCCACAGTTGACTGTGCTTTTCTCTGTTGTCCACGCTGCTCAGTCGTCCACGCTTTTTATTCCTTTATTTATGGAAACAGTCTTTTAGTGCTGCCCTTTAGATCGCCACCTCAGCTTCGTCCATTTCTCTTTTTGTCGTCCATCACCACCTCAGCTTCGTCCATTTCTCTCCAAGTCGTTCAAGCTCTCGTTCCACGTGCTCCATTAATTACAAATCTATTTCTTCCATTTTTTCAAATTTCAATTAATTGTTTTACTCTTCCATGATTCCAGCATCCTTCTCTCTCATCATATTCAGAGCAACAAATTTTCTTATTTTTCTTGATTTGTTTTCTCTTTCTTCACGATTCTCCAGCAATTGAGTTGATCTTCCCGCTATTAATTTTGCATTTAAATACGAAAATTTAAAATTCAAATTATAGAGAAAAATCTGCTCAAAATAGAAAATATGTACGGAATATATTAAATTTAATCACGGGGCTGATCATGTAGCAATTATAGTAAATTTCCCTAATTTCTTCTAAAATTCATTCAAATCATTCAAGTTAAATTACATAAATATAATATAAAATAACTCTAAATTTACAGTTATCAATGCAGCAATCTTCAGGCAATGTTCCAGTGCCCATTGAAGAGAAGATGCCGAGTTCGAATTCGGCTATCGTGATTTTTATTCACCGTTTTCACCATCAGTATTACTCCAAAAATTATTGAAGCTGTTCCAATACGTCAGGTTGACTCTTTAGAGGTTCAACAAAAATTTCGCAAATCAAAAGGCGATAGATTCAAAACAAGCTCAGTGCCCCCCAAGGCACTTAAAGATTCAAAAGATTCCTCGGCTATGAAAGGAAAAATACCGAGTGTGACAGCCCCCAACCCGATCGGGGTCGAGGAGCCATCACTCCGGGACATTTAACAGAGAACGAGACGTATATTTTTTTTTGAACCAAACGGACTGAACTTTTAAGAGCAAACCCTTAAAAGCATTACAGAGAGAGGGAACTTTCTCTGGATTTGAAAACAAAACGGGAAAACAGTAAAAATTGAAATGCAGAATGGATGACAGAAGAAAAGCAGGAAGACTGGAAGTAGAGAGAAATGAAAACAGTTCTGGAATTCTCACTAAGACTTGACTTTGACTTAAATAGGGTTCTGGCAGACAATGAGATGATTGGAACACCAGAATTTGAACGATGAAAATAAATAGACAGAAATGGATGACTTGACATGTAGTGGAAATCCTAATAAAAAATAGAAAACAAAACTCGAAGTTATGCCGGAAGAAAGACTACAATGAATGACAGGGATCAGGTGATGTAGGGCAAAAGAAGTAAATAAACTGGGCGGATAATGTAAATTACAAGCAGAAGTGGATTGTTCACCGGCAGATGTGAACTACAGGCAGAAGATTACTGTTCACCGGTAGAGGTGAACTGGGCGGAAGATGGGGGCAGATGACGTCAGGCGGAAGATGTAGCTGACGTCAGGCGGAAGATGTAAATAAAGTGGGCAGAAGATGTGGGTAGATGACGTCAGGCGGAAGATGTAGCTGACGTCAGGCAGAAGATGGAATTTAAGGGCAGCGGTGGATGTGGTTTAAAAAGGGCAGCGGTTGATGTGATTTTAAAGGGCAGCGGTGGATGCAGGCAAAAATGAGTTCACCGGTGGATGTGAACTACAGACAGAAATGAACTTTAAAGGCAGCGGTGGATACAGGCAGAAATGAGTTCACCGGTGGATGTGAACTACAGACAGAAATAAACTTTAAAGGCAGCGATGGATACAGGCAGAAATGCACTATTCACTGGTGGATGTGAATTACAGACAAAAATGAGGTCACCGGTGGATGTGAACTACAAGAGAGAACAGTAAACAGCGGCAGATGTGAATAAGACAAAAGTGAACAGTGGCAGCGGTGGATGTAGAGTTTAAAGACAAAGTTGACAACTTTTAACAGGATTACATAAAAACAGAAGTCGTGAAAACAGAAAGTATGAAAGCTTCAAACTTCAAAAAACGATTCAAAATATGATTTTGAACATATCAGGAAAACACAACAGAAATTTAAGGAAACAGATTGCATGGATGGCTATAAAATCAGAGATAATCCATGCACATCCTAAAAGAGAAAATATTCCAAACAATTCTAGAGTACTTCAGAACAGAAACTCAACTGTCAAATACAGAGGTTTTAAACATCAATACAGATGCCATACAATGTTTTACAATCTCAGAAACAGTACAGAACTTGGCATGCATTTCCAGAATTCACCATAACAGAAGTTTTTAAAACATAACACAAAACTTTAAAACCTCATTCTCTCTAGTCAGGAATATGTCCAGCTACCACAACCAACCCCGAAGCTCGAGCCACCAACCACCTATGCGTCGGACTGAGGCACAAGGTCCTCATCCACGGGATCCGTACCTACATCAGAGAGTTCAACTATGAGCCTAAAGCTCAGTAAGAACATATAAAAATGCAGTGATGCATATGCTATGCATGAACTTTTAGAATATAGTGACAGTACAGTACATTACGTTTCACTAGTAGGGGGTATAAGTGGGGTTTATAGGGGAACTGGCGCAGTAGGGTGCACTTTTAGGCACCGTGCACTTTCAGGCACATTTAGAACATACAGTACATTACAGCAGAACAGGGGGCCAATTCCCGTCCCACGCTTAACCGATACATTACATTCAGATTTTATCTTTCTTACTTCAAACCGTGTACAGAAAACATTTTGCATGAACTTTCGGGAAAATCGTGTATGCATGGACATTTACAATGCTTAAAATTAAAACAGCAGACAACAAAAATAGCACAACAAAACCTAGAGAGAAAAACAGACTACTCGAATTATAACTCCAACTTATCTAACCAAAACCCTCGATAGAACTGAAAACCTAGTACCTCCGTGATGTAGGGCCTTAAGGGCCAACCTACGGATATGAACTTGCCTGATGTCCAAAAAGCAGCAAGCTTTGCTCGTGAAACCACGGTGATGCACGAACCTTAGGCAGAGAAACATAAGAAAACTGAGGAGATCGAAGGAGCTTCAAGGGGCGTTTGTCGTCTGGAAGAGAGAATAGAGGGCAGTGGAAAGAAGCAGATGAGAAATGAGGGTTTCATGCAGGAGGAAAGAGAAGAAGAACATGGCTTCTTCAACAAGTTGTCAAGTGTCAAGCACTCATTAGTTTCCTCCCACCAACCTTAATTGGTTTCCTAATTTGCCCTTCCATTGGTTTCCAACTAATTTGTTAATTAGTTAATCAACTCAGTTTTTCCATTAAACGCACCGAAAAATTCATTAAAACGTTCGTCGTAATAATATAAACATTAATCCCGCTTAAATGACTCAGGGTAATGGTTACGTGGCAAAATTGCCGGGTGTTACACCGAGAGTACAAAAAGAATCCTTGTCAGACAGTTGATAGCTTCAAGAAGATGTTTTTGAAGTCAATACCGATGATAAAGAAGAAATCATTGAAAGATCACCATAAAAATCGATCCAAAAATCTTCTAGGATCGCTAATCCTAAGCGTACAAAGTCCACTGCTCCAAAATCCAAAAAGTCTGTTGCACCAAAAACACCTAAGTCATCTGTTTCAAAGTCCTGAAAGGGTGATACTGCTGAGTCTCCCAAGACTATTCCCTCCACAACTCCAAAATTCAAACGGCAAAAATCCAGTTGGGGTGAGTCTAGCTCGAAAACTGGTAAGTCTTTCGCGAAAGTTACTACTGACGATTTTAAATCCAGAATTCATGCTAGCCGTTAGATTAGTTTTACGAAAAGAACTTATTTGGACTGAAAGAAAAATTCATGAAAGTGATTTTTCACAATGTGAAGCTTTAGTATACCATCTAATGAGCCTGGGTTTGGAGAAAACTTTTAGAGATCTTAAACCGTTTGTTTAGAAGATTGTTCAGGAATTTTATTGCAATTTAGATTTAGATATTAAAAACCCAGCTCACCCTAGCTATGGTCGGGTATATGTCAGAGGTCACACGTTTAATTTTTAACCCTTCTGTTATAAATGATTACTTGTGCTTAAAAATGAGTGATTCTGAAAAATTTGTACCAGACTACAATGTAATAATCTTCGATGTCACAGGGGTGTCAGACGAATCTGCCCCCATGGTAAAGATTTTCTAGCTGCACAACTGTCAGTTAAGTATGGCATTCTAAATAAAATAGCCATGAGAAACTAGGTGTCGACTTCTCATGGAACTGGTGTTAACAAGACAATGGCAGCATTATTATTTAAAATTGGAAATTCAATACCTGTTGATTTTGACAAGCTATTCTTTGAACAGATCATGAAGGAATTACAAGGTTAGCTCTCCCATTTCCCTCTTTGATTTATGGTGTTTTGTCAGCTCAATTGTCTATCATCAGGGAGGATGAAGTTGAAAAAGAGGAAATCCGTATTAGTTATAAACTACGGATGGCAGAACACATAAATGATTTGGAAGGTTTTGTTGCAGACATGCCCATATCTGAGTCAAGAACCGACTCTGCTTTATTGGCCCGAACAGTGAAATTTCTGGTAGGCACGTCAAAGTCATTGACTTTTCAAATTTCAGAACTTGAAAAACAGAGGTCTATAATTTCTGAGTTATTAAATGACATTTATAAGAAAAACCCGCACATGGAAGCTTCAAGTTCACTCTACAAGTCAGATGAAGGTGCTGGTCCATCCAGTGTCCACAGGATGTCATGGAAGGGGATGCAGTAAATATTGATGATTCAAATTCTACAGATAGGCGAGTTTCTCCAGAATAATTTCACTTATTGAATATTTCTACATTGTTTCTATTTCTTGGAGTAGATGTCTGGCTATGCATTTTTTTTTCTCCCTGGATAATCTTTTTACTATTTGGATATTATACTTTGGCTATAGTACTCACATGACGTCTCTGGTGCTTATCTGGAAGTTATATGTTCCTGATATTGGTTATCTCCCTATGATGATTTTTGGGGTTTATGGTGATTTTTTGGTGATTATGATGCTGTTATAATTGTTGATATTCTCTTATATTTATTTTTGTCCTTTTTATGGCAAAAAGGGAGAATATTTTGGGTAGTATGCTCTGATCCCATATCTTGATATGATGTTGATTGAAGTTTTTTTATGATGTATATTGAAGCTACTATCCAGGGGGAGTTATTATGTTATTGAATTTATAGATTTTGACAAAAAAATGCCAAAGGGAGAGATTGTAAATGCAAATATATTGCAATTATGTTGGCATTGATTTTTTGGCAGATTATATTTATAGAAATAATATTTTATTCCAATATTTTCGAAAGTGAACATTTATTTCTTAGTAATCAAGAAATATTATATTCAGATTATTGATGGATGCATATTGAAGATCATGAAGATTTTGTGAAAGAGAAAAATAAGGAAACATGAATATTAAGAAAGTTGTTGAAAAATCTAAAGGCACTTGTTTTTTTTGAAATCTTTATTTTGACAAGCCGATTTGATAAAGATTCGGTGCGTAATGTTAGGCTTCGAGATCACATGAATAATGAGATGTTTTCCTAAGTTTTTAGATCAATATCCAAGTTGTTGAAGATACTTTCCTAAAATGTCACACGTGGTGTCACACAACCGTTTTTATGAGATTAGGTTTCCTTATTCCTTGCGGTATTAAATCTGTTTTGGTAACTGAATTAAATCGAAGATATGGGAGTTACCAATGATATTTAAGGGTTCGTTTCATTGAAAACTGACTGACGAATTTTGGGTTATTCATGAGAGAAGCTTTCTTCGTTTTTGCAAGCCGTCTTAAACAGATGTAAGTGTGACACCGATAATTAAGTAATGATGGACAATATAAATATGCAGAAATATATGAGACAGGAGGTTGGTAAACACAGTTCAGCAATCAGCCTACGTCTGCGGGGCCACGCCCAGATATAAAAACATTTCACGAGTTAACAAAATTACAAGACAATCAGACTTATATAAATAAAGACTCCCTCTTAACTTTGTCGTTGCCTCTTCCTAACTTTCCCAATGAAACTGTTTTTGCAAGATCCCCTCGACTTAATATCGATCTCTCCCGATATCTAGAAAGCAACAAGATCCTCTTGTTGTAGATGACTCCTCCCGGAATCCGTGTTATAGCAAGATCCCCTTGCCCACGATAAAAAAGACAAGCTCCCCTTATCAATAAACAGAACTCCTCCTGAGTTCAAATGCAGCCTCCTCTCGAGACTGAGTTTCAATGAAGAATAAGAAGATTGCCTCCTGCAACACCGTCTATAACACCAGAGCATTTCACGAGTTAACAAAATTACAAGAAAATCAGACTTATACAAATAAAAACTCACTCTTACCTTTGCTGCCGCCTCTTCCTAACTTTCTCAATGAAACTGTTTTTGTGAGATTCCCTCGACTTAAGATCGATCTCTCCCGAGATCTAGAAAGCAACAAGATCATCTTGTTGTATATGACTCCTCCCAAAATCCGTGTTATAGCAAGATCCCCTTGTCCACGATAAAAAAGACAAGCTCCCCTTGTCAATAAACGAACTCCTCCTGAATTCAAATGCAGCCTCCTCCCGAGACTTAGTTTCAATAAAGAATAAGAATATTGCCTCCTGCGACACCGTCTCTAACACCAGAGCATTTCACACCGTCTGTAACACTAGGACGTTGCCTTCGGACGCAATAACTGTAACGCCCCGAACCCACCCCGGCTCAGTGCGCTACGTTTGCAAACCGATCCCACGTTTAAAATATCATTTAAAACTAATTTTAGTAAATTTTCAAAACTCGTTTTCGGGTTTTTCGAACCCTCAAAATTCATTGGAAAATGGGCCCAAAATACGTTTAAAATACGTCCAAAAATGTTGGGTCAAAACATTTTAGAAATAGGGAAAAATTTGAAAAAAATCGGAAAACGGCACAAATAGGGCGCTGGGCGCCGCGCGCGCCCACGCTGTGCGCGCTTGGGCGCGCCTGCGCGCTTGGGCGCGCCTGTGCGCCCCACCGCGATTGGTCGCGGTCCGAGGCCCGACCGATCGGGCCTCCTCGGGTTTTCTCGACCCAAAATGCTTAAAAACCTTCTATTTTGACTCCTTTTTACCTTTCCCCACTTTTCCTCATATTTCTCCACCCCGTACACCTCCAAAATTCATGAAACTTTAACCATACCTCCCCGACACTCGAACCTTCAATTCCCGTAAAAATTTTAGAAAACCGACTTCAACTGAATATAAATAAAAATAGCGAACTTAAACCCGACGTCGTTTGTTTTAAATTCACATGGACGGCATAACGCCTAAATCATTTAAAACCAAAACCTGCAATATAAAACCCGAGAATATATAGTTTAAAAGCCCAAAATACCACCACCATTACTCAACAACCAACGACTCGAAATCTTTAAAAATTCATTACGAAAACCTTTATAAAAACAACGTGCCAACACGTATTAAATCTCCCAATCACCAACCAGATACATCAAAAATACCAAAATAACCATCACTCACAACTCCCCGAAGACCATGATCGAGACGCCCCGACAACTGCCTGCACCGGCATGCCCTGTACATCACCAACTGCGCTCCAATCCTAGCTTTCCTTAGGCCCTCACCTGTACTCCCGTCTACACCTACACCACGGAACACAAAACATCAGCCTAATGCTTAGTAAGTAGGGAAATATGCATACAACAAACATAATGTAACACAACCCCTAACAGATGAGGTTTCTACTCGCTCAGTTGTTGTTCTTTCGTTTGCTACTCGTTGTTCATTCACAGAACAGAAGCTCATCACACGTGCTAACACTGCACCTTAACGCGACTAGGCGACTCCACTAGAGTCCCTCGCAGGTACCACCTTAACGCGACTGGACAACTCCCATGGAGTTTCCCGCAGGTGCTACCCTAACGCGACTAGGCGACTCCACTAGAGTCCCTCGCAGGTACCACCTTAACGCGACTAGGCGACTCAACAATAGTCCCTCGCAGGTACCACCTTAACGCGACTGGACAACTCCCATGGAGTTTCCCGCAGGTGCTACCCTAACGCGACTAGGCGACTCAACAATAGTCCATCGCAGGTACCACCTTAACGCGACTGGACAACTCCCATGGAGTTTCCCGCAGGTGCTACCCTAACGCGACTAGGCGACTCAACAATAGTCCATCGCAGGTACCACCTTAAAGCGACTGGACAACTCCCATGGAGTTTCCCGCAGGTGCTCAATAGTCCCTCGCAGGTACCACCTTAACGCGACTGGACAACTCCCATAGAGTTTCCTGCAGGTGCTACCCTAACGCGACTAGGCGACTCAATAATAGTCCCTCGCAGGTACCACCTTAACGCGACTGGACAACTCCCATGGAGTTCCCGCAGGTGCTACCCTAACGCGACTAGGCTGACTCAACAATAGTCTCTCGCAGGTACCACCTTAACGCGACTGGACAACTCCCATGGAGTTTCCCGCAGGTGCTACCCTAACGCGACTAGGCGACTCCACACAAACCACCTCACGATTCAACTCACACCATCCCTTACGGTTCAAGCTCACCATGCAAAACCATGCATAAAACTCGTTTCTCGTAGTTTGAAAACCGTGATGCGTGTCACACAATTGCAATACTCAACACAAAACTAAACAAAACAATCAAACAAAGCAAACAACCAATTCCCTACCGTTCCATGGTGTAGGCCCGAAGGCAAACCACACACATCCGCTACTTACCTGGATTCCTTGTGCGTGCTCGTAATTCTACGCTCAGTTAGCCCAATCGTTCACTTGTCACCCTAACATAACAAAAGAGAAATCACTTAGTAATACTCTAACCATACGCTTTAACCAACTTTTCAACCTAACACGCAAAACCCAAAATTCCTAGATTTTCTATCGTTCAACCGAACTACTCGCTTGATTACTTAAAATAACGAAAACTCAACTTAGACATTACTAATGAACTCAAAAGCAATTCTTAACCTAAACTAACTAAAACTATCACACAATTCATTCCCCAAAACACAAAACCCGAATTGTGCACAATTTTGACCGTCAAACTTCAAACGGTCGTAACTCCCTCGTTTTTCAACAGATTTCAACGTGCCACCCCAATCTGTAAACCTCTACACATCTACTATCCATTGAAACACTCAAATCAACCATCCAAACACCATGGCCACTCAGAAAACCCGTCAACAGATTCGGCCAACTTTCTCTCCAAAACCGGTTTTCACACACTTTCATCAATTTCTAATCAAACTCCTTAACCAACCTAAACTAAGTCATTCAACAATTAAATGATCAAATTAGGAAGGAAAACCAACATTGAAACTCCATTTTCGGACTTCACATTCTAGGGTTTCCAAACCCTTATTAAACCAAACCAAAATCCTCTAAAAACCCATAAAAACTAACCCTTAATGTATACAACTAAAAACCCCACTAAAACTAACCTTAAAACCTTGAAGAACCTTGATGGAATGAAGCTTGGAAGAGCTCCAATGGCTGCCGTCGATGGAGGGAGGAGAAGAAGAAGACAAGTGCTTCACTTTACCCATTTTTCCTCTTTTTATAAAACCATTTCTTTTTCTTTATTTAATGCATTTATTAACCTTGTAAAATTACATTTAAACCCTCAATTTAAACCCTCATTTCCTCACTCCTTAGCAGCCAACGTAACCCACACAAATCACCCTACTTTTCATCCTTTTTCATTCACTTTTACTACATTTTGATTGGTTGAAAGAATTGGACTTTGCAACTCAAAATTATCCACCAATCACATTTGAGTTTGACTTGTCAAACTCTCCAATTCTCATTTCTCTTCTAATACACTTCAATGGGCAATCCTAATCTTGAATAACTAAACCCTCATGCTTGACCTAAACTAGGCTACATACGCTCTGAGAAAATTTTGGGTGTTACAATAACTCAACACACTCCAATAATCGATGAAATCAACAGCATAAGAAGAGCGTGTAAAACAATCACAAACCCATACGCAGAAGCGTTGAGAAAGAAAGAAAAATGACGACTCGCAAAAATGAAGAAAACTTCTCTCGAGAATAACCAAAAATCCGTCAGTCGTTTCCACAGAAACGAACCCATAAATATCATTAGTAACTCCCATATCTTCGATTTAATTCAATTACCAAATCAGAATTAATGTCGCAAGGAATAAGGAAACCTAATCTCATAAAAACGGTTGTGTGACACCACGTGTGACATTTTAGGAAAGAATCTTCAACAACTTGGATATTAATCCAAAAACTAAGGAAAGCATCCCATTATTCGTGTGATCTCGAAGCCTAACATTATGTACTGAATCTTTATCAAATTGGCTAGCCAAAACAAAGATTACCAAAAAACAAGTGCCTTTAGATTTTTCAACAACTTTTCTAATATTCTTGTTTCTTTATTTTTCTCTTTCACAAAATCTTCTTGATCTTCAATATTAATCAGTCAATAATCTGAATATAATATTTCTTAATATCCAAGGAATAAGTTATCACTTTGGAAAATAGTGGAATAAAATATTATCTCCATAAATATAATTTGTAAAAAATCAATGCCAACATAATTGTAATATACTTTCATTCACAATCTCCCCATTTGACAATTTTTTGGCAAAATCAATAAATTCAATAACTCCCCCTGGATAGTAGCTTCAATATACGTCAAAAAAAAACTTCAATCAACATCATATTAAGATATGGTATCAGAGCATACTACCCAAAATAGCCAAAATACTCCCCTTTTTTGTCATAAAAAGGATAATAAATATAAGAGAATATCAACTACTATAACAGCATCATAATCACCAAATAATCACCATAAACACCAAAATCATCACAGGGAGATAACCAATATCAGGAACATATAACATCCAGATAAGCACCAGAGTCGTCATGTGAGTACCATAGTATAATATCCAAATAGTAAAAAGATTATTCAGGGAGAAAAAAATATTCATAGCCAGACAACTATTTCAAGAAATGGAAACAGTGCAGAAATATTCAATAAGTGAAATCATTCTTGAGAAACTCGCCTATCTGTAGAATTTGGATCATCAATATTTACTACATCTCCTTCCATGACATCCTGTTGAATACTGGATGGACCAGCACCTTCATCTGATTTGTAGAGTGAATCCGAGGCTTCCATGTGCGGGTTTTTCTTATAAATGTCATTCAATAACTCAGAAATTATAGACCTCTGTTTTTCAAGTTCCAAAATTTGAAGTGTCAATGACTTTAACGTGCCTACCAGGAATTTCACTGTTCGGGTTAACAAAGGAGAGTCGGTTCTTGACTCAGATATGGGCATGTCTTCAACAAAACCTTCCAAATCATTTATGTGTTCTCCCATCCGTAGTTTATAACTAATACAAATTTCCACTTTTTCAACATATAAGACTTCATCCTCCCTGATGATAGACAATTGAGCAGACAAAACACCATAAATCAGAGAGGGAAATGAGAGAGCTAACTTTATATTCTTACCATCCTCAAGCTTCATGATCTGTTCAAAGAACAGCTTGCCAAAATCAACAGGTATTGAATTTCCAATTTTAAATAATAATGCTGCCATTGTCTTGTTAACACTAGTTCCATGAGAAGTCGGCATCTAGTTTCTCATGGCTATTTTATGCAGACTGTCATACTTAACTGAAAGTTGTGCAGTTGAAAAATCTTTACTATTGGGCAAAATTCGTTTGACACCCCCCGTGACATCAAAGATTATTGCATTGTAGTTCGGCACAAATTTTTCAGAATCACTCATCTTTAAGCACAAGTAATCATTTATGACAAAAGGAATAAAATTAAACGTGTGACCTCTGACATATACCCGACCATAGCTAGGGTGAGCCGGGTTTTTTATATCTGAATCTAAATTGCAATAAAATTTCTGAACAATCTTCCAAACAAACGGTTTAAGATCTCTAAAAGTTTTCTCCAAACCCAGGCTCATTAGATGGTATACTAAAGCTTCACATTGTGAAAAATCACTTTCATGAATTTTTCTTTCAGTCCAAATTGTTCTTTTCGAAAAACTAAGCCAACGACTAGCATAAATTCTGGATTTAAAATCATCAGAAGTAACTTTCTCAGAAGACTTACCAGTTTTTGAGCTAGACTCACCCCGATTGGATTTTTGCAGTTTGGATTTTGGAGCTGTGGAGGGAACAGTCTTGGGAGACCAGCAGTATCACCCTTTCAGAACTTTGAAACAGATGACTTAGGTGTTTTTGGTGCAGCAGACTTTTTGAATTTAGAAGCAGTGGACTTTGTACGCTTAGGAGCAGTGATCCTGGAAGATTTTCGGGTCGATTTTTCTAGTGATCTTTCAATGATTTCTTCTTCATCATCGGTATTGACTTCAAAAACGTCTTCTTGAAGCCATGAACTGTCTAACGAGGATTCTTTTTGTACTCTCGGTCTTTTTCCTTTCGTAGCCAAGGAAACTTTTGAATCTTTAGGTGCCTTAGGAGACACTGAGCTTGTTTTGAATCTATCGCCCTTTGATTTGCAAAATTTTTGTTAAAACCCTGAAGAGTCAACTTGACGTATTGGAATAACTTTAGTAATTTTTGGAGTAACCCTTTCAGTAACAGAGGGTTTTACTGGTGGTGAAGACGGTGAATAAATCACGATAGCCGAATTCGCACTCGGCATCTTCTCTTCAATGGGCACTGGAACATTGCATGAAGATTGTTCATCCAAAACTTCTTTGATGATTACCATTGTGAGAGGAGCGATAGAAAACTATAGAAAGCAGATTGTAGAACGAGGAGAAGCAAGAGAAAGAGTGTTCTGAAAATCTCTTAAGTTTGAAATAAATCAATCACCTTCCATAAACTCCCATCAAATCACAGACATAAAAGAAAATCCCAGATTTTTAGTAAATTTTCAGAAAATAAATCCAAAAATTCATCAAATTTCCATAAATCACATAATTAGTCTGTTATGAATCTTTGAACAATAATTCAGATCTCTGCAAGTTGGGAACTAAAATTCAATATAATCATGATGGTCCAATTTTCATTGACAATAAACTTCCAAATTTTCATAAGAATAGTCTGAATTTCTCATGTCACATACGGTGTTGCTCCATAAAATACCAGAATATCAAGAAGGATCACTTTTTGCAGATGGTGAAAAATAGACAGAAGATTGCCAAAAAAAAAACAGACGCTAATGCAAGTGGCGAATGTTTTTTTTAAAATAAATAAAAGTAATAACCAGCTTACATAACACAGAGGCCTAGGGCATACCTCAGCTCTTCAAACTATACACCATCCAACGCCTTAGTGAAAATATCGACAATTTATTTTTCGGTCACCATATGCTCCAAATTAATAATTTTGTCCTTCACTAGAGATCGAATAAAATGATGTCGTATGTCAAAATGCTTTGTCCGTGAATGCTGAACAGGTTTTTTAGAAATATTGATAGCACTCAAATTATCACAGTAGAGGGTCATGACACCTTATGTGACACCATAGTCTTTCATCATTTGTTCCATCCAAAGAAGCTGCGTACAGCTGCTACCTGCTGCAATATATTCTGCATTGGCAGTAGATAGAGAAATAGAATTTTGCTTCTTGCTAAACCATGACACCAAGTTGTGTCCAACATAAAAACATCCACCCGAAGTGCTTTTTTGATCATCAGAACTACTTGCCCAGTCAGCATCACAATAACCCACCAGATTTGTATTAGAATCGAATGAATACCATATACCATAGTCGGTTGTTCAACTAACATATTTGAGAATTCGCTTAACTGACACGAGGTGTGACTCCCTCGGATTTGCTTGAAATCGAGCGCATAAACTCACGCTATAACAAATATCTGGTCGGCTAGCAGTTAGATATAAAAGACTTCCAATCATACTTCTATATAAACGCGGATCAACAACAATTCCCTTTTCATCTTTGGAGAGTTCTTCATGTGTCCCAATGGGTGTTCTACTCGATCGTGCATTTTCAAGCTGAAACTTTTTCAATAAATTCTTGGCATATTTGGCTTGGGAAATAAAAATATCATTCTTTGCTTGCTGAATTTGAAGTCTAAGGAAATAATTTAGTTCTCCAACCATACTCATCTCAAATTCTCCAGTCATTTGAGCAACAAATTCGTCCACCATTACCTGTGAAACCGAGCCAAACACTATATCATCAACATAAATTTGAGCGAGTAAAAACTGACATTTGTCACGGTGAGCTAAAAAGGTTTTATCTACTCCCCCTTGCTCATATCCTTTGGTTAATAGTTATTGTGTGAGTCGTTCATACCACGCACGAGGGGCTTGTTTAAGCCCATATAATGTCTTCTTCAATTTATAAACATAATCGAGATGATGAGGATCTTCAAAACCCTTTGGTTGAGCAACATAAACTTTTTCATTAAGAAAACCATTGAGAAAGACACTCTTCACATCCATTTGATATATAGCTTGAACTGCTTGACACACGCAATAGCCTATAAGAATCAAATAGATTCAAGACGAGCAACCGGAGCGAATGTTTCATCAAAATCAATTCTTTCAATTTGTGAATACCCTTGAGCAACTAGCCGAGCTTTGTTGCTAGTGATGTTGTCTTGCTCATCGCTCTTGTTCTTGTAGATCCACTTAGTACCAATAACATTCACAACGAAAGGACACAGTACTAAGTCGTAAACTTGATTTTGGGAAAATTGACTAAGTTCTTCTTGCATAGCTCCTATCCAGTATTCATCTAGTAATGCTTCTTTCACATTCTTGGGCTCGATAGTTGATGTAAAGTATGTCATTTGAATCATTTCGTGATAATTCACCCTCGACTTATCTCTAGTTCGTATACCATCATTTAGACCACCAATAACCTCATCCGCAGGATGATTCTTTTGAACACGTGTGGATTGTTGCCTGTTGTGTGAGATAGTCACTTCTAATTCATCAACTGTCATTGTTTGATCTGTGACACTGCCTGAGACACCATCAGTGACACCGGTGGGAACACTAGTGCCGTCATTCTTTTGGATTATAATCTACTTGAACATTCGCAGATTCGATGACAGTTCGAGTTCTTTTGTTGTAAACTCGATAAGCACGGTTATTAGTAGCATAACTAAGAAAGATAGTCTCATCACTCTTGGGATCAAGTTTTCCCATGTGTTCTCTATCATTCAACACAAAACAAATGTTGTCAAACGGATGAAAATAATTAAGATTCAGAGTTTTACCTTTCCATATCTCATAGGGTGTCATAGAAGTTTTTCCTCGAAGATACACCCGATTTATAGTATAACAAGCAGTGCTCATAGCTTCAGCTCAGAATTTTTGAGGAACATCCATTTCATGTAACGGTACTCAAGTCATCTCTGTCAATGTGCGGTTCTTTCTTACAATGACTCCATTTTGTTGAGGAGTGTTAGGTGCCGAGAATTCGTGAGCAATCCCTAGGTGTTTACAGAACTCTGAGAAATTAAAATTTTCAAACTCTCTCCCATAGTCACTACAATACGAATAATCTTCAAGATGACACAATCTTATTCGCGTTGAAGTCGAGTACACATTGATTTGAAATTCAAGCTGAAAGTCAAGCTGATTTATGAGAGTCGCAAGCTGAAAGATGCTGAGCGACACTACTCGACCCACGAGAAGGAGATGGCCGCAGTGGTTCATTGCCTCGACATATGGAGGCACTATCTGTTGGGAACCAAGTTTACAGTGGTGACCGACAACGTGGCTAATACTTACTTCAAGACACAGAAGAAGTTAACTCCAAAGTAGGCTCGATGGCAAGAGTTTTTGGCCGAGTTTGATTTTGTGTGGGAACACAAGTCGGGGCGGTAGAATCAAGTGGCCGATGCACTGTCGCGAAAAGATGTGCATGAGTACATGTCTGCGTTGACGCTGGTGCAGTCAACCATGCTGGATCGAATCAGGGATCAAGCACAAGCAGACCTGATGGGGTAGCCACCAAAAGGATGCCACCAAAAACCCACAAAAAGAAAGAGAGTGCTCG
This sequence comes from Begonia masoniana, assembly GCA_022432975.1. Lineage (NCBI taxonomy): Eukaryota > Viridiplantae > Streptophyta > Magnoliopsida > Cucurbitales > Begoniaceae > Begonia > Begonia masoniana. The sequence goes on from CM039504.1 coordinate 20,913,242, forward strand.
AGTGAAAGGTAAGTGTGCGTGTGTGGCTGATTCAAGAAAGAAATGGAGATGAAGATGATGATGAATTGCAACAATTTGTGAAGGTGAAATGTGTGAGTATGAGTGATGAACAAAATCGTGGAAAAAGAAGATGAAATTGGTGAAGAAAATGTGAAAATTTCGTGCACTCCTTAAAGGTCCCAAAGAGCTATCCTATGTTGTGCTCTTGGGTTTAGGTATTCCTATGGGAAAACCACCACCTTGGGGAAGATTTCTCACATTCTTCAACCTTTAAACTCTCAAGAGAGGGATTGAAGAAGATGCTAAGAGCTCACACACGCAACATTGAGCTTGTGTGCAATGGGAGGGCTTCTCCACACGATTCAAAAATTGTGGAGAACCACTAGGATTTTATGTTAAGTCTTGAAAAAGACTTATTCTACAAGTGCTTTTAATTATAAATTGCTTAAATTTGAGTGATAAATCAAAGTAATATATATATTAACAGTGAATGCTACAGCATCAACTGCAGCATCAGTATCTTTGTCAATTATTAAAAATACGTGTTATTTATCACTAATTATTTTTATTTGGAGATTACTGATGATGTGGAAGATTTAAAAGATGGAAACACAGGAGAAAGTGATAACTCTTAGCGGGAAAAATCAAATTCAAAAGCTGAAGATTACGAAGAGAGAGAGAGGAGGCTACAATCAAGGAAAATTAAACAAATTAGAGATTCTCTGGAGAGGAGATTTCGAAAGCAGTAGACACTTGGCACACAGAAGGGAGGAGAGAGAAGAGACACCACATAAAAAAAGGGAGAACAAAAATAGAAAGGAGGATTGTAGAAAGAGAGACCTGGTGAAGGAAAGACATTCAGCAAGAAGAATTGATTCATGAAGGAAAGGAGAGGAACGATCTTCAAGGGAGAATTCCATTGATTTTTATTCTTCTCCTTCATTTTCTTATTTTGTTTTATGATTCTATGGATTGTTTAATTTCTTTATTTCTTATGAACTAATTTTCTTTTGGCTAGATGAGACAGTACTAAACCATTGATTTCTTGTGGAATGTTATTGATTTATATAAACAATTCAATATGTTTTTATTGATTAATTTATTGTATGCACGCCACATGAATAAATACTAGGATGCTATTTTAAACGCCATGAAATAGTTATTGAGATGTGTATTGAATTGCATGGATGATTGATGCATGTGACAAGTATCAATTATAAGTATTATCATAATGGTTGCTTAAATTCATGTGATATATATAGAATAATGCTTAAGTGGAATTCTAAATTGTATTGATTTTTCATAAGTTTGAAGAATAATACAAAAATGAATTAATGAAGAGTATAGACCAAGCATTGATTCATGAGAAAATTCTAGTCATTTAAAATAAAATTATAGCATTCCCTACAATATTTGTAGTAAGAAATCAATTGGTGAAGAAAATCAAATCGAAGCCGTTTCTAATTATCTAGTTACATAATTTGGTTTAGTTTCCATTATTTTTCATATTTGAATATTAATTTCTCTGAATTTAAATTACTTTTCCATAAATAATTTAAGATTGATTAAATTTTGTCATCGTGGGATCGATACTTTTGTACTACTTGAATTGCGATACGTGCACTGCGTAGTGTCATTTTTGCACAACATTTTACTCACTCTAAAGCTAGAGAGAAAAATGATTTTTGTATTAATTTGACAAAAGATATCTACAAACACCAATAACCATGCCTTAAATAGAAACTTAGGTGGCTAGGGTTTTACAATGACCGTTGATCAAATGGTGATGAGTGGCCGAGATCATTTGTGCCTGTACTTTATCCAATGGTGAAGCTTCCTCCCTTGAAAAAGTCATCAAGTGTCCTCCTTGTGCCACATCATCAATCATTGTGAGCACTACCTTTTGTTCTTGCTGCTAAGTCATAAATCCATGCCTCTTTTAAACTAAATCATCATTGGTGCAATTAATGGAACCTTGCATGCAATCTTTCTTCATGGCCTAGCATCATTCCATGAACTTAACCCAAATTAGCCATCATCACACATCTAATCCTAACCATTCAATCTAATCCTAACCACATAATCTAAATACATGTATGTGACTCAAATGGCTAATTGTTTGCCAACACAAAAAAAAAAGCTCATGTTTGCCAAAGGAAAAACAAATAAATAGTTACACGGTGTTGAGGCCAGGAAGACAGATTCCCTTTGGGCCTGGAGTTGAATCCATCTGTGCATCCCAAGTCAAGGTGCGAAGAGATTGATCCGTGTCCATTAAGCTAGGCTTCCAATGGAGTCTTCAAGTAGATCAACACCTACAAAAGAAACAAGAACATTAGTATCAAGATTAAGTAAAGCAAGAGCCTTTGTTTGAGAACGTGTTATCGTCCTTCTAGGCATGTCAAGACCCGACTTACCTAAAGCTAATACAAGACGTGCGGGACGGCATTGTAAAGAGGTATTGGCTCGAATCCGACCTTTTATATGCTAAGGGTGGGAAAATTTTGGTGCCTAGCACAAGTGGGCTGAGGCAAGACTTGTTGAAGGAGACACATGACACTAAATGGGCAGGACATCCTAATGTGGAAAGGATGATGACGCTGTTTAACAACTGTAAAGCCCCGAAAACCCATCCGAGTTTCCAGTGCACACAGGGACTGCTCTGATACCAAAACTGTAACGCCTCGAGTCTTCACAACCTGGTTCACTACAGGGACTACTCTGATCTAACGACTCTCTTATGTCTTACCTAGCTGCTTGGACTTATTAATTTCCCTTAAACCTAACCGTTAGGCACCACGGCGTCCTCCCCGAAATTTTGACAGAGTAACGCCTAAAAATGGAGCCTTCAAAATACTAAATACCTACAAAGGAATCAATCCTCAACCAATCCATAATATTTCTAACCATCTAACCAACCAACGAAATCTCCAGACAATCAGCATATCAACAAGAAAAACTGTACTATCGACTAAAATGAAGAAAGTCCATAGTATAGGGTGACACATCACCCTTAACTATGACTATATACAACAACAACACAATACTCCCACAACAACAAAAGAACAAAAAGATGTCATCCTCCCATCAACACTGTGCCACGCTCCATGGGTCGGGTCACCCTAACATTGCCATCAACCGGCCCTGGTCACCCCAACGCCTACTCCTGCACAAGACTCACAACCTACATACAACTGACCCACAGCCTGCACAAGACTCACAACATACGTACAACTGACCCACAGCCTGCACAAGACTCACAACCTACATACAACTGACCCACACCTGCACAAGACTCACAACATACGTACAACTGACCCACACCTGCACAAGACTCACAACATACGTACAACTGACCCACAACCTGCACAAGACTCACAACATACGTACAACTGACCCACAACCTGCACAAGACTCACAACATACGTACAACTGACCCACAGCCTGCACAAGACTCACAACCTACATACAACTGACCCACACCTGCACAAGACTCACAACATACGTACAACTGACCCACAACCTGCACAAGACTCACAACATACGTACAACTGACCCACAGCCTGCACAAGACTCACAACATACGTACAACTGACCCACACCTGCACAAGACTCACAACATACGTACAACTGACCCACAACCTGCACAAGACTCACAACCTACATACAACTGACCCACAACCTGCACAAGACTCCCAACATATGTACAACTGACCCACAACCTGCACAAGACTCACAACATACGTACAACTGACCCACAACCTGCACAAGACTCCCAACATACATACAACTGACCCACAATCTGCACTAGACTCACAACATACGTACAACTGACCCACAACCTGCACAAGACTCATAACATACGTACAACTGACACACAACCTGCACAAGACTCCCAACATACATACAACTGACCCACACCTGCACAAGACTCACAACCTACATACAACTGACCCACAACCTGCACAAGACTCCCAACATACATACAACTGACCCACAACCTGCACAAGACTCACAACCTACATACAACTGACCCACACCTGCACAAGACTCACAACCTACATACAACTGACCCACAGCCTGCACAGACTCACAACCTACATACAACTGACCCACAACCTGCACAAGACTCACAACCTACATACAACTGACCCACACCTGCACAAGACTCACAACATACGTACAACTGACCCACAGCCTGCACAAGACTCACAACATACGTACAACTGACCCACACCTGCACAAGACTCACAACATACGTACAACTGACCCACAGCCTGCACAGGACTCACAACCTACATACAACTGACCCACACCTGCACAAGACTCACAACCTACATACAACTTACCCACAACCTGCACAAGACTCACAACATACGTACAACTGACCCACACCTGCACAAGACTCACAACATACGTACAACTGACCCACAACCTGCACAAGACTCCCAACATACATACAACTGACCCACAACCTGCACAAGACTCACAACATACGTACAACTGACCCACACCTGCACAAGACTCACAACCTACATACAACTGACCCACAGCCTGCACAAGACTCACAACCTACATACAACTGACCCACAACCTGCACAAGACTCACAACATACGTACAACTGACCCACAGCCTGCACAAGACTCACAACATACGTACAACTGACCCACAACCTGCACAAGACTCACAACATACGTACAACTGACCCACAACCTGCACAAGACTCACAACATACGTACAACTGACCCACAGCCTGCACAAGACTCACAACATACGTACAACTGACCCACACCTGCACAAGACTCCCAACATACATACAACTGACCCACAACCTGCACAAGACTCACAACCTACATACAACTGACCCACAGCCTGCACAAGACTCACAACCTACATACAACTGACCCACAACCTGCACAAGACTCACAACATACGTACAACTGACCCACAACCTGCACAAGACTCACAACATACGTACAACTGACCCACAGCCTGCACAAGACTCACAACATACGTACAACTGACCCACAACCTGCACAAGACTCACAACATACGTACAACTGACCCACAGCCTGCACAAGACTCCCAACATACATACAACTGACCCACAGCCTGCACAAGACTCACAACATACGTACAACTGACCCACAACCTGCACAAGACTCACAACATACGTACAACTGACCCACAGCCTGCACAAGACTCACAACATACGTACAACTGACCCACAGCCTGCACAAGACTCACAACATACGTACAACTGACCCACAGCCTGCACAAGACTCACAACATACGTACAACTGACCCACAGCCTGCACAAGACTCACAACATACGTACAACTGACCCACAGCCTGCACAAGACTCACAACATACGTACAACTGACCCACAGCCTGCACAAGACTCACAACATACGTACAACTGACCCACAGCCTGCACAAGACTCACAACATACGTACAACTGACCCACAGCCTGCACAAGACTCACAACATACGTACAACTGACCCACAGCCTGCACAAGACTCACAACATACGTACAACTGACCCACAGCCTGCACAGGACTCACAACCTACATACAACTGACCCACAGCCTGCACAAGACTCACAACATACGTACAACTGACCCACAGCCTGCACAAGACTCACAACATACGTACAACTGACCCACAGCCTGCACAAGACTCACAACATACGTACAACTGACCCACAGCCTGCACAAGACTCACAACATACGTACAACTGACCCACAGCCTGCACAAGACTCACAACATACGTACAACTGACCCACAGCCTGCACAAGACTCACAACATACGTACAACTGACCCACAGCCTGCACAAGACTCACAACATACGTACAACTGACCCACAGCCTGCACAAGACTCACAACATACGTACAACTGACCCACAGCCTGCACAAGACTCACAACCTACATACAACTGACCCACAGCCTGCACAAGACTCACAACATACGTACAACTGACCCACAGCCTGCACAAGACTCACAACATACGTACAACTGACCCACAGCCTGCACAAGACTCACAACATACGTACAACTGACCCACAGCCTGCACAAGACTCACAACATACGTACAACTGACCCACAGCCTGCACAAGACTCACAACATACGTACAACTGACCCACAGCCTGCACAAGACTCACAACATACGTACAACTGACCCACAGCCTGCACAAGACTCACAACCTACATACAACTGACCCACAGCCTGCACAAGACTCACAACATACGTACAACTGACCCACAGCCTGCACAAGACTCACAACATACGTACAACTGACCCACAGCCTGCACAAGACTCACAACATACGTACAACTGACCCACAGCCTGCACAAGACTCACAACATACGTACAACTGACCCACAGCCTGCACAAGACTCACAACATACGTACAACTGACCCACAGCCTGCACAAGACTCACAACATACGTACAACTGACCCACAGCCTGCACAAGACTCACAACATACGTACAACTGACCCACAGCCTGCACAAGACTCACAACATACGTACAACTGACCCACAGCCTGCACAAGACTCACAACATACGTACAACTGACCCACAGCCTGCACAAGACTCACAACATACGTACAACTGACCCACAGCCTGCACAAGACTCACAACCTACATACAACTGACTTACCCGATTAGTTAACATAAATTAATAAATTAATTTATCCAGAAAAACCCGGGGTATTACAACAACTCTTATGTTTGGCCTAAGATGATTGATGATGTCGAGACATGTGTGGACATGCATGGTGTGCTACAAGACAAATCAGAAAGGAAGAAGGTGACGGGTTTGCTACAACCTCTACCAACTCCCGGGAGGCCTTGGGAGTCTATTTCAATGGACTTCATCACAGGATTTCCATTGGCAAATAGGATGCAGTCGATATTTGTGGTAGTTGATCAGTTTTCGAAGTATGTCATTTTCATGGCTGCACCGCATGCTTGCACGGCAGACGTGGCTGCTGACTTGCTGTTCAAGAACGTGGTAAAGTATTTTGGTTTACCTAAAGATATTGTAAGAGATAAAGATTCTCGTTTTACATAAAATTTTTGGACAGCACTATTCAATTTGTTGGGAATAGAGTTGAAGTTTTCAACAGCTAACCATCTGCAAACTGATGGTCAGACCGAGTGCATCAACACGCTAGTGGAGGAATATTTGAGGCACTTTGTCACGGCGAGCCAACGGAATTGGGCAGACTTACTGGATGTGGAGCAGTTCTGCTACAATGGGCACCAGTCATCGGGGACAGAGATGTGTCCAGCAAAAGTTGTGTTGGGTCAGTGCCCGACAACACCGCTTAAAGTTGCATATTCTATGTAGCAGAGACGTTGTCCAGCAGCATACCGATTTGCCCGTGACCGACAAGAGCTGATTGTCCAGGCAAGGGATAGCATGGCCAAAGCAGCAAGGCGAATGAAGAAATATGCAGACCAACATAGAAGGGATGTTAAGTTCCAAGCGGGGGACAAGGTGATGCTGAAATTAACGCCTCAAATTTGGAAGAAAATCACGAGTAAAAGATTTCACAAAAGGCTGGTTCAAAAGTATGATGGAACATTCGAGGTGAAGAAGAAGGTGGGCAATGTGGCTTATCGGCTATAACTACTTTATCAGTTCAAGGTACACCACACTTTTCATATGAGTTTCTTAAAACCATTCCACGAGGATTCCACTGGCAAGACACAAGTGAAGCGGGCACCACTGACTATTCGAAAATTGTTTGAGGAAGTTGCGGAGCACATCCTCAATCACCGCACGTATGGGGCGAGCAGAATGAATAGGCGGGGTGAATATTTGGTGCAATGGAATGGTAAGGGACCGGCTAAGGCTACTTGGGATCGAGACACTACCTTGTGGCAATTTGAAGAACTGGTGCAGGAATACTTATCATCCTTGTCGATGAGGGCATCGACTTCAGTCGGTGGGGGTGGTTTGTTAGCCCTCTAATGACCGAGATAGGCACGCACTCCTCGGGGTGGCCGAGAGTGGTGCGCATTTAGCGAAAGTGGGTTGAGATGGGCGCGCACTCCTCGAGGTGGCCAAGAGTGGTGCGCTCATCAGACCAGACGTGGTAGGTGTCGGGTTGCGACAAGGCTGCTCAGGACAAGGTCGGATATTCCTGGATGGGCGAGACAGGCTGGCGGGCGAATCGAACCAGACATGGCAAGTGTCTAGTTTGCGGCAGAGTTGCTCAAGACAAGCTCCGATATTTTTGGGTCGTCAAGACAAGCTCCAACATTCGCGGACAGGCAAGCTAAGACACGCAGGAATGATGGTCGAGCGTGGAGTAGGGGAGTTGGCGGACATCACGCACACGACCAGCATCACTTGGCGTAGTGGGGGTGCGACGCACGTAACGATCAGAAGGGGCGCACGATCTGAGCAAACGTGGGCGCACGATCTGGCGAACGTGGGTGCTCACGATCAGCAATACTTGGAGTAATGGCAACCAGACGAGGGCTCACGAAATGGTCAAGCGGGCAGCACCTTGTCAACGATCAGCACTACTCGGTGTAGTGCGAGGCACTTAGTGGCTGAATGGGGCGCTGAGTGGGCCATGTGGGCGGACACATGGCACCATCAGGTTGAACCTATGTGGTTTGGGTTGTTAACCACATCTTTTTGTAGGCTATACATATTCGGCTTGCAAGGCATTGAGATCATGGGTTATGTGAGTCCTTTGCCTATATACGATGGTGGATTGTATTTCCCTTTGTGATTTTATAAAAGTTTGAGATTGGTTCTCGTAAACCTCTGTGTGCCTCTTTTCTTAAGTGTCTCGATTGTGCTTAAGGTTCGTGTTTGAGCTAAGTGTGGAGACTTGGTTGCCATCACAAGGTGAAATTTTAGATGTGAATTTGGCCGTGTACGTGGGATAAGCCGAGCAAGGCAAATTGGAGTTGTCGGGAAAACAACTCAAGGCGGGACTAAAGAAGGGAGAGACCATTTGTTGGATAGATGATGTGATGATATACAAGAATTATTATTGTGTAAAAAGACGTATTTTAACCTCAGAAGTAAGTTATTTTTTTTCATATTTACGAAAATGCTCCAAAAAGAGTCCCTATGAACCGTACCCTTGCAACACCTACTGCGCAATCGGCTGAATCACACCCTACTGATCCACTTAATGTTCTAAGAGACATGCTTCATAATATATTTCAAGGACGTGACAATCAGTTCGTAGAGGACCGCCGTATGAATTACTTTATGCAGTGGGAGCGGATGAATTTAGCAGTGTTTGTGGGCGATCCTGACCCTCAAGTTGCAGAAAATTGGTTGTAACGCCCCGAGTTTTCTGAACCCGGTTCGCTACACAAGATATTGAACCGAACTATAGGGTTTGAGAAAATTCTAAAACTTCACTCAATGGACAAAATTTGACATTTTACAAGGTAAACATTGAAAATTTTGCAGCGGAAAAATCATTTGAGCATAACAGAGTTGAGCAAAACTATGAAACAACGTTTGAATAATCAGCTATAATATTAAGAAATAATTCAACCAAAAGAAACGAAGGCTTAAGCGTGAAATACTTAAAGTTCGTAAAAAGTCAAACGCATCTTCCACTGAACAAAGTCAACGGTAGAGGCAGAAACAGAAACAGAAGGCTTCTACTGCCAAACAATGCCAGCGGTAGAAGTAGGGACAAAAGACTCAGCGGTGAAAGCAGAGACAGAATCGACACGACGACTTCACACGTCATCTGCTCACAGCTGCCGACGACGCGTCGGCTACACACATCTACCGATAGAACAAGTTGCGTCATCCGGTTACTAGACGACAAAAAAAATCCTCAAATAACATCTGCCGATAGACAAAACTTTCAACTTCTACCGATGGACTAAATCCACCGATAGATAAAAAATACTCAACATCTGCCGATAGACATCATCTACCGATAGATCAAAAACACTCAACAAAACAGCATAGCAACAATTTCACTCTAAACAAAGAAAACTCCGACTACCAAAAGAACTTGAACATTTTACTAAAAATCATTCAAAACTACTTAAATCCGTGCATTACTCCAAGATTTGGTAAAACCACTATTAAAACCAACAGAGTATCATTATCAGAAAGGTCTAAAATGTATTCAAAAACATTAAAACTACCACTGTCACAAAATCTCTCAACATACTTAAATTGAATCATGGTTCAATAAACCTTCTCATCTACTGACACCAGTTAAACCGCTTCATCAGTTGCCAGATCGATGCATGAATGCACCCCTCCAACCTGCCTAGTTCTCAGCAAACTCAGAGAACACACCTGCTGTCACTTCTTCACCTACATCACAAAACTCATCTATTAGCCTAATGCTAAGTTAGTAAAGCAGTAATGAAATGAAATGCTGAAACATAAATTCCTAAACATACAGTTTCTACTTTCTCATCTCAGTTGCATATGCATTCGATTCTGATATGATCCCCCTGTGAAATTGGGAGTTGGATCACTTCTCCCAAAGTCATACATCCTCTCTCTCGATTAAGGGGCGGATTAGTTCCCTTAACAACTGTTCAGATCCCCATGTTAAATTGGGATTTGGATCACTTCTTCCAAAGTCATACATCCTTTCTCTCAATTAAGGGGCGGATTAGTTCCCTTAACAACTGTTACAGTCTGTTCATTCCTTACCATGCCATTTCATGTAAATTCATTTTCGCATACTTTCAAAATATGATGCGTGGCATACAAACACATTCAAGTATACACAATCCTACTGTTTTGTGATGTAGGCCCGAAGGCACAAGCATACTTCACTTACCTGGTCTCCTGGAGATTGTTTGGTTGTAAGCTACTTCAGGAGTCTGCTCACCTATAATCGTAAATAGAGCACCACATTACTAAACTTCATTCTAAACTATTTAAAAATCTTAGGGAAACTAGTTGGAAGTCCTGCTCGTCGAGCATTCCTGGTTCTCTCCAAAACCCAAAACTAACTCTCACTCACAGCATTCACGAACACTCCCCTACAATCTCTCTATTATCTAATCACTAAAACAGCAAATAAAATGAAACAAAACTCACCTAGAACGGAGAAAATCAGAGAGGAAAATGTCGGAAGGAAGTCTACTGAGCTGAGCTGAAAATCAAACGAAGGGGAAATGGTAATAGGGTGGCGGCTACTGTGCATTAAACGCAGAACCTCTTCCCATAAATAGGTTATCCACTTTATATCTTAATTTACCTTTATGCCCTCGCCTAGTCACTCATTAGCCAAATCACTAATTTCTCCCAACTTTATCTATAAAACACTCACGACTAGTTAACAAAGTAAGTTGGCTCAATGAAACCGGGTGCTACAATTTACCCTCCTTAAAAGAATTTTGTCCTCAAAATTCAATACCTGAATAATTCTGGATGTTGGTCCATCATGTCTTGCTGGTGCTCCCAAGTTGTCTCCTCTATGTTCTTGTTATACCATAAGACTTTCACCAGTGGAACTTCTTTGTTGCGCAACACTTTCACAGCATAGTCTAGGATCCTTACTGGTTTCTCCTCATATGCAAGAGTAGGATGAACTTCAATACCCTGCTGTTCCACAATCTGTGATGGATCTCATACACACTTCTTCAACATGGAAACATGGAACACATTATGGATTCCTTCCATAGAGGTTGGTAGCTATAATTCGTAAGCTGCCTTTCCAATTCTTTTCAAGACTGAAAAGGGTCCAATAAATCTGGGGTTCAACTTGCCTCTCTTACCAAATCTCACAACTCCTTTAAATGGTGATACCTTAAGAAAAACTTCATCACCTACTTCAAACTCTAATTCTCTGCGTCTTCTGTCGGCATAGCTTTTATGTCGGCTTTGATCCTCTGGCGGATGAGGGCAACCTTCTCAACAGTTTGTTGCACAATGTCAGGACCAAGCAACTGTGCTTCACCAACTTCATCCCAGTACAAAGGTGATCTGCATTTTCATCCATACAATGCTTTATAAGGTGTCATCCATATTGTTTCTTGAAAACTGTTATTATAAGAAAACTCCACCAATGATAAATATTTACTCCAAGATCCTTAAAAATCTAATATGCATGCACGGAGCATATCTTCTAAGGTCTGAATAGTTCTCTCAGATTGTCCGTCTGTTTGAGGGTGAAAAGCTGTGCTAAAACTAAGCTGTGTTACCATAGCCTTGTGTAAACTCTTCCAAAACTTAGATGTGAATCGAGAATCCCGATCTGACACTATTGCGATAGGAACTCCATGTAAACGTACAATCTCATGCACATATAATTCAGCAAGCTGATCCATCGAGTAAATCATTCTTATCGGCAGAAAGTGGGCAGATTTGGTTAATCGATCAACTATTACCCAGATTGTATCATGTCCCTTTGCTGTTCTAGGCAATCCCACAACAAAGTCCATTGTTAAATGCTCTCATTTCCATTCGGGAAGTGGTAAAGGTTGCAATATTCCTAAGGGTCTCTGATGCTCAGCTTTAATCTGCTGACAACACAAACATTATCCTACATACTCTGCCACACACCTATTCATACTTGGCCACCAATAATGCTGTTTGAGGTCCTTGTACATCGTCGTACTTCCAGGGTGGACAGAAAATCTAGAAGAATGTGCTTCAGAAAGAATCTCATCTCGAAGTTCTTTAATGGCAGGAACAAACCATCTATTTCTAAACTTAAGGATCCCATCATTGGAATAATTGAAATATGACTTAACAGTAGATTATATGCTTAATCTGTACTTGTTACACTCATTATCATTCGTCTGAGCTTCCTTTATTTTCTCTAGAATAATAGGCTTTAAGGTTATGGCTGAAAGCATAGCTGATACACTGGATACTGCTTCTAGATTAAACCTTTGGAATTCTGATTCCAAGGCTAATGGCATAACGAAAATCATAGTTGGGGTTGATGTTGTTACTCTACTCAAAGCATCTGTCACAACATTTGCTTTGCCGGAATGATATTTAATCTCAAAATCATAATCCTTTACAAATTCCAACCATCGACGTTGCCTCATATTTAGTTCCTTCTGTGTGAAGATATATTTCAGACTTTTATGGTCCGAGAATATTTCACAAGTTTGTCCATACAGGTAATGCCTCTAAATCTTAAGTGCAAATACCACAGCAGCTAATTTCAAGTCATGTGTAGGGTAATTCTTCTCATGAGTTTTCAACTGTCTAGAAACATAGGCTATTACTTTTCCCTCTTGCATCAAGACACAACCAAGTCCAATCTTGGATGCATCACAGTAAATGCTAAATTTACCATTCTCAACGGGAAGTGTTAATATTGGGGCATTGGTCAATTTCTTTTTCAAGGTCTGGAAACTGGATTCACATTCCTCTGTCCAAGCATACTTGATATCTTTCCTTGTTAACCGAGTGAGGGGTGTTGCAATCTTTGAAAATCCTTCAATAAATTTTCTGTAATATCCTGCTAATCTAAGGAAACTCCGAATATCTGCAGCACTTTTCTGTTGGGGCCATTCCTTAACTGCTTGAACCTTGGCTGGATCGACAGATATTCCATCTCTAGAGATCACGTGACCAAGAAAGTGAACTCTGTCCAACCAAAACTCACATTTGGAAAACTTAGCATAAAGTTGGTGCTGCCTTAGTAATCCTAACACCAAGCTCAAGTGCCTTGCATGCTCATCCTTAGTACTAGAATAGATTAGGATGTCATCTATAAACACTATGATAAATTTATCTAAATAGTCGTGGAACACTCTATTCATAAGGTCCATGAAGGCTGCCGGTGCATTTGTCAATCCAAAGGACATAACCAAAAACTCATAATGTCCATACCTTGTGCGAAAGGCAGTCTTAGGGATATCTTCAAATTTAACCTTCAACTGGTAATAACCGGACCTAAGGTCAATCTTAGAGAAAACTCTTGCACCATTGAGTTGGTCAAATAGATCATCTATCCTCGACAATGGATACTTGTTCTTGACAGTTAGCTTATTTAGTTCCCGATAATCAATGCACATCCGCATCGATCCATCTTTCTTTTTGACAAAAAAGACAGGTGCACCCCACGGTGAAAAGCTAGGGCGTATGAACCATTTCTCCAACAGATCCTCCAACTGTTTCTTTAATTCTTTAAGTTCTGTTGGTGCTAGTCTATATGGATTTTTAGACACAGGCTCGGCGCCGGGGTAAACATCTACAACAAATTCAATTTCTCTATCTAGTGGTAAACCAGGAAGGTCATCTAAGAATACTTTAGGAAAGTCTTGGACAACTAAGACATTTTGAGAGTTTGCCTTCCCTACAAGTTGTGTGTCTAAAATGCTAGCTAAGAAGCACGAATACTCTCAACATGGGGAAGGTCTAGTGTTAATAGAAGTCATCACAAACATTTCCTTATTCTTCCTTGAAGCTTGAAAGGTATGTTTCGAACTACCAGGGGTTGGAAGCTAACCATTCCTAGGATTACATCAAATCCCATTATATCCATAATAATGAGATCAGCAGGTAAATTCTTGTTCCTCACTATCACCACACTATTAAGTATCACTCGGATAGAGTGCATGCATTCACCAGAGGGTAAAGTGACATTAAACATATGTTCAGATGGCGTAGGTTGTACATCTAGCTTAACAGCCAATGCAGATGCTATAAATGAATGTGTTGCACCAGAATCTATTAAAGTAAAAGCAGGTATAGAGTTGATCAATATAGTACCTGATACAACAGTGGGCTGTTCCTCACTCGACTCCATCATGGAGAAAATCCTCGGTTTAATCATAGCAGGGCCACTCTTAGAAGCTGGGCAGTCTCTGCTAATATGGCCGACCTTGTTACAATTGTAGCATCTGGTGATTCTAGGCTTCGGGCATTCTTTGATCGTGTGTCCAACCTCCTCACAGTTGAAACACTTCCCAAAGCTCAATTTGCACTCGCCCGGGTGGTTCTTAAAACACTTAGGATACTGGAGAAATTTCCTGATATTCTGTATCTTCCCTTCTGTTCCTTGGCTATTCTGGCCTTCACTAGGCCTCTTCATTCCTCTTTGTTGGTGTGGCTGGACAAACTTTTGTGGGACCTCCTTTGGTCCAGCACACTTCCTTTCAGCTTCTTCCACTTCCAGAGTAGTGGACACAACTTCGCTGAATGTCAAGCCTTTAATACCACAAAATTTAACTCTCGGTAAATTTCTGGCTTCAGCCCATGCACAAATTTGAACACCTTATCCTCGTCCCTGTGAGCAAAATGTCCAGCAAACCTGGACATGGACTCGAATTGCCTACTGTACTCGGCCACAGACCCTGTCTGCTTCAAGTTCAGAAATTCTAACTTATTTGCAGTTTGGACAGTGCTGTTAAAATACTTCTCATAGAAAATGTCCTTGAATTGTGACCAAGGCATAGCCAAAACATCAGTGGTAGTCTCTATTGTTTCCCACCAGAGTTGAGCATCACCAGCAAAATGAAACATTGCCAATGTGACTTTGTCTCCTTCTCCAATGTTGGCGCACCTAAACATACTCTCAATCTTTCTAAGCCACCCCTCAGCAATAACCGGATCAGATGACTGTCCATCAACGTGGGTGGTCGTAGCCTCCTGAATCTATCTCCAGAATGTTCATTGCTAGAACTCGAGTTGGCACTTCCTTGTACCTCTCGGTTCAACAGCACTCCTAACTGATCGGACTGCTGATGCACTAGGTCTGTTTGCTGACGCACCAAATCTGTCAGCTGCCTAATCACGCTAGGATCTTATTCACGTCCTGGATTCGGTATCTCTCTTGGTACTCTTGGTCTTCCTGGTCGTCTAGACATCTTACTAGATTTCCTGCACAGGGTTAACTACTCTCATAAACATCTAATAACTAAGGCTAACATAAACACTTACAGTTGTTGGTGTACTCCCATGCGACGATCGACACTGATGAGTAATCTTTTGAACGGTTTAACTGAATGTCTCTGATACCATACTGTAACGCCCCGAGTTTTCTGAACCCTGTTCGCTACACAAGATACTGAACCGAACTATAGGGTTTTTGAGAAAATTCTAAAACTTCACTCAATGGACAAAATTTGACATTTTACAAGGTAAACATTGAAAATTTTGCAACGGAAAAATCATTTGAGCAGAACAGAGTTGAGCAAAACTATGAAACAACGTTTGAATAATCAGCTATAATATTAAGATATAATTCAGCCAAAAGAAACGAAGGCTTAAGCGTGAAATACTTAAAGTTCGTACAAAGTCAAATGCATCTTCCGCTGAACAAAGTCAACGGTAGAGGCAGAAACAGAAACAGAAGGCTTCTACCACCAAACAGTGCCAGCGGTAGAAGTAGGGACAAAAGACTCAGCGGTGAAAGCAGAGACAGAATCGACATGTCGACTTCACACGTCATCTGCTCACATTTGCCGACGATGCATCGGCTGCACATATCTACCGATAGAACAAGTTGCGTCATCTGGTCACTAGACGACAAAAAAAAATCCTCAAGTAACATCTGCCGATCACAAAACGACAAAATTCTTCCTACATCTCCGATAGATATAATACTCGACATCACCCGATCATAAAACTACAAATTCTAATACTCACATCCACCGATGGACTACATCCACCGATAGACAAATCTCTCGACTTCTACCGATGGACTAAATCCACCAATAGACCAAAAATACTCATCATCTGCCGATAGACATCATCTACCGATAGATCAAAAATACTCAACATCTGTCGATAGACATCATCTACTGATAGATCAAAAATACTCAACATCTACCGATAGACATCATCTACCGATAGATCAAAAACACTCAACAAAACAGCATAGCAACAATTTCACTCTAAACAAAGAAAACTCCGACTACCAAAAAAACTTGAGCATTTTACTAAAAATCATTCAAAACTACTTAAATCCGTGCATTACTCCAAAATTTGGTAAAACCACTATTAAAACCAACAGAGTATCATTATCAAAAGGTCTAAAATGTATTCAAAAACATTAAAACTACCACTGTCACAAAAACTCTCAACATACTTAAATTGAATCATGGTTCACTAAACCTTCTCATCTACTGACACAAGTTAAACCGCCTTATCAGTTGCCAGATCGATGCATGAATGCACCCCTCCAACCTGCCTAGTTCTCAGCAAACTCAGAGAACACACCTGCTGTCACTTCTTCACCTACATCACAATACTCATCTATTAGCCTAATGCTAAGTAAATAAAGCAGTAATGAAATGAAATGCTGAAACATAAATTCCTAAACATGCAGTTTCTACTTTCTCATCTCAGTTGCATATGCATTCGTTTCTGATCTGATCCCCCTGTGAAATTGGGAGTTGGATCACTTCTCCCAAAGTCATACATCCTCTCTCTCGATTAAGGGGCAGATTAGTTCCCTTAACAACAGTTCAGATCCCCCTGTGAAATTGGGATTTGGATCACTTCTCCCAAAGTCATACATCCTCTCTCTAGATTAAGGGGCAGATTAGTTCCCTTAACAACTGTTATAGTCTGTTCATTCTTTACCATGTCATTTCATGTAAATTCATTTTCGCATACTTTCAAAATATGATGCATGATATACAAACACATTCAAGCATACACAATCCTACTGTTTTGTGATGTAGGCCCAAAGACACAAGCATACTTCACTTACCTGGTCTCTTGGAGATTGTTTGGTTGTAAGCTACTTCAGGAGTCTACTCACCTATAATCATAAACAGAGCACCACATTACTAAACTTCATTCTAAACTATTTAGAAATCTTAGGGAAACTAGCTGGAAGTCCTGCTTGTTGAGCATTCCTGGTTCTCCCAAAAATCCGAAACTAACTCTCACTCACTAGCATTCACGAACACTCCCTTACAATCTCTCTGTTATCTAATCATTAAAACAGCAAATAAAATGAAACAAAACTCACATAGAATGGAGAAAATCAGAGAGAAAAATGTCGGAAGGAAGTCTGCTGAGCTGAGCTGAAAATCAAACGAAGGGAAATGGTAATAGGGTGACAGCTACTGTGCATTAAACGCAGAACCTCTTCCCATAAATAGGTTATCCACTTTATATCTTAATTTACTTTTATGCCCTCGCCTAGTCCTCATTAGCCAAATCACTAATTTCTCCCAACTTTATCTATAAAACACTCACAACTAGTTAACAAAGTAAGTTGGCTCAATGAAACCTGGTGCTACATTGGTTAAGGTGATTCTTAAGAAAATGACGGCTCTGAAATCTCTAACAAATTTTTGGGTTGAATTTGCAACCTATCAATTTTAGAAAATGGCCGAAGTTTGGTGGAAATCTCTGAAGTTGGACTATCCTATGGAGGATATGACCTGGGCCCAGTTCAAAACCCTTTTCAGAGACAATTATTGCAATGCTAAACATCGACAGAAGATGATCACAGCGTATCATAATTTGGAACAAAGAAGTCATATTGTACTAGAGTATTATGCCAAGTTTATGGAGTTCTCTCAGTATATTAATCACATGGACCCGATAGATATGCTGGTAAAGTTTCGATTGAATTTGAGGTCCAAGATCCGACACCATTTGTCAGACTTTGCATTTAAAACCCTTCTTGAAGTAGTTGCAGTTGCTGAGGCAGATTTGGAAGAACAGTTTGGTGTATACAAAGGGAAAGACGATCAGCCTGTGGAGGCAAGATAACCAAGAAAGACTTTAAGAAAGGGAAAAACTTTGAAGGTCATAATCAAGATAACTTTAGCGGATCCTCTGGTACTACACCTTATTCTACTGGACATTCCAGATCATATATTTGTCACTCTTGTGGACAGCCAAGATATTTAAGAAAGAATTGCCCTACTCATCAAAAACCTCAAAATAATTCATCACCTTCTCAGACAATCATTGGCAAGCCTAGGTTTCGGAGGTAACAAAGGATTTTCTGGTTAGGATCAGCGTAATCAGCATCAATATCAGCCATCTGGTACAAACTCTCAGAGTTCTACTGGGCATTAACAGAGCTTTGCTTTAAACACCATTTCTGTTGTGACTCAAATTATATGACTAGTGCTAACCCTAGTTCATCGACGGGTGGATTTAGAGGTGGCAATAGAGGAAAAGAAAAGATGACTGACTAAAGCTTATGCAGTTGCAGGATCTGAACTTCATGATTCATCTGGCCATGGTGTTATCGATGGTATGATTTCTTTATTTAATCCCATGATGCATGTCTTGTTTGATACTGGAGCAATACATTCTTTTATTTCCACATCTTTTGTTCATGCTTTAGACATAACTATAGAAAAACTTGATAGTCCTCTTATTTTGAGTATCTCTATGAACAAGAAACATGAAATGAATCTTATTGTTCGATACGCGGCTATTGTGATTAATGAGCACGAGCTATCTGCCGACCTTATAGTTATGCCTTGAATCAATTTGATGTGATTCTGGGTAAGGATGGTTAAATCTCTATAAAGCAATAATTGATTGTCATCGGATAAGTATAACCCTTACTTTAGGGGATGAAAAAATTTTGATACATCTGTGTAATGTCTGTATGTTCCCTATTAATTCCATTTTACGAAGCTTGTTTGGGCAGTCGGAGGAGATTGGAGCTATACAGAAATATTTTTGCTATTACCGACAACCATGTTACGGTCAGGCATGATTATGATATATCAATGGTTCGTGACTACCCTTGTGTTTTTCCTGAGGATTTGCCTGGGTTACCACCCGATCGGGAGATTGAGTTCTATATCGACTTGGTGCCCAACATAGCTCTAATTTCAACTACTCTGTACCGCATGGCTCCTGCTGAGTTGAAGAGTTAAGAACCCAGCTAAATGATTTGTTACAAAAGAGTTTTATTCGGAACAATATTTTGATGTGGGGATTGCCCGTCTTATTCGCAAAGAAGCAGGAAGGTTCGCTTCGATTATGCATAGATTATCAAAAATTATATCACGTGACGATCAAGAATAAATATCCTCTACCAAGAATTGATGATCTATTTGACCAGCTCGGAGGATCAAAGTACTTCTCAAAGATCGATTTGATATCTGGCTACCACCAATTAAAAATTCGTGAACAGGATATTCCCAAAACAGCTTTTCGCACTCGATATGGACATTATGAATTCCTGGTACTTCTGTTTGGACTGACTAATGCACCAGAAGCTTTTATGGATATGATGAATCAAGTTCTTTGACCTCATCTTGATTAGTTCGTGGTGGTATTCATCGATGATATTTTAATATATTCTAAGTCTCGTGAGGAGCATATGGAACATCTAAGAATTATCTTACAAACGTTGCGTGAACACCAGCTATTTGAAATGCTAGAGAAATATGACTTTTGGATAACAGAAGTGAAGTTCTTAGGTTATGTAGTTTCTCAGAATGACATCTCAGTAGATCCCGCAAAGGTCGAAACAGTGTTAGAGTGGAAACCGCCCAAGAATGTTACTGAAGTATGGAGTTTCTTGGGTTTGGCTGGATATTATCGATGGTTCATCTAAAATTTTTTTTTCTATTGCTATGCCATTGACTCATTTAATTAGGAAGGATATAAAATTTATTTGGAAGGATAAATGTCAGATGGATTTTGAAGAGCTTAAGAACAGGTTGACTATTGCGCCAGTTTTAGCAGTACCTAATGAAAGTTTACCGTATGCAGTATATACAGATGCTTCCGGAGTGGGATTGGATGCTTTTTAATGCAGCAAGATAAAGTAATAGCTTATGCATCTTGACAGTTAAAGACACATGAGTGAAATTACCTTACACACGATTTAGAGTTAGCTGCTATTATTTTTGCTCTGAAGATTTGGCGAAGTTATTTGTATGGAGCCAAATTTGAAATATTTTCTGACCATAAGAGTTTAAAATATCTATTTATGCAGCGTGATCTAAATCTCTAGCAGTGTCGATGAATGGAGTCTATGGGAGATTATGATTTTAAATTAGAGTATCATCCTAAAAAGACTAATATTATAGCTGATGCCTTGAGTCGTTACCCTCAAAGATCTCTTTCTAGTCTTTTGTTAGAAGATTGGAAGAGGTGTATGACTATAGAAGATTATGAACTGCATTACTAGGAAGATAATCAAACAGTTTAAGTATTTAATTTGGTTGCTACCCCCACACTCCTTCATCGTGTTAAAGACATGCATAAATTTGACGATGAATTAAAAGAAAGACTTGAGAATATTCAGTCTGGTGAATAATTTGACGGTTGGGAAGTCAGCTCTGATGGATTTTTGTTATTCAAAAGGCGAGTTGTGGTGTCTAAATATTTAGAATTGAGACAAATTGTTTTAACAAAAGCCCACAAGTCCAAATTTGCTATACACCCAGGTAGCACTAAGATGTACCATGACCTGAAATGTCAGTATTGGTGGGTTGGGATGAAACGAGATGTAGCAGAATACGTCTCCCGATTTTTGACTTGTCAATAGGTTAAGGCTGAACACCAGAGACCAGCTGGGTTATTGCAGCCCTTACCTATTCATGAGTGGAAGTGGGATAGGAACACCATGGATTTTGTAACGGGATTGCCAAGGACAATACAGAAATTTGATGTTGTGTAGGTGATTGTAGATAGATTGACAAAGTCTGCCCATTTGTTCCTGTCAGAATGGACTTTTCCTTGACTAAGTTAAGTAAGTTGTATGTTGAAAATATTGTTTGTCTTCATGGTGTTCCCTCGAGTATAGTGCCTGATAGAGACCCGAGGTTCACATCAAAGTTTTAGAAAGCTCTTCAGAGAGCTTATGGCACCGAACTAAATTTGAGTACAATACATCACCCTTGGAAAGATGGTCAGTCTGAACGTACTATCCAAATTCTTGAGGACATGCTGAGATCGTGTGTTCTAGATTTTGGTAATAATTGGATAAACTATTTGCCTTTGGTAGAGTTTGTCTACAATAATAGTTACTAAAGCAGTATTGGTATATCATCTTATGAAGTCTTATATGGAAGATCTTGTAGGTCACTTCTATGTTGGGCTGAGATCAAGAAACGTGTTACTCTCGGACACGATATGATTTGAGAGACAATCGAGAAGGTACAAATAATTAAAGAAAGATTGAGAACAGTCCAAAGCAGTCAGAAAAGTTATGCTGATCTTTTGAGAAGAGAGGTCAAGTTTGAAGTAGATGACTTAGTGTTTTTGAAAGTAAGACCTCATCGTGGTGTAAGTTGTTTTGGTGTAAAAAGGAAATTGGCTCCCAGATATATTGCTCCATTTCGAATCATAGAGCGAGTTGGTTCAGTGGCTTACCGTTTAGACTTACTACCATAGTTGAACTATGTTCATAATGTCTTCCATGTTTCTGTGCTGAGAAAATATATCTCTCATCCATCACGTGTCATATCTTGGACCATAGTACCTATCCAGGAAGATGTCTCCTACGAGGAAGGGTTTGAGAAAATTTTAAGTCGAAATATCAAGGTACTGCGTTGTCGGGAGGTACCCTTAGTATAAGTACAATGGAAGAATCATAGTGAAAGAGAAAGTACTTGGGAATTTGAATCGGAGATGAGAATAAAGTATCCCCAACTATTTAGAGATATGACCTTAATTGATCCAAATTTTGAGGGATGAAATTTCATTAACTGGGGAGAATATAAAACCCACCAATTAATTTGGGGAAAAAACGTCAGAAGACAAAAAAGTAATCTTCTTTTCCCTAAATTAACTTGCCTCTTGTACATTTCTTCTCTTCCTTCTTAAAATTTCCTTCTGTTATACCTACACAAACCCTTTTTTTGTTGAGGGTGCCGCGCGAAGAAGAGAGAGAGGGGAACTGACATGCCTAGGAGGTCAATCACACGCTCACAAACAAAGCCCGTTGCTTTACTTACTCATTTTACTGATAACTTTGTTTCATTTGCAGGTCTTGATTTTTTAGAAGGATCCACTTGGGAGATTAGCTCATTGGATATGGAGCAGCCCCTCCGCATGCTAGTATGGAACACAAAGATGGATTCAGAGCGCCATCAGATGGGAATTTGTCTTCCCGGCATCCTAAACGTGTAACCATTTATTTTATGCACATTTCCTTTCTTTATTTTCTTTTGAACACTTTTGTATTTTCTCTTTCTTTGGCAAACATTTAGCCCTTTTTGTGAGAGTAAGGTATATCTATAAGCCTTACTCATATCATGCATTAGATTGTTGGTTAAGGATAGATAAATGCATGGTGGTTGGTTTTGGGTTGAAGACTAATGAGCTCAACCATCGAGGAGGTAGCAAAGAAAGGAATCAGGCCCATGGATTAGAAGAGGTGCGAATTGCCATCTCCACCATCGGATTTAGGGTGCGTGCGGACAAGGCTTGGCTGCCCAAGTGGCCGCTCATCTTGGCCGCCCATCTTTATCCTTCATCAACGGTTCTTTTTCATCCTTCCATCTAAACCCTAGCCGCCACCATTAAGGTTATTTATAGGCATTGCTTAGTTGCATTGGAACACTTTTTATCAATTTCTCAATACATGAGTCATCTTTGTCTTCCAAAGAGAGAAGCATTGTTACCTTCAAGGGAGGTAAACCATGGATTTTCCAATCTGTGAAAGGAGTAGGTCTCCCTTGCGTACTAGCTCAAGGTTGTTAGAGTAAGCTCGTATTGGCCTTTCCTCGTCATTCTTCCTTGAAAGTTTGATCTACGAGGGGGCCGAACCAGTGCCCGATAGTGGTTGTTTTCCTACGAGAAAACATGCACCCGTGAGCATAACATAAGATAACTCTCGGGTCTGCTTAGGGCATTCATTTCTTTTATTTTTATCTTTATTTTATTATTCTGTTCTTCATATTACACACACTACCACTTTTCATCTTTTTGTGGGTTTGAATTGTTGGAAATTGACAGGTTGGAGGAACCAACTTACTTAATTAAGTCTTTGAACTTTTGGACATCAGAATATTAAGCTTTGGTTTTTACCTATTGTAAGTTCACTCGAGGTAAAGGTTTATTTTATTTTCGGTTAAGAATTATTTTTAATTTATTTATTTAGCATAAATTGTTTATTTAATTATATACTATTGTTTTATTCACATGTTTATCAACTGTATATTTTATCATTGATAAAAATTGTATGGCTGTAACTAGAAGTAATAGGACAGCTAAAGAGCCGTATCCTTGGGCGCGAAACCTTAAACCTGATCAGGGTAATTGTGGCGTGCAACTGCCGAATGTCGATGTTTTGGTCAATAGCCTAGTGTGCTCAGAGTCCATGAGAGGCTCCATTTATATTTGGATTTTTATTAAATTTATGCATTGTATCTTGTAAATGCTGAAAATAAATTCTACCCATATTGAATTTAGTCAACTCACCCCAAATGACTTCATTTTTTTTTCAAGATCTAATTCAACGGAATTATAGTTATCGAATGGGATGGAAATCTCTTGGAGTTATAATAATAATTTTTTCTTTTAGAACTTATTTTAATTTTTAAGATTAGATATCATTGAATACTTGTAAGCTTTATCTTATTTTCTGCACACTGTCATTTATTTGGACTTATATCATCATATTATCTAGTGTCACCTGTTGGACCTGTTTTACTTTATCTGTTCGGAGCCCTGATTTTATATTCAATTATAAAAAAATTTTGCTGCATTTCCTAAGTAAATAAGATTAAGAGTCGGACGGTTGACTCAATTTTCGGGTCTGTCGTCCCTCGTTCTGTTGCGGTTCCATTTTTGGGGCGTGACACATGTCCTGCCAACAGTGAGCGTAATTCATAATCGTTACATGGAAAGAAAATTTCGAAAATTCAACCAGTAGAAATAACATGGCTACCTTTAGTTTTGATCGCCGAACAGGTACTGACTTTGAAAATTTTGCGAGGTCCTCTACACGCAGTTGCAGCTGGAAGCATAACAATAAAATGGAAACCATATGTAAGGCACTTAAAGAAGATAAAAGTGATTGTCCACTACCTGCTGTCCCAAACCATAAAACTTGAAAAAAAAAAAAAACACTATAGCTACGATCACTAGCCCATATTAGTGAAGCTCAAATGATCATCAGCAAAAATACATAGTATTCAGAAAAAATACGCACATCAGAGCAAAAACCGATTCATTGATCAAATTACCTTATTAATTTTTTCATGATGAGTCGGTTCTGGCAGCGACTGCTTAAGGAATTCGAGATCATCCAGCACCTTTTTCACTTCCACCTCCATTACTGCTCTCTCTCCCTCCTATCTCGCTATCACTGTTCAGACAGTAACCGATTCGGAATCAAGACTACTGAGCTGGATCACTAGATTATCGTCCCGCTCAATCTCGTCCTCGATCTCTCAATATTTGTACGGAGAACATCCGATTTGGAAGCCAACGGAAATGGTTTCCATACTGTCGGATTAAGAGCATCGATTTAGTCTGGATTTTTCTGCAAAGGCCAGTGTACGGAGAGCCCAAAAATCCAATTTATCGGCCCAATATGCACGGAAAAACAATATTATGTAATTAATTTGAAATATTTGGGAAATTAAATTATTTATTTAAAATTTCAAACCTCAATAATGTTGAATGATTTGTTCGTTCAAAGCTTTGGATCATTATACGATTTGTTTTATATTTTTCATTTTTGCATCTTGATTAATGCAAAAATTAATAATTTTCTTGTTTATAGAAAAATATTCAATCCAATATAATGTTTTTAAAAGTATATTTTCGGTTTTAGTTTATTATTGATATTATATTGTAAAATTTTAATCGAACTTAGGTTAAATTATCGATGAATGAACGAAAAATTATAATTATATCTGACATTATGTTACGAAGGGAGAACTTGGACAGAAGTTTCAATATTCTAATATTTGGTTCAAGTTTGTCCATTTCAACTTTGTATTAGAACTGAATTTAATTTTGAACGAAAGATCGACCTGTAAGATTTATCTAACGGACCTGCCTATGCGATGTAGCCTTGCTATCGTGTGTTTTGGTGCAGTGGAAGTGTAGAACGTTTTTATGTCATGTATCTGCAACTGTGGTCTTACCAAGAGTCTTGACCTTGGTATTTAACATTGCGACCCAACACGAAGAATATTTATTAGGCTAATTCAAAAGCTATTGGACAAAATCTTGATCGATCATTTTTTGTTCGGGCTTGAACAAAAGTCCAAGTCAAGGCTCGTTAGATGAAGCCTAGACCAAACTTTGAGCTTGATTTTAGTTAACCAGCTTGACTTTCCGGTCCCATGGCAAGACTTAATTCATATTCAAATGATAAAAAAAAATGTTAAGCTTATTATCTAAATTTATACTATAAATTTTAATTCTTGACGTAACGATCGTTGATTAGGTGTAATAATCAAAATAAAACATTAATTACATCAATTAATGAACATCATATAAAGGTAAAATATATAATGTAAAATTAAAAGACAAATATAACATTACTCGAGAGAAATTAATGTAATTATATTTTATTAAAAATTTAAAATTTGACACACCCATCAAACTTACAAAGAACTTCTCAAAAAATGTATATTCCTAATCCTAAAAAAGAAAAGGTTGAATTGGGGCCCAAAAAATGTGAATCAGTCACAACTTGGTTAATGCAAGACAAAAATTGAAAGGGATAAAGGGTTGGTTTCGATACGCCACCCAAGCCACCACCTCCATTGTTGGTGGTTGTCAAGCTCTGTACATGGGCTTTTCTTTCTACATATATTTTTAGATTAATGATGGGGATTGTATTGATTTTTATAACCAGTCCTTGGAGTACTTGCTAGAGAATTAAAATACTACCACTAGAAGCAGAAATTTTCTAGTATTTCCATAATTTTTAAATACATTGTTATGTCCGAACTTAAATTGCCTATATTCTATAAATCAAAACCTAATTCTGTCTTTCCCAATACCTTAATCCATGTCAGAAAATCAAGAGATAAGAATGACATACTCGAATCTATTAACATGATTTCTAAAACAATGAACCTGGTGCTTAAATCTTTTGTTTTCTCTAGTCACTCCATGCAATTCCTCGAGAGTGGATGGAAATCCTCTTACGGTGAAAATTTAGAATGCCTTAAAAAAGGGGACCATAACTCTTAAGTAATTCTTGAGTGCATTACTACTATCATGCTAATCTAAGAATATGTAATGGAGGTCATGTATCTGCACATGTACTAGTACTTGGGCCCATTCGGCATCACTCGTATCATCCAATATACTAATGAGCCCAAACATAAAAACCTTATATCGTAATCACTTTTAATGGGCATAAAACATGATGATAACCATATCGTATAATCTAAAATTTATATAAAGGTAGATCCACCAAATGATTGTCAAATAAACCTAACAATCTCCTACTTTGATCACATGTATAAACTGACCATTATACATCATAACTTTAACTTTGTGAAATATCAATTTGTTATCATCAACACAGAGTATATCCAACTAAAATCATCCATCAACTATATAGCTATATGAACAAAATAGTTTTTATCACATCTCACGTAAATAAACTCATCAATTGTCACATACATCAATAAACTTAAACGACATAGATCAAATATAAATGTGTAGCATGAAAATTACACGTAATGTAATTTTAACATGCTTCTTTCCAACTGGTCCAACCACAGCCGTCATAGAGATCAATAATAAAGTTTAGATGATCAAGTGAATCAAAATGAATAACCAAATATTCATTACAAATATCTATAGAAATGAATCACACAAAATGTATAAACTCCCACTAAATCTCAATGTCCTCGAGAGAAATAACATGCATGTGATCAACATGCTCATGAAAAATCTTGGGTGGTAGTCCCTTGGTGAGCAGATTTATTATCATGGAGCTTGTCCCAATGTGATCTACATGTATCTGACCATTCTGAATCCTTTTACTCATAAACAGAAACTTGATGTCTATAAACTTAGACTTCGACGAACTCCTCCTGTTGTTGGAAAACATCATGGCTGACTTGCTGTCATACAAAATCTAGAGTGAACTTTCAACACCTTCCATAATCCTTAGTCCTATGACAAAGCTCCTTAGCCATGATACTTGATTGTATACCTCGCAATAGACTATAGATTATGCTACCATAGTTAAGAAGTTGTGAGTGTCTGTTTTATACTTTTCCAAGAAATAACTCATCCAACTTATAGAAAATATAGCTTGATGTTCACTTCAAATCATCGTGGCATCTAGCAAAATCAGAATTCGTGTACTCAATGATCTATAGCTGATCTAATATCTTGTTTGTGAGCATGTATTCCTTAATTCTCTATATAGGTATCTCAATACCCTTTTGATTGCCTTCTAATGATCCAGTCTTGGATTGCTCAAATATTGTTCCAACATGCCAACTATGTACGCAATATCCAAACACGTATATACTTGTCCATGCATAAGACTTCTTACAACCAAATTATAAGGAATCTTTTACATCTTCTTAATTCCAAATTCACTTTTGTGGAATTAACTTTCATGATTTTGTCTCCTTTAGCCACATGGGTATGTCCCTTAAACTAATGCATGCTAGACCTTTTAAGAACCTTCTCGATATAGCAGTTTTGTGACAATACAAGAACACCTCGAAAACGATCTCAGTGTACTTGAATGCCTAATGCAAAAGAAGTGTCATCGATGTATTTCATCTCAAATTTCTTTGATAAAAATTTCTTGATTTCGTGCCATAGTAAGCTCTCACTTGCAACATTTGCACATGCATCTATTCAAATCAACAACATATTATTCGTTTTCATTACTGACCTCAAATCGAGCAGCTCTTGCAAAAATAAGACTCTAATTTTGAGTTGCAAGTTCTAGCTTGACGAGCTTCTTTCTTATCTGCATACACAGGATGTCTGTTGACTCAACCATCTTTTGATGTCATTTTACAATTAAAAACATCAAACACTTTCTAATCATATCGAAGATGGTTAAAATTGGTTTGTCTCTGACAGGTAGTAGAAGGACATTGAAAGACTCACGTAAATTGTTCAACCCAAATCACACTTAGGGTTCAAAGTAAATGCAATAGTCGTCCAAAATCTCGGATTAATGCCTTGGAGAGCTGTGTTGACTACCGGGTCAATGGAGAATAAGTGTCTCATTGCTCTCTCAAAGTGAGGGGTTGTGGTTGCTCTATCTGCATTTTATATTGCATCTTTGTACATTTTCCCCAAAAGTCTTTTTTAAAATTTGCGTAAAGATAAATGAGGCAATAACGGTGCTCGGCTGAAGGTAATACCTCTGTCACAATAGGCAACAACCCCTAGTATTTCAACGAACAAATTAATCAACAACAAAGGCATGCATGAACACACAAATTATAAACAAACTTAAATGCATTATATCTTCTGCCTATTCGAAATAAATGTCTAGCCGTAACTCGTCTCAGTGTCTATGTCTGTCCGTAATATTTGTAGAAATCACTTTCATGACTCTTTACATTCTACTTTCACAACCGCAATAGCAACAGCGTAAATTTCATCGTCACCATCAATGCTGACAGGTGTCAGTAATTGGCTTGAGCATAAGCTCTTAAGATGTTAACCATCTAAACAGATGACAGGTCTACCACACTGAAGTAAACCTCTCTTGCACGCATCCATACACATGTACATTCTCTCAAATACAACCTTCGACATAAACTCACTCACCAAATATGTTTGAATTGTCATGGTGCTACCTAGATTTGATCTGTAAATTTCTTCTGCGTGCGACTACAATAGCTTGTATTGTTCGTCACTCTTCTCTTCATTCAATTTTTGGGCTTCACTTCTTGCCCTTCTGGCAACACTTGGTATAATGTTGACATTAAAATCTTTCATCACTGTCTCGATAATGAAAAGAATTTCCCTAGTAGGTTGACTTTTAAACTTGTTCAAATATTGAGTTGCCATCCATTTTGCCGACACATGTCGACTTCCAGTTTTTCGCTAACATTTGTTGGTTTCATTAAAACTGTGACAGCCCGAAACCGAACCCGATTGGAGTCCGGGATCGGAGCCATCACTCCGGGACAGTTAACAGAAAACTGGGACTATTTTTTTTTTAACATTATACTTTTAAAACAAAACCGACTGGAATTTTAGAACTTCACAGAAACCGGAAATGAAATGAGATAAACTGAAGAAATTTAAACATAACAAGATTTGAAAAAAAAAAACACAATTGACAGGATGAGCTTTTAAAGTGACTCATTAAGCTTTTCAGAGGAGGGAAAAACATTTCCTGTATTCAGAAGCAAAACGGGAAAAACACAGTGAACAGATTTACAATCGGAAGGAAGAACAAGTAATAAAAGAAGGTAAGGGCAGAAAACAGAATATGAAATCAGAAGACTTAGGCAGCGAAAATTGGTCTACTTTAATGGCAGAGCAATAGCGAAAGACTATCGGAAGACTATCGGAAGATTGGCGGAAGATGTGAGCTGACGTCAGACGGAAGATGCATATGCAAAGACAGAAGTAAGGATGACGTCAATCGGTAGATGCTACTTCAAATGGGAAAAACAGTTAACAGATTCAGAATGTGTGATGACGTCAGCCGGAAGACGAATGACGTCACCGGAAGATGCATGCAGTAAACGGAATCGGCAGAAACAAAACATAAAACAGAATTACTGTTTGGCGGTAGATGCAGATACGACAACAGTTGAACAGTGATAACCGGTGGGTGTGAACTACAAACAGAATTGAGTTCGCCGGTGGATGTAGTAAGACAAAATAGATGACGTCAGTCGGCAGATGTGGATGACGTCATCGGAAGGGGAAGGCAGCAGGTGAAGTCGGAATGGGTGATGACGTCATCGAAGATGTGATGACATCATCGGCAGATACAGGTAGTAAACATAATCGGCAGGAGAAGGAAGCAGTGGATGATGTCATCGGAAGAGGAGATGACGTCAGACGGTAGATGCAGACAACATTCTTACCGGAAGGCGAAATCGGAAGATATGGTTTAAAAGACAGAATTTACAACTTTTAGCAGGAAGACATACATACAGAAAACTTCGAAACAGAAGGTACAAAGGTTTCAAACCTTCAAAGAAATGATATCAAACAAAGTTTTGTATTATGCTCTACAAGTGACAGGGTCCAAGAAGCAATCTGCATGGATGACTCAAAAACTCGAGACCATCCATGCACAACCCTGAAAGACGGATTTCCAAAACAGTTCCAAAATATTTCAGAATGTACATACAACTGTCAAATACAGTACTAACAGAATGCATGGAAATTTCAGGCTTTCAGAACCCAATTCTAAACAAGATTATAAAACACATTTTTCAATCTACAGATTCAATGAGGTAGTTCCAAGACCAGAAGTCATCCATGCACAAACAAACTAACAGGAAATGTCCCCAAACAATTCCAGAAACATTCAGAATATAACTTAACTGTCAAATACAGTGGTTTCTAAAACTGAGACATCATAACTTGCACATCGTTTCAAAATCTGAGGGGCAGTACAGGATTTAACAGATATTTACAGAATTTACCAAAAGAGGAGTTTTCTACAGAGTTTTTGACACAAAAATCAGAATTTCAGAAAGTTTTACAATATAAAATATACTCTAAACACTTGAACCTCAGGTCAGAAACATGCCTGGCTGCAACAACCTTCCCCGAGAGCTCGAACCACCAGCCACCTATTCATCAGACTGAGGCACAAAGTCCTCATTTTCGGGTTCAGTACCTACATCAGATAGTTCACCTATGAGTCTAAAACTCAGTAAGAACATATCAGAAATAAATGCAGTGATGCATGTGCTATGCATGAACATTTCAGAAATACGGTGACAGTACAGAACAGAACATTTATCTTCCAGTGACAGTATGGTATAAGTGGAGCTTATAGGGAGAACTGGCGATACAGTAAGTGCACTATCAGGCACATAACAGTAAACAGTACAGAATCAGACAGAGCAGAGTGCCAGTCCCCGTCCCACACTTAACCTGTGTATTTCAGACAGTTAGATTTTTATCTTTCTTAACTTCAAAAACTGTGTACAGAAAACATTTTTACATGAGTTTTTCGGAAAAACAGTGTATGCATGAACGGTGCCTGAACTATAACTGGCAGATAACGGAATAAACAATAGTCAACAGGTCATAAATCAAAGACAGACATTTCGGAACATAACTCTAACTCTTCTACCCAAAACAACCCGACAGAACGAAATACCTAGTACCTCCTTGATGTAGGGCCTTAAGGGCCGAATCTATGCATATGAACTTACCTGTTATCCTCGATGCAGTTAGCCGGAAAGTCTCGAAAATGTTCCAACCTGTACATGTACGTTCAGAAAATAAACAAGCTGCAAATGCTAACAAATAAGTCAGAAGAGTCTGTTTCAAACTCATTCAAACCCTTAGAAAACAAACCTGGTGTGTTTTTATCCAAAGACAGTGAGTTTCTCACAAAATACCATAACCCTAAACTTCGGGAAAAACCCACATTAAACTTGTCCAAACTTGTTAACATTAGTAGATGTTTACCTTAGCGGAGGAGCAGAAAGGAATCTGAGAAGATCGAAGTAACTTCGATGGTTGTTTGTCGACAGGAAGAGAGAATGCAGAGAGAAGAAAGGAGAGAGAGAGAGCAGAGAAGAGAAGTGAAGAGGGTTTCACATATGGGGAAGAACTTAACTTCTTCAACAAGCTGCCACATGTCACTCAACCATTGGTTTTCTCCCACCAACCTTAATTTCTCTCCAATTTACCTTTCCATGCATTTTAACTTAGTGTAATGCTTAGTTAAACATTAGTTTGGTTTTTCCAACAAAACACATATTGCATTTATATTAAATTAATCCCGAGAAATGGTTTGGGAAAAATTACATACAAAAAGGTCGGGTGTTACAAAAACTCTTTATTTGAAACGTAAGTTCACATTGCATCTTCGAAACATGCAATAACCATTTGCATCTATCTTGACACACTGCAGTCATTCGTCGAGAATCACTTTTAATAAATTTTACCTTATAACCATATTTCAATGCATATTTTAAATTTTTGTCTCTAATTTTCTTTAAAGAACTATATTTCTTCTTCAAATAAAAACTCATGGCGCACGCTTCCTATACCAGTCTGCTTTCACACTCATCTTCCTCTGAGCCACACAATCAACAAAGCTCCTCCTCATCTAGGTTGTTCGAGCTTGAATGGACTTCTATTTCTTTGTGATCAAATGCCCAAAGCCTGCTATAACTACATGTGGAGTAGGAATCTCATTCCATGTTTGATCACAAGTTGTTGCATCGTCTAACTCAAACGATCTACTAAAACGAGAATCCATAAAAAAGCATAGAGGAGTGGTCGAAAGACCCAGGGCACTAAATATAAGGAGGGAAGAGAGGAAAAGGGAGAGGCTTCGTCCGAGTAAGGGACGAAAAGGTAATTTTTGGAGAGTGGGGGGCGAGAATGGTCGTTTCTTATATAGTTATGAGAAACGACCTCGCATTCTATACTAACGGGGCCCCGTGCTCATACGATGGTTCCCCGGGCCAGAATGGTCCAATACTTTGAAGCACTGGACGAGAGAACAGCCCCCTCAGTCAGAGGGTTCCAGAAGAATGGAGCCTCGTTGTAATGGTTCGACCTAATTATTTTTTTTTTTTTTTTTTTTTTTTTTTTTTTTTTTTTTTTTTTTTTTTTTTTTTTTTTTTTTTTTTTTTTTTTTTTTTTTTTTTTTTTTTTTTTTTTTTTTTTTTTTTTTTTTTTTTTTTTTTTTTTTTTTTTTTTTTTTTTTTTTTTTTTTTTTTTTTTTTTTTTTTTTTTTTTTTTTTTTTTTTTTTTTTTTTTTTTTTTTTTTTTTTTTTTTTTTTTTTTTTTTTTTTTTTTTTTTTTTTTTTTTTTTTTTTTTTTTTTTTTTTTTTTTTTTTTTTTTTTTTTTTTTTTTTTTTTTTTTTTTTTTTTTTTTTTTTTTTTTTTTTTTTTTTTTTTTTTTTTTTTTTTTTTTTTTTTTTTTTTTTTTTTTTTTTTTTTTTTTTTTTTTTTTTTTTTTTTTTTTTTTTTTTTTTTTTTTTTTTTTTTTTTTTTTTTTTTTTTTTTTTTTTTTTTTTTTTTTTTTTTTTTTTTTTTTTTTTTTTTTTTTTTTTTTTTTTTTTTTTTTTTTTTTTTTTTTTTTTTTTTTTTTTTTTTTTTTTTTTTTTTTTTTTTTTTTTTTTTTTTTTTTTTTTTTTTTTTTTTTTTTTTTTTTTTTTTTTTTTTTTTTTTTTTTTTTTTTTTTTTTTTTTTTTTTTTTTTTTTTTTTTTTTTTTTTTTTTTTTTTTTTTTTTTTTTTTTTTTTTTTTTTTTTTTTTTTTTTTTTTTTTTTTTTTTTTTTTTTTTTTTTTTTTTTTTTTTTTTTTTTTTTTTTTTTTTTTTTTTTTTTTTTTTTTTTTTTTTTTTTTTTTTTTTTTTTTTTTTTTTTTTTTTTTTTTTTTTTTTTTTTTTTTTTTTTTTTTTTTTTTTTTTTTTTTTTTTTTTTTTTTTTTTTTTTTTTTTTTTTTTTTTTTTTTTTTTTTTTTTTTTTTTTTTTTTTTTTTTTTTTTTTTTTTTTTTTTTTTTTTTTTTTTTTTTTTTTTTTTTTTTTTTTTTTTTTTTTTTTTTTTTTTTTTTTTTTTTATAGGGAGATTTGTCAATCCGTTCTTTAGAGAAAGTTGTTCAGCTCAGTGAGAGGAACGTTTTGGTGGAAAAATTGATAGATTCGGTGGAGCTTTGTAGAAAAAGTGAAAGAACCGACATACGGTAAATATCTCTAACAATTAAAATAATTAGTTTGTGCTTTAATGCATTACTAGGTGGAAATAGATTATAATACTGTCTTGGATCTGGATATGATAGATTTGGTTGTGATTTTGTTGAGATTGGATGTTGAAGTGAGGAATTGATGTTGTTTTTAATTCAAATTAATATCAATTATGAAAAATTAGTTTAAATCCGATTTTTATTGAATGGTTTAATTTCAGTTTTGTGAAGTAATTGAATTATATATTTCTGATTTTTAAGAAATATTGAAATGAAGAATTTTGAAACCGACAATTTTCATTAAATTGAGCATATTGATTTCAATTATCAATTGCATGGGTGAGTTGAGTTACATCATTTTAAACATGCATATCATTGTTTTATAACCATTTTAGAGCATGCATTTAGGAAAGAGGAAGTAGGAAAACTGTGGTAACATAAAAACCCATGGGGCTGGATTCGGCTCTAAGTGTGTGATAAATATGACTATGAAAATGATTGAGAGATTAACTATATGTTCTCATTGGGTTGAAAATCCCTAAACCTCTCAGGAAAGCAATGTATAGAGTCCTACAGCCTTACCGATGAAATCCCAAAAACGTGTAGGTGTGTAATGGTCATATGAGTAAGTTTAGAGTGAATTGCATTTTTTTATATTTCAATTTGAATGTTAAAAATAGCATTTGATGTTTTGAGAAAAGATGGTTTTAAATCGTGCATATTTACTATAATGCATTGGATTTATCTATTTGTGGTGAATGATTTTAAACCATGTATTTAAACAATGTAAATTTTCTTTGAAATTACATTATATTGATTTAATCATTGAAATGAATTTTAAACCGTGGTTGATGGATTTTAAATGGTTCGAATTATGAACCTGTATGCATTTTTATATAAATGATATGAATTTCAAATCAAAACATAATTGATTTAAGTTGATTTCAAAATAATCAATGATTAGGTGGAGGATGACGTTTGAACCTGAATAGTGTGGATAGAGTTTGGACTAGTTATTCTAGTGGTTAGACTTATCTGCTGAGTCAATGGCTCATTGTCTAGAATATCACTATTTTTCAGATATCGAGGACATTCACCAAGACGGAAAAATCCAAGGCAAGGTAAAGTGTACAATGAGACATAGGTGAAAG
The DNA here is from genome assembly GCA_022432975.1 of Begonia masoniana. NCBI lineage: Eukaryota > Viridiplantae > Streptophyta > Magnoliopsida > Cucurbitales > Begoniaceae > Begonia > Begonia masoniana. Next base: position 20,949,080 of record CM039504.1, read on the forward strand.
ATCATGGTTGATGATCTTTGGGGTTATGGAAAGTCACATGTCGTGACTTATGATTATTTATTTCTTTTACGCTTCCGTTTGAGTACTACGAGGTTGATGCAGATGATGATGTAAACATTTTAATATATGAAATGTATTTTGTTAGAATTTTGACGAATCCTAATTTAGGATGCTAGGTAGGAAATGCATGGTGTATGTCGTTTGTGTAGCACCCGGTTCCATTAAACCCAATTTAATTTGTCAAATTAAGATGTGCAAATATGGATTAGGTTAATGAATGGATATGCAAGGGCATTATGATAAATTAAAAACTTATTAGTGGATAACCTATTTAAAAGAAATTTATTGAGCTTAGCCGCCACTGTTCATTCTTGCTCTCGGCTTTCAGCTCAAACCAGCAGACTTCCCAGGCGATTTCCTTCCCCGAGTCCGTTCGCCGAGCTAGGTAAGTTTCTACCTCGATTTTTCTGACTTAGTAACTAAGGAAGATTGTATGGGGGAGTGTTGGATATGTATTTTGGGAACTCATCAGGAAAGTGAGTAGGTTCGGGTTTAGCATAGAATCAATAATGCTTGGCGATCAGAACTCCCAACTGTTCCCTTAGGTTTTCTGAATGCCTTAGAATGAGGTTTAGTATAGGTTGACTTAATGTTCTGTTTATGTTCTAGGTGAGAAAGATCCCGAAGAAGCTCCTAACCGAGCACTCGCCAAGAATCCAGGTAAGTAGAGTTTGTTTGTGCCTTCGGGCCTACATCACAAAACAGTAGGACTTATGTATGCTTTGTATGTTTATTTTCCAGTTGTCATGCATCATGTTTTTGAAAGAATTACGAAAATGAATTTACATGAAACGCATGGTAAGTGTGAGAAGGATGATCAGAACAACTGTTAAGGGGGATTAATCCGCCCCTTAACTGAGAACAGAGGATTGAGGTTTTGGAAAAAGTGATCCACTTCCCAATCCTACAGGGGGATCAGACCAGCTAACTGTTAAGGGAACTAATCCGCCCCTTAATTGAGATCAGAGGATGTATGCTTTGGGGGATGACTGATCCACTCTCCCATCGTACAGAGGGATCAACAGAGCTCGATTATGTATACAACAGAGAGGAGAAATTAGAAACAGCATGTCTAGGAGATTTATGATTCAGTAATTCATTTCATTCATTGCTTTACTTGCTTAGCATTAGGCTAATAGATGAGTTTTGTGATGTAGGTGAAGAAGTTACTGAAGGTATGTTTACCGACCAACATGAGGACTAGGCTGGTTGGAGGAGCATTTTCAGGCATCGGTTTGGTCATCTGTTGAGGCGGTTTAATTCATGGCTGCAGGTGTTGAGTTGAGAGTGACTAGTTCAGTATAGATGTTTTTCTAAAAATTTTATGACAGTAGTGGTCTCAAAGTTTTGAATACATTTTAAGAATCTTCTGATATTGGTATTTTTTTTGGATTTCTGAAAACATTGTTTTTACTGAATTTTGAATAATGCAATGGTTAAGTCGTTTTTGAATGATTTCAGTAGAGTAAGTAAATCATTTCTGTAGTTGGAGTAGTGGTTTAGACCGAGGGAGTTGGTGAGTGAGATGTTTTGTTTGGTTCTCTATGGTAGATGGTCCACGGTAGATATGAGTAGAGGTTGATGTGTCATTACGAAGATGGCAGTCTATCGGCAGATGAAGTTATGTTGACTTCATCGGCAGATGGAGTTGTGTATGAAGTTATGTTGACTTCATCGGCAGATGGAGTTGTGTATGAAGTTATGTTGACTTCATCGGCAGATGGAGTTGTGTATGAAGTTATGTTGACTTCATCGGCAGATGGAGTTGTGTATGAAGTTATGTTGACTTCATCGGCAGATGGAGTTGTGTATGAAGTTATGTTGACTTCATCGGCAGATGGAGTTGTGTATGAAGTTATGTTGACTTCATCGGCAGATGGAGTTGTGTATGAAGTTATGTTGACTTCATCGGCAGATGGAGTTGTGTATGAAGTTATGTTGACTTCATCGGCAGATGGAGTTGTGTATGAAGTTATGTTGACTTCATCGGCAGATGGAGTTGTGTATGAAGTTATGTTGACTTCATCGGCAGATGGAGTTGTGTATGAAGTTATGTTGACTTCATCGGCAGATGGAGTTGTGTATGAAGTTATGTTGACTTCATCGGCAGATGGAGTTGTGTATGAAGTTATGTTGACTTCATCGGCAGATGGAGTTGTGTATGAAGTTATGTTGACTTCATCGGCAGATGGAGTTGTGTATGAAGTTATGTTGACTTCATCGGCAGATGGAGTTGTGTATGAAGTTATGTTGACTTCATCGGCAGATGGAGTTGTGTATGAAGTTATGTTGACTTCATCGGCAGATGGAGTTGTGTATGAAGTTATGTTGACTTCATCGGCAGATGGAGTTGTGTATGAAGTTATGTTGACTTCATCGGCAGATGGAGTTGTGTATGAAGTTATGTTGACTTCATCGGCAGATGGAGTTGTGTATGAAGTTATGTTGACTTCATCGGCAGATGGGTTGCGTCGACGTTATCGGCCGATGGCATCGCGTCTGTTTGTACACGTCACGGTAGAAGCCCTTTGTTTTCTTTTTTCTGCTTCTTCCGTTGGCCTTGCTCATCGGCAGATACGTTAGACTTCCACGATTTTTCTAGTATTCCCAGTTTTAAACTTTAATTCCAAACTGCCGATTATCTCTTAACATTCAAACCCATGATTTATAGTTTTGATTTACTTACATTGTTGTTTAGAATTATTTCCGCTGCAGGTTTTAATAATTTTGGAATTTTAGAAAAAGTCAAATTTTGGCTGTCGAGTGAAATTTTAAATTTAGCATCCAGACGTCATGTTTCGGTTCAGTGTTATGAGTAGCAAACCCGGTTCAGATAACTTGGGGTGTTACAGTTTGAAAGTTCCCACTTAGAGAATGTATGCTTGGTGAATATTGTAGGTTGTTTCTAGAAGCTTCCCACCTCGGGAATCCCTTTTCGTCAGGGCCAGCCCTTGACCGTTTGATATCAGAGCTATATATCATAATTCTAACTAGTTTGAAGGGTTAGTAACTATGTTTTTAATGCTTCTTGTATTGCATTGGTGGTGAACGTTTATCTGATTAATATGTGATCTATTGTATATGGATGGAGAAGGATCTACAAGTAGGAATGAGAATCGTGAGGATGAGATCACAGAGAGTTATCAAAGCTCTAACAGATATCGTGACTATGAATATTGCTCAACAGAGATTTAAAAGAGTTGAGAGTATGGACTCGATTGAGATGAAGATGTTGATGAGGTTTTAGAAAGCTAAACCTCCAGTGTTCATAGGGGAGAGTAATCCAACCATAGCTGAGGTGTGGTTTAGACAGATAAAGAAGAAGTTCGAAATAGTAAGAGTTCCGAATGAATTCAAAGTCAAGTTCACTGTAAATCAACTAGATAATAAGGTGGATGAGTGGTGGGATAAGACTAAGATATCCCTAGGTGGCCAATATGACTGAGAGCGATTCGATGATGTTTTCTTGGAGAGATTCTTTCCCAAATATATTAGACAAGCCAAAGCCAAAGAGTTCTTGGAGTTGACCCAAAAAAATACGAGTGTTTTGGATTATCAAATCAAATTTGAAGAATTGTTAAAGTATGCGGGGCAGTTCATTCCCAATGAAGCTGCTAAAGCTCAAACATTTGATCAAGGTCTTAGATGAGGTATTTCTAGCAGATTTATAGCTTTAAAACTCGAGTCGTATTCAGATGTCGTTGAAAGAGCTCTGTTTATTGAGCAAGCACTTGAGACGAGTGAAGATGAATGTGAATTAGAAAGAGATATTAGAGAAAAATAACCCCATCCTTTTGGAAAAATGGGTTAGAAATAATTTTCAGGACAAAATTTTCTTAAGAGGGGAAAAAATGTAATGGTTCGAACCTTTATTACTGTATCGGACTGAATTTTTAATTATTATTTTTTTTTTTTTTTTTTTTTTTTTTTTTTTTTTTTTTTTTTTTTTTTTTTTTTTTTTTTTTTTTTTTTTTTTTTTTTTTTTTTTTTTTTTTTTTTTTTTTTTTTTTTTTTTTTTTTTTTTTTTTTTTTTTTTTTTTTTTTTTTTTTTTTTTTTTTTTTTTTTTTTTTTTTTTTTTTTTTTTTTTTTTTTTTTTTTTTTTTTTTTTTTTTTTTTTTTTTTTTTTTTTTTTTTTTTTTTTTTTTTTTTTTTTTTTTTTTTTTTTTTTTTTTTTTTTTTTTTTTTTTTTTTTTTTTTTTTTTTTTTTTTTTTTTTTTTTTTTTTTTTTTTTTTTTTTTTTTTTTTTTTTTTTTTTTTTTTTTTTTTTTTTTTTTTTTTTTTTTTTTTTTTTTTTTTTTTTTTTTTTTTTTTTTTTTTTTTTTTTTTTTTTTTTTTTTTTTTTTTTTTTTTTTTTTTTTTTTTTTTTTTTTTTTTTTTTTTTTTTTTTTTTTTTTTTTTTTTTTTTTTTTTTTTTTTTTTTTTTTTTTTTTGTCAAGATGAGGTATTTCTAGCAGATTTATAGCTTTAAAACTCGAGTCGTATTCAGATGTCGTTGAAAGAGCTCTGTTTATTGAGCAAGCACTTGAGACGAGTGAAGATGAATGTGAATTAGAAAGAGATATTAGAGAAAAATAACCCCATCCTTTTGGAAAAATGGGTTAGAAATAATTTTCAGGACAAAATTTTCTTAAGAGGGGAAAAAATGTAATGGTTCGAACCTTTATTACTGTATCGGACTGAATTTTTAATTATTATTTTTTTTTTTTGTCAATGATGTAAGAGTGAATATTTATATATGTGAACAATATGTAATTGTGGATGTACATATATAAATGCTATGTGATTATTAAGTTGGAAAAAATGAATATTAAAGAAATGATATGTTAAAAACATATAATTAGATTAAGATTAATTTAATTGTGATTGAATAAAAATTAATTATGGTTAAGGGCTAATTAAAATTGGTTATTTAGTAAATAATCAATAAAATGAGGGTAAAATGGTCAATTGGAATGGATAAGTTTGGTTTTTAGGTAAATTACCCTCAATTTTTAAAAGGGTAGGTGGCATTCATCTGGAGAATTCGTTTAGAGAGAAAAAACCGTGGGAAAAAAGAGGGAATAAGGAGGAGAAATAGGGAGATTTGTCGATCTGTTCTTTAGGAAAAGTTGTTTAGCTCAGTGAGAGAAATGTTTTGGTGGAGAAATCGATAGATGCAGTGAAACTTTGTGAAAAAAATAGAAGAACCGACATACGGTAAATACCTCTAACGATTAAAATAATTAGTTTATGTTTTAACGCATTACTAGGTGGAGATAGATTATAGTACTATCTTGGATCTAGATATAATATATTTAGTTGTGATTTGGTTGAGATTGGATGTTGAAGTGAGGAATTGATGCTGTTTTTAATTTAAATTAATATGAATTGTGAAAAATTGGTTTAAATCTGATTTTTATTGAATGGTTTAATTTCGATTTTATGAAGTAATTGAATTGTATATTTATGATTTTTAAGAAATATTGAAACGAAGAATTTCAAAACCGACAATTTTCATTGAATTGAGCATATTGATTTCAATTATCAACTGCATCGTTTTAAACATGCATATCATTACTTTATAACCGTTTTAAAGCATGCATTTAGGAAAGAAGGAGTAGGAAAACCGCGGTAACATAAGAACTCATTGGGCTGGACTCGCATTTTCATGTGTGATAAATATGACTATGAAAATAATTGGAAGATTAACTATATATCCTACTTGGGTTGAAAATCCCTAAACCTTGTGGGGAAGCAATGTGTAAGGTCTTACAGTCTCACCGGTGAAAGCCCAGAAACGTGTAGGTATGTTGTAACGCCCCGAGTTTTCTGAACCCGGTTCGCTACTCATCGCTCGAACATGACTAAGAAATTTTGGATTAAGTTAAAACTTTACCCGAAAGTCAAGATTAATCATTTTACTAAAACCTCAAAACCTTTGAGAACTTGCAGCGGAAATCATTTGAATAACTATGGAGTTAAACAAACTGTGAAAAACATTGTTAAAATAATGTTTTGGAAATGTTCAAAATGATCGGCCAAAAGAAATAAAGTTTTTAAACGAGGAATACTCGAGAAGTTGCAGAGGTCAAACCAATCTGCCGACGACAAAGTCAACGGAGGAAGTAGAAACAGGAAATAGGAGGCTTCTACCGATGACGTCACCCGAAAAATATACAACACAGACAACTTTCAGTAGACTGCATCTACCGATGACTACACGACAAAGTATGACACCCTCTCCTTCCGATAATGCAAAGTCTTCATCTACCGGTAGGTGACAGAACAATAACTCATCATCTACCGATAGACTAAACGACGATAATTCTCCTACATCTGCCGATGAGTTTACTGGGACAACATCCGATAGACTTAACCTACACCTTCCGATGACGTCAGCACGCATCTGCCGATGAGTTTACTGAGACATCATCCGGTAGACTTAAACCTACACCTTCCGATAGAATTAACCTGTATCATCCGATGGTTCATCTAAAGACATCTTCCGATAAACTTAAACCTACATCATCCGATGGCTTTTCTGAAGACATCTTCCGATAGACAACATAACTCAACATTTACCGATAGACATCATCTACTGGTAGAAAACAGAGTATATTTCAACGACTCCTCACAAAACATACACAACACTGATTACAGAAAGGAATTTGCTTACTTTTCTAAGACCATTCAGAAACAACTCAAACCATTGCATTAATCAAGTCCAGTAAAAATAACCTTTAAAACTCAACAGATCACCGTTATCAGAAAAAAAAAAAAACTCAAAACGTGTTTAAAGTACTGAAACCACTACTGTTATGGAAACTTAGCATTTCTAAGTTTTAATTACTGTCAACTAAACCTTCTCACCAAACAGACATCAGTTAAATTGCCTCATCAATTCACCAGGTCAGAGGCATGAGTGTGCTCCCCCAACCAATCTATCCCTCAATAAACTCAGAAGAATCACCTGCTGTCACTTCTTCACCTACATCACAAAACTCATCTATTAGCCTAATGCTAAGCAAGCAAAGCAATGATGAAAAGAAAAGAATGAAATGCTGGAACATGAATTCCTAAACGTGCAATTTCTACTTTCTCCTCTCAGTTGTTCATGCGTTGTTTCTGTTCAGATCCCCCTGTGAAATTGGGAGTTGGATCAACTCTCCCAAAGTATAAATATCCACTGTCTCATTAAGGGTTGGATTAGCTCCCTTAATAGTAAAGCTGATTCACTGTTCAGATCCCCCTGTGAAATTGGGAGTTGGATCAACTCTCCCAAAGTATAAATATCCACTGTCTCATTAAGGGTTGGATTATTTCCCTTAACAGTAAAACTGATTCTCATAACTGTTTCAATATGTTCATTCCTTACCATGCCAACATGCATTCAAATTTATTTTCGTATACTTTTAAAACATGATGCATAACACACACACAGACACATCCAAGTAAACACAACCCTAACGTTTTGTGATGTAGGCCCGAAGGCATACAAACAAACTTTACTTACCTGGCTCTCCTGGAAATGCACGGTTTCAATCTACTTCAGAAGTCTGCTCACCTAGGTCATAGAAAGGATGTCAATTAGTGTGACGACCCCAACCCGATCAGGGCCGCCACGGACTTGCCGTGACATAATCATTACCTAAGCCCTTGTATTTTTCGCATAAACTTTTTCATTTTTACTTTAAACATAACCCAAAACCCTTAAACAAACTAACCCTAACGTAACCTTAACTTTAAACTCTCGTAAGCACGTAAATTTTTCTTTTTATATCACTCATAACGTTTCGACTTCTAAACCATTAAATTGAAGTCTCGGATTGTTGAAATCCCTTAAAATCACTCATTCCTCGATCATCAAAACATGACACTAATATAACCTACAATTTCAGACAAATTCAAGAAAACGAACTGCATGGATCGCTCTAAAAATCGAGCTTATCCTTACCTGTTAAAAATAACCCAAGCAGTTCCAGTATATTTCTAAAATTAAGACTCTACATTCTAAACAATCTACTACCACTACATATACATCAAAAATCGACTGTTCATACGTTTTTCTATCAATTCATCTGATCCACATACTTAAGCATTTTCATACTCTTACTCAAACAAAACCCAATCAAATCCTTAAAACAACATTAATAATAAAAGTAGAATTTCTTTAAAGCATCACCAAAACATTCAAAGCGACTCAACTCCAAGCCTACATCCTATTTACGATTCCTAAACATCAAACTTCTCCACTTATTCTAAAATCCCTCACGTTTTTTTTAACATTAAAACAAGTTTACATCAATTACCCAAAATTGCCCGGAGCACAACCGTGGTCATCGAACCTTGCCAAAACACACCCCGTCGCCACGAGCACCATCCGTCAACCTCCTATTCTTTGTCATTGAGAAGAACTCTCACCTTCAACCTGTCACCTACATCATACAACATATACATTAAGCCTAATGCTTAGTAAGGGGATGCACTATATGAATTTAAAACATTTTACTTAACATATGCAGTTTCTACAGTTTCATCGTACATAATCATTTCGTTTCGTTTCGTTTCATCATTCATATTCGTTTCGTTTCGTTTCGTTTCGTTTCGTTTCGTTTCGTTTCATCATTCATATTCGTTTCGTTTCGTTTCGTTTCGTTTCGTTTCGTTTCATCATTCATATTCGTTTCGTTTCGTTTCGTTTCATCATTCATATTCGTTTCGTTTCGTTTCATCATTCATATTCGTTTCGTTTCGTTTCGTTTCGTTTCGTTTCGTTTCGTTTCGTTTCGTTTCGTTTCGTTTCGTTTCATCATTCATATTCGTTTCGTTTCGTTTCGTTTCGTTTCGTTTCGTTTCGTTTCGTTTCGTTTCGTTTCGTTTCGTTTCGTTTCATCATTCATATTCGTTTCGTTTCGTTTCGTTTCGTTTCGTTTCGTTTCGTTTCGTTTCGTTTCGTTTCGTTTCGTTTCGTTTCGTTTCGTTTCGTTTCGTTTCGTTTCGTTTCGTTTCGTTTCGTTTCGTTTCGTTTCGTTTCGTTTCGTTTCGTTTCGTTTCGTTTCATCATTCATATTCGTTTCGTTTCGTTTCGTTTCGTTTCGTTTCATCATTCATATTCGTTTCGTTTCGTTTCGTTTCATCATTCATATTCGTTTCGTTTCGTTTCGTTTCATCATTCATATTCGTTTCGTTTCGTTTCGTTTCGTTTCATCATTCATATTCGTTTCGTTTCGTTTCGTTTCGTTTCGTTTCGTTTCATCATTCATATTCGTTTCGTTTCATCATTCATATTCGTTTCGTTTCGTTTCGTTTCGTTTCGTTTCGTTTCGTTTCGTTTCGTTTCGTTTCGTTTCGTTTCGTTTCGTTTCGTTTCGTTTCGTTTCATCATTCATATTCGTTTCGTTTCGTTTCGTTTCGTTTCGTTTCGTTTCGTTTCATCATTCATATTCGTTTCGTTTCGTTTCGTTTCGTTTCGTTTCGTTTCGTTTCGTTTCGTTTCGTTTCGTCATTCATATTCGTTTCGTTTCGTTTCGTTTCATCATTCATATTCGTTTCGTTTCATCATTCATATTCGTTTCGTTTCGTTTCATCATTCATATTCGTTTCGTTTCATCATTCATATTCGTTTCGTTTCATCATTCATATTCGTTTCGTTTCATCATTCATATTCGTTTCGTTTCGTTTCGTTTCGTTTCGTTTCGTTTCGTTTCGTTTCGTTTCGTTTCGTTTCGTTTCGTTTCGTTTCGTTTCGTTTCGTTTCGTTTCGTTTCGTTTCGTTTCATCATTCATATTCGTTTCGTTTCATCATTCATATTCGTTTCGTTTCATCATTCATATTCGTTTCGTTTCATCATTCATATTCGTTTCGTTTCGTTTCGTTTCGTTTCGTTTCGTTTCGTTTCATCATTCATATTCGTTTCGTTTCGTTTCATCATTCATATTCGTTTCGTTTCATCATTCATATTCGTTTCGTTACCTGAAGGGTGAACCACTTCCTTCAGATATCATACATTTTCTGGACGTTCCACAATCTACATCTGAAGGGTGAACCACTTCCCTCAGACACTTTACATTTTCTGGACGTTCCACCAATTTACATCTGAGGAGTGAACCACTTCCCTCAGACACTTTACATTTTCGTTTTACATCGTTGTCGTTTTCTACGTTTAAGCGTGAATCATATGCTAAACATTTTCGTACATTTTCTAAATCATGATGCATGAGAGATCTATATACGGACATATCATCAAACATATCCTCAAACAATTCACAACATACATAGACATATACTATCTCAACAGACTTCTCAAACAACTAACATTCTAAGCTACCGATCCTTTAATCATTAATCCCCACAATCAGAAAATCATCATCAAATAGTAAAGCCTAACGTTGCCACGATGTAGGGCCTTAAGGGCCGGAAACCTAACATCCACTTACCTGGCGTCCGTAGTAAGCCGAGCACCGTCCAAAAGTCGTCTCCACCTAAAGCATTTCACAATTAAGGCATTAAAATCAATCCTAAATAAACGAACTCTAAACTTAACTAAGTCTTAGCCAAATCCAACTAAAACCAATTAAATGGGTCACTAATTTGGGTTTGGTTAAAAACCGACCCGAAACTCAAACGCTGCGTAACTTTTGCGTCGATTATCGGAATCGAACGATTCTAGCGGCCACGTACTCCTCTAATAACCTATTTTAATCTGCCAAAAGAAATTTCAAAACTAACGACCGGAGCTAGGTCAATTTATCAAAAACCCGAAACTGCCCCTTTACCCAAAATTTCTCTTTTTCGATTATTCATCAAATTCGATCAATTTCTTCACCAATCGACCATATATACACTCAATTAGAATAAACTAATCAAAAATCGAAGTTCCATTAAGCAAAACCCGAGTGCCCTAAATCGGGCTTCACTGTTTTCAGCTCACATTGAGCTCAACACGGTCAATCAACAATAGCCGGCCCTAGGGTTGGCAAACCCACGCCGGAAGTGACCGAAAACGGCCGGCGATCGGAGTTCAATCGAGCTCGCCACCGCCAGCCCCAAACCGAGCCGAAAAAGAGGGAGAAAACCGAGCCATACCGTCGGTTTAGTGCGCGAAGACGAGCCGGAGCCTGCACGCCGCCGTCGTCTGGCCGGAAAGGTCGGAAATCGCCGGCGCTCGTCGTCGGAAATTGCCGCTCGTCGCCTCCCCTGTTCGCTCGCAGAGCTCGGGCTCGAGCTCGAACAACAGAATGGCCTTCGGGCCATTCTGTTGTTTTATTTATTTATTTTTTCTTTATTTATTAAATTAATAATAATAATTATTATAATTATAATAAACTAAAACTATTCCTTTAATTAGTCTATCGATTCGGTCTCTCTGCAACTTCCTTATTTCTCTAAATATTCCAATTTAATCTTAGAGTTCTAACAAAACTCACCGTTCACAAAACGGACTTATTTTGCTATTTTTACGAATTAATATACTAAAAGGCTAAAACGGGAACTCTAGCATTACTCTTCCCGATTTGGGTTTCTAAAATTTCACTTATTCTTCTATAAATTCCCGTAAATTTCTAGGGTCCTAATAAAACTATCTGCTCGCAAAACGGACCTAATTTACTTATTTACCAAAATAGCCTTGGAGCGAAAACCCGAAAAACTCGGGTGTTACAATTAGATTTCTACTAAACCTCATTCTAATCTATTCAGGAAATCAAGGGAAACTAGCTTGGAAGCTTAGTTCATTGTGCATTTCCGATTCAACACTACACCCGAGCTCGACTCTCTCACAGAATTCCTCGAAACTTCACACATTGTACTCCCTCAGCTATCTAGTTGTTAAAATCACAGACAAACTAAGAGAGCTTACCTAGGTTGAAGGAGAATCGAGGGAGGAAGAAATCGCCCGAAAGTTTTCTGCTGAAGAGCTGAAGGCCGGGAGAGAAATAAGGGAATTAGTGGCGGCTACCGAGCACTAAACCCCAAATCACTAACCTTAAATACATTATCTTCTTTTTTTTTTAAATCTCTAATTACCTTTCTGCCCTTGCCTAGTCATTTATTAACCTAATCAATAACTCCTCCAACCCTTCTATAAAATTACGTTATTAACAATAATTCAAATTTTGACTCAATGGAACCGGGTGCTACAATCTACCCTCCTTAAAAGAATTTTGTCCTCAAAATTCAGTACCTGAATAATTCCGGATATTGGTCCATCATGTCTTGCTGGCGCTCCCAAGTTGTCTCCTCTACATTCTGGTTGTGCCATAAGACTTTTACCAGTGGAACCTCCTCGTTGCGTAGTACCTTTACTGCATAATCTAAGATTCTTACTGGTTTCTCCTCACATGTAAGAGTAGGAAGAACTTCAATGTTCTGCTGTTCTATAATCTGTGAAGGATCTCTAACACATTTCTTTAGCATGGAAACGTGAAACACATTATGAATTCCCTCTAGAGAGGCTGGTAACTGAAGTTGATATGCTGACTTCCCAATTCTCTTCACGATTTGGAAAGGCCCAATATATCTGGGGTTTAACTTGCCTCTTTTCCCAAATCTCACAACTCCTTTGAAAGGTGACACCTTAAGGAAAACTTCATTACCAACATCAAATTCTAATTCTTTTCGTCTTTTGTCTGCATAGCTTTTCTGCCGGCTTTGAGCTGTTAAGATTCTTTGTCGGATAAGAGCAATCTTCTCCACTGTCTGCTGCACAATGTCAGGACCAATCAACTGTGCCGGGGAGGATATTGGGCTACGGCCCAATCCCCAGAGCGGACAATATCTTGCTGGGAAACGGGGTCGTTACAAATGGTATCAGAGCCTGTACCCAACCGGAAATGTGGCCAACGGGGACGTTGGGCCCCCGAGGGGGGGTGATTGTGATGACCCGAATGGAATGTGTACGTATGTGTACGACTGCGGGGCAAACCTCAGGTTGCGGGGTGGATGGATCCCGGACTTAAGTATAGGCGAATCCCGGGTCGTAAAGAGGGGGTCGTCACAATCCCACATCGCTTGGGGAAGTATATGGAAATGAAACATATGTAAAGAGACCCGCCCAACATAGCAAGACACGTTTTGGAGCATAATTGGCAACGGATCCCATAAGAACTCCGAAGTTAAAAGTGCTTCGGCGAGAGCAATTCTAGGATTGGGTGACCTTCCAGGAAGTTCTCGCCAAACAAAGCCGTGAAGGGAGGATATTGGGCTACGGCCCAATCCCCAGAGCGGACAATATCTTGCTGGGAAACGGGGTCGTTACATATGTAATGGTCATATGAGTCAGTTTAGAGTGGATTGTATTTTTTTACATTTCAATTTGAATGTTAAAAATAACATTGGATGTTTTGAGAAAAGATGGTTTTAAATCGTGCATATTTACTATAATGCATTGAATTTTTCTATTTGTAGGAGAATGATTTTAAACCGTGTATTTAAATAATGCAGATTTTCTTTGAAATTGCATTATATTGATTTAATCATTGAAATGAGTTGTAAACCGTGGTTGATAGATTTTAAATGGTTCGAATTACGAACCTGTATGTATTTTTATATAAATGATATGAATTTCAAATCAAAACATAATTGATTTATTTTTTTTTTAAATAATCAATGATTAGGTGGAGGATGGCGTTTGGACCTGGATAGTGTGGATAGAGTCTGAGCTAGTTATTCTAATGGTTAAACTTATTTGTTTGGCCAATGGCTCATTATGTAGAATATCTTTATTTTTCAGATATCGAGAACGTTCACTGAGACAGAAAAATCTAAGGCAAGGTAAAGTGTACAAAGAGGCATAGGTAAAAGATCATGGTTGATGATATTTGGTGTTATGAAAAGTTGCATGTCGTGACTTATGATTAATTATTTCTTTTATGCTTTCATTTGAGTACTACGAGGTTGATGTAGACGATGATGTAGACGATGATGTAAACATTTTAATATATGAAATATATTTTGTTAGTTTTGACGGATCCTAATTTAGGATGTAATGTAGGAAGTGCATAGTGTATGTCATTTGGAAGTTCCCACTTAGGGAATGTATGTTTTGGTGAATGTTGTAGGTTTTTTCCAGAAGCTTCCCACCTCAGGAATTCCCGACACTCATTCTCCCATAACGGCCCCCGGGCCAGAGGGGTCCAGTGCTTCGAAATACTAAAAGGGGAACGGGGGCCTATTTTAGATGAATATGGCCCTGGTTTTTGGTGCTATGTAGATCGGTCCCCCCTGTTCGTTCGAGATCGGGGGGCGGGCAATGGTCAATTAGTAAGTTTTGTTTACTTTAAGGGTGACTTTGTTAAAAAAAAAAATCTTCAAGGTCTATTTTACCCTCAACCCATATTTTGAGGGTAAATTTGAATTTTTTCTTAACTAAGATTTCATGAAAAATGGCACTATAGTAGAACTCAAAGGTTGCAAACTTTCTTTTCACCGATTTTAGATTCCTAGCATAAAGATATTTTTCCTTTAAGCTTTTACTTTACTATCTTTTCATCTTTATTCCTTTCTAATTTTGATAGACCCACCAAACATCCTAATTTTAGATAGAAATACATTTAATTCATATCACCGAAAAAGCTCAAATCTAAAGTCATAATTTAAGGAGATCTTACCCTCCTCAGTTCACCTTTTTGGATGTTGACCAAAGTCCAGACAGATTTCATTTGAGATAGCAACAATATAAGAATAGATAACCACATAAATGTGATAGTGTCAATCCTAATGACCCTAACAAATATCAAAAATCGAAGTACTAGAGGAGGGTTATTATTAGGTCACAGCTATATGATTAGTGTTCCATGAATAAAATTAGAATTTACGCATAACGATTTCTAGAGACATTAATTGCTGTCACATGTACATCAATGATGATTCATACATAGGCCTAAAAAGGTTTGCTTTTCAATGGATAGAGATTCTAGTTTGCATATTTTGACGGCAGTTATGGCCTTTACATTGCCCTTGCTCAACGTGTATACATATTAAAAAATTTAGGGATTAAGTTAAATGTGCCCTCAAAATTAGAGAAGCGAGACTGAGCCATGGCCCATGGTTCCTTAAAAATCAGAACCAAATTTGGTTTCACGGTCCGGTCCCATTTTTTTCCGAAAAGAAATATATTAAGAGAAAAAAAGTAAGTTGCATCAAGCTCATTGCAAACCTATTATTACATTTGAACTTTCTTTGGTTATTTAATTAATACATATCAAACAGCCTATGTGGAGAAAAGATAGCTTTAAATTTGGTGATAGCATTCTATAGAAACCGACCAAACATCATTGGTCATCATCAACACTCGATTAAAAAGTTCTACTACAACATAACATGCTTGTACACAAATTATAATGTGTGATAAGTCAGTAGATTAATGCTATTCGGAGATAACAACACTTACCTTTAAATGCTCCATCATAAGTAATAATAAGCGTGGAGCTTAGCCAGAAAAGAAAATAGATCATCCATCAAAATCCTTTATAATCATCGTATTCTTCGTTAGGTTGCTCGATCTGTTAATCGAGAAAAAGACTCAATAATTAAAGGATGGATTAGTTGTTAAGAAAGTTGGATTAGAAAATGATAAAGAAAATGGACATTTTCTACCAAACCAAAGGAGAGAATTCATCTACTTTTGGTGAGCATGCGAAGCAATAGGAAACAGATATGTGTTCCACCAACTCCACCCCTTAATCTTATCCATAATTTTTCATTTCTCTCTTCACAACAATACTTCAAAAATAATTCCAAGCTACCAACCACATGAAAAACTTAATTTTTAAAAGAAATGGACGGAATAATTTAGAACAATAATTAAAAATATTAGATAATAGAAAATAATTATAGACAGAGAAGAAGATAATCACTTTTCGGCGTGGAATAAAAATAGGTTCGTATTGCAGGAGCTCATCTAATGCTAAAAATTTGACATAATCTATTAAAAATGGTTGTTATTTATGCATTTTGGAAACAGATTTAAAACCCTTCCCAAACACAGAAGATCATGTTTCACATGAAAGCCTGCAGAGTAGTGTTTAAGGAAAGTAAACTCCCATTAATAAAATAAGTCAAACGACACGTTTTTCATGCCATTTTTTGGTTAATAATCACAGCTAGATCCACTTCCATCACATTAAAACTACTTTATTTTGACCTATCTCAAGGCCATATTTAAAATTTATGCATTAAAAATTAAGAAAATTTAACCTAGTTTATGTTGGATATAATTTAAAAATTACACCGTGGGGTTGATACATTTAATTATAATTGTATATTATAAGCTAAGCTATCATAAGATTAGGTCTACTCGAATGATCAAATATAATTAAAGTTATTGAGTTTTTGACATCTAATAAGGTATGAAATTTAATGTGTAGATACTTGTTAGTTGAGCTTTCATGATGCGCCAGATTAATACCCTGTGCATAAATTATATTAAGTTACATGTCCATCTCCACACACTAGCTTTCTATCATCACAGAGAGTAAGGAAAAACACTAAATCTCATAGGAAACAACTTTGGCCCGAAAGATCCATAAATGACAAATTAAAACTCCAACAATTTTCGGAAAGTCAATTCTAAGATGATTACATGAGTTCGAGTATGTTTTGCATTTGATTTATCTTGACAATTATCACATAATGATTTTAATATGGAGAACGTAAAATTAAAGAATACATAATTAGGTCTCACAAAAATGTCTTGAGGACAAGGCACATAATTTTAGTTGACACTCTTAGTTGCCTAAGCTTTAACGATAGGTCAAATTAAAACCCAACTCACAAGTTATGATAAGTTATGGTCTTTTATCTTAAAAAATAAAAATAAAAATTATTCTCTTTGTATCATCATAATGTCTCATAAAAACCATTTTGGACCAGATGATGGATACCCAAAAATTCAAACTCGATAACATTTTTCGAAAATTTTATTCGAAGACGATTACATGAGTTCGAGTATGTTTTGCATTTGATTTATCTTGACAATTATCACATAATGATTTTAATATGGAGAACGTAAAATTAAAGAATACATAATTAGGTCTCACAAAAATGTCTTGAGGACAAGGCACATAATTTTAGTTGACACTCTTAGTTGCCTAAGCTTTAACGATAGGTCAAATTAAAACCCAACTCACAAGTTATGATAAGTTATGGTCTTTTATCTTAAAAAATAAAAATAAAAATTATTCTCTTTGTATCATCATAATGTCTCATAAAAACCATTTTGGACCAGATGATGGATACCCAAAAATTCAAACTCGATAACATTTTTCGAAAATTTTATTAAGACGATTACATGATTTTGAGTATGTTTTGTGTAACATCCGACATTTTGGCCATGTAATTATCCCTTGAAGTATTAAACGAGATTAATTCGATATTAATATAATAAATATTTTATTGAAATTTGTTTGAATATTTAATGGAAAAAGAGGATTTTGGATAAATCGAATCGACGAGCTAAATAGCAAATTAATTAGAAACCAATGGAGGGGCAAATTGGGAAGACAATTAAAGTGGTTGGGAGGGAGCCAATGAGGGAGTGCCACTCGTCCAAGCTTGTGGAAGAAGCCAAG
This sequence comes from Begonia masoniana, assembly GCA_022432975.1. Taxonomy (NCBI): domain Eukaryota; kingdom Viridiplantae; phylum Streptophyta; class Magnoliopsida; order Cucurbitales; family Begoniaceae; genus Begonia; species Begonia masoniana. The sequence goes on from CM039504.1 coordinate 20,966,688, forward strand.
CTTTCTCTTCCTCTTCCTCTCTTCTCTTCTCTTCTACGTAAAACTCTCATTTTTCCTCTCTTCTCTATTTTCTCTCTTCCAGACGACGTGCGACAATATCCAAACTTCGTCTTCTCCTGTTTTCTCCCATTTTCTCCATTAAAGGTAACCATTTACGTTAGTTAACTAGTTTAGGTTAGTTATCCCTTAGTTTTGTTGAAGTTTAGGGTTAATAGTCCGATTATGCATAATATAGGTTTCGTGAATCGCCTAGGATGTATGTGTGTGCTTGCAACTCTACGGACATTAAGTAAGTTCATACATATAGGTTTGGGCTTTAAGGCCCTACATCACGGAGATACTAGGTTTTGGTTGTCGGGTAGTTAGGTCGTAGGTTACGTTCTAAGTTAAATGTGTCTTCTTGTACTCGTCCACTCCTGTTATCGTCCATTCCTGTCCTTGTCCATTCCTGTCCTCGTCCATTCCTGTCATCATCCACTCCAGTCGTCGTCCATTCCAGTTGTCCATTCCAGTAGTCCATTCAAGTAGCCCATTTCAGTCGTCCATTCCAGTAGTCCATTCTTGTCGTCCATATCTGTCTTCTATTTTTTTTATGTCTTCCTATCCGAATTAGAGTTTTAAAAAGTCAAAAAAATTTCACGTCCAAAATGTCAATGTCTAAGTCAAAGTGAACGTCTGTTGCTGTCCCGTGTGCTGGCCTAGCGGGTCTGGGTCGTCACATTTTGTATTTGAATTATATTAACTATTATCAAATAAAAATTTCAATTCCGAAAAAAATAGAATCATAAAATACATATTAAGTCTCGCACTTCAGGCTATAGGCATGGGACACCTTGTCTATAATAATTAATTAATTAATTATATAAATATAATAAAAATTATTGTGGGATAATATCTATTATATTCATACAATTAATACCAAAAAATGTCATACATTTGAATTAATTCATCAAATTGGTCATATAAAAAAACCATAGCATATGAACATGGTGCAAAATGGAAGAACTCGCATACACCAAGTCTCGAGAGTTGTTTTGGCTTCAGACATCCGCACCGGATTGCCACATTTCTAAAACTCAGTGTTTCCAGAAATCTTCTTCCTAAACAGGGTTTGCTCGACCTTGTTAAAAAACCAATGAAGAACTTCTAGTAATCCAACAATTTCACTCATTTATGGATATTAGTTTTAGCATTTTTTTCACATAAAATGTTATAAATCAAATTTTCGAATGATTATAACCTTATTTTTAAAATAAAAAAACGTTGAAAACATAACTTTAAACTTTTAGATATCAAAATTTTGATTTTTAAAACATCATAGGCAGAAGCGTTTTTAACGCTCTGATGCCAAACTAATAAATTTTAATCACGATCTAAACCTAATTTCTAACAATATAACCAATTAGATCATATGCGAAATTATTTGTATATCTTTTGTTATTGATGCTCTAATTTTATGTTTGATTTATGTCCCTTTTGATCTTCACGGTTTAAGCTCTTCCAAACCATAATCAATGTCCTCTTTATAGTGTAATTTTTCAATAAAATGGAATTTGTTAGATTTATAGGATTGGACTCGACCCGACGAGCCCCGACGGGTAGAACGGATTCCCAAAGTGGGAAGCTTTCGGAAGCAACCTACAATAAAGCATACATTCTCTAAGTGGGAACTTCCAAACGACATACGTCATCAATTTTCTACTTGGCATCCCAAACTAGTATCTCATCCAAACATCCATAACCAAGATACATTTCCATTAAAAATTATTTCATACATTGAAACAATTTACATAACATCATCATTCTACATCATCAATACACATCACAGAGTATTCTAGCGGAAGTGAATAAAATATAAAATACATATAAGTCACTGCTTGTGACTTTCGAAACCCGAATACCATTAACCGTTATGATCTGTCACCTATGCCTCATTGCATACTTTACCTTGCCTTGGTTTTTACTGTCTCGGTGAATATCTCACGCTATCTGAAAAATAGAGATATTTCGCATAATGAATCATTGGTCTAACAAATAAATCTAGCAACTAGAATAGTTAGTCCAAACCCTATCTACACTATCCATGCCCATACACCATCTTCCACCTATCATTGATTATTTTGAAATCAACTTAAATCAATTATGTTTTGATTTAAAATTCATGTCATTTATATAAAAATACATGCAGGTTCATAATTTGAACCATTTAAAATCCATCAACCACAGTTTAAAACTCATTTCAATGATTAAATCAATATAATGCAATTTTAAAGAAAATTTGCATTATTTATATACACGGTTTAAAAATCATTCTCCACAAATAGATAAATCTAATGCATTATAGTAAATATGCTCGATTTAAAACCATCTTTTGTCAACATATCAAATGTCATTTTTAACATTCAAATTGAAATGAAAAGAATGCAATTCACTCTAAACTGACTCATATGATCGTAATCCACCACTACAATTCCCTGGTTTTCTCTGGTAGGGCTATAGAACCCCTCTTGTTTTATTCTTTTTGAGGATTTAGGGATTTTCAACCTAAGGAGGACGTTTTGCGTAAGGCTCTCAATCATTTTTATAGTCATATTCATCCTTCATGAAGAGGCAAGTCCTAGCCCAATGGGTTCTTATGTTACTACGGCTTCCAACTTCCTTCTTCCTAACTGCATGTTTTAAAACAGTTATAAAGTAATGATATGCATGTTTAAAACGATGCAACTCAACCCACCCATGATGCAATTGATAATTGAAATCAATTGTAACACCCCGCGTTTACAGAACCCGGTTTGTTACTCATAACCCGAATATTACTAAGAAAACTTGGACCAAATTTAAAACTTCGTACAAAAATTCAAAATTTGGACATTTGATAAAACATGTAAACTTACAGCGGAAATCGTTTAAACAAAAATAAAACTAACCAAAAACCATATAAAAAAAAACGTTGGAAATGTTGAGAAACAATCGATTAAGAAGCAAAGGTTTAACCCGTGAAAATACTTTGAAGGTTGGAAAAGTCAAACTCGTCGTCCGCTTAACAAGGTCAACGAAGGGGGAAGGCTATTTGAAGACTTCATCCGGTCGCTAAATGACAAAACATAGAATTTGGTCATCCGGTCAGTCTAACAGGGACATCCACCGGTCACTAAACGACAAAACATAAAATTTAGTCATCCGGTCAGTCTAACAGGGACATCCACCGGTCACTAAACGACAAAACATAAAATTTAGTCATCCGGTCAGTCTAACAGGGACATCCACCGGTCACTAAACGACAAAACATAAAATTTGGTCATCCGGTCAGTCTAACAGGGACATCCACCGGTGACGTCAGCCGGATGATCTCCTCATCCGAACGACTTTTCTCTATATCTACCGGTGACGTCAGCCGGATGATCTCCTCATCCGAATGACTTAACCCTTATCATCTGACGAGCAAAAGCTCGACATCACCGGACGACTAAAACACTCGACATCATCTGATAGCTTTATTAAAATCACATTCCGATAGAAGACAGACACAACTCTAACTACAGAAAGAAATTTTCTTGCCTCTCCAAGACCTTTCAAAAACGATTCAAACCATTTCATTAATCAAATCCAGTAAAACCAACACTTAAAACTCAACAGGTTACTAGAATCAATAATATTCAAATTGTATTCGAAATGCTGAAATCTCTACTGTCATGAAAACTCGACCTACTCAGACTAGATCATTATCAACTAAACCTCAACACCTGCTGACACCAGTTAGCCCGCCTCATCAGTTTACCAAGCCGAGACATGGATGTGCTCCTCCAATCACACCTAATCGTCTGTGTACTCAGGAAATTCACCTGTGGTATCCTGAACACCTACATCACAAAACTCATCTATTAGCCTAATGCTAAGTAAGTAAAGCAATAATGAAATGATATGCTGAAACAAAATCCTAAATATGCAGTTTCTACTTTCTCATCTCGGTTGTACTTTGTTTGTTTACTGATCAGATCCCATGATTCCCTTGGGAGTGGGATCAGTTCTCCCAATGTCTACATCCTCTTCATTAATTAAGGGGCGGATGAGGTCCCTTAATAACTGTTCAGATCCCTCAATTCCTTTGGGAGTGGAATCAGTTCTCCCAATGTTATAAATCATCTTCATCAGTTAAGGGGTGGATTAGTTCCCTTAACCGCCAATGCCCGTCAATCTGAACTTGCCTCTCCACATGATACATGAAAATTCATTTTCGTTTTCTTTCAAATTTATGATGCATGACATACAAAAAATACTCAAACATGCAAAAACCTACTGTTTTGTGATGTAGGCCCGAGGGCACACACAATACTTTACTTACCTGGTCTCCTGGAAATCGCTCGGCTATAGGCTACTCCAGAAATCTGCTCACCTAGAACCATCGACAGATTATAGATTAGATCTCCACTAGACTTTATCTAACTACCCTGAAGTCTAAGGAAGCCGGTTTGGGGCTCTACTGATTAAACATTCCCGATACATCAATAAACCCCAAACCCAAATCTCTCACTCGCAGCCTTTCGAAAACACATACATTGCAATCCTTCAGCTACCTAAGCACTAGAACAGTAAGTAATTTAATCAAAACTCACCTTGGCTGGGGAAAATCGGAGGGGAATCGCCTAGAGGATGTCCGCCGAGCTGAGAGGTAAGAGTAATAAAATAGTGGCGGCTAAACCTCACTAAACCTTTCCTAAATACGTTATCCACAATATAAATTCGCAATTACCATCTTGCCCCTGCCTAGTCACTTAATAACCTAATCAACATTTCACTCAATTTTAAACCATAAGATTATATACCTCCGTTTAATAACTTATTTTGATTTATATTGAAACCGGGTGTTACATCAATATGCTCAATTTAATAAAAATTATCATTTTCGATTTTCTTCGTTTTCATATTTCTTAAAAATCATAAATATACAATTCAAGTACTTCACAAAACTAAAATTTAATCATTCAATAAAATTGAATTTAAACAAACTTAACAATTCAATATAACCAATCGGTTTTTAAATTCTTCATTTTTAGCATTTCAATAAAATCTAAAATAAACGATTTTCACAATTCATTATTCGCTTTTCATAAAAATGATATCAAATCATCACTTCAACATATTTAATCTCAACCAAATCCCAATCAAATCTATTCTATCTAGATCCAAGACAGTAATTAAAACTATTTCCACCTATCAAGACAATAAAGTCAAATTTAACTATTCTCATCGTTAGAGATATTTACCGTATGTCAGTTCCTCTACTTTTTCTACAAAGCTCTATCGAATCTATCGATTTGTACACCAAAATGTTCCTCTCACTAAGTTGAACATTGTATCTTAAAGGACGGATCGACGAATCTCACTTTTTCTTTTCTTTTTCTTCTCCTTTTCCTTGTGGGTTTCGTCTCTATTTTCGTCTCTTTCTCTCTCTCTCTCTCTCTCCACGTAAAAAACCACAAAACACTGCCACCTTTCTTTTGAAATAGTGCATCATGCTTAATTTACATAAGAACCAAATTTTATCTAATAAAAATATTATTTTTGCCCCTTTACTTCTTGATTATTTACCACTTAACCACACTTAATTAATCCTTAATCATAATTAGCTTTAATCTAAATTAATTCTTAATCATAATTAACTGTAATCTAATCCAAATTATATTAGTTTTAATCTTATCCTAATTAGATTAGTTATAATCTAATTTTCTTAATTTATAAAAATCTGAAATCGTATTAATTTTTATTTTTAAGATTTCAAACCATTACACAAACATATGACACCAAAGGACTCTTTCCATGAAAAACTGTCTCCAATGTTTGTGTCTCTTTAAAGGGCACGAGTATGTTGTTGTGAAATTTAATGAGTTATCACTAATAAGGACCATTAAAATTTAAGAAATTTAAATTATGAAATACAAAATTTCGAACATTCTCCCAATTAATCCATATTCCCATCATTTTCCTTACTAAGAAACAAAATACATGAATCATAGCATTAAGTCGTCGAGTATTATCTTTCATGTATCACAATACATTATGTTTCTTAATCACTAGCCCATAAAACCTAATGATTAAACTCTACAATGATCTTGGTTCTAATCTTTATTGATATTTCTCAATTTAAACATGTGTATATAACAAAACAAATATGAGAAAACATCACATAGTCTTATTAATATTTTTTTACAACGAAATTACATAAAGGAACTATGTCTTATTCTTTGTACACGATCTTTAATTTTTTATGGTGGCATGTCTTTTGTCAAAGGATCAGCTAACATCAAATCAATGTTAATTTGCGTCATGACCACAAATTTATCCTTAACATGTTCTCTTATAGCTAAGTACTTTATATAGATATGTTTGTTTCGACTATCACTTTTATTGTTCTTAACCATAAAAAAAATAACAGTTGAGCTGTCATAGTACAGCTTTAATGACTTAGCAATTTGAATCCCACAATTCTAAGCTCAGAAATAACACTCTTCATTTATACAACATGGTAGACTCAAAACCTAAAACGAACTCAGCTTCCATAGTAGAAGTAGCAGTCAATGATTGTGTTCCACACCTCCATTGCACAATTCCACAAAAAAACATAAAAATGTATTTGAATGTTGATTTTAGTGGATCAACACAGTCAATAAAATTTGAATCAGAATAGTCAATGAGTTCCAAATTATTAGTTGGTCTCTATGTAAGCATGTAGACTTTGATCCCCTTGAGGTACTTAATCACGATTCTTTGCAGCCACATAGTGTGACGGCCCAAAAACTGGAACCCGATCGGGGTTTGAGATCCCAGCCGTCACTCCGGGACAGTTAACAGAAAACGGGGACTATATTTTTTTTTTTGAACAGGGAATAGAACATTTACAAAACTATACACGGAGGGAGAGAAGATATTCTCTGGAGTCAAAAGAAAAACAGGTTTCGATAATGGATAGCAGAAGGAACCGAAATGCAGGAAGACAGGGACATTAAGAGAACTTAAACTGGAGAAGAAGTGAGCAGGAAATATAGATGGACCGGACCAAAAAAATAACGGTAAGGCAAAAGATGTATTTAAAACGGGGCGGGAAGAATAATTAACTGGGCGGAAGACTGGCGGAAGATGTGAGCTGACGTCAGGCGGAAGATGCATTTGCAAAGACAGAAGTAGGGATGACGTCAGTCGATAGATGCTGAGTAAAACTGGGTGGAAGGTAAAAGCTATCGGTGGATGCAGATACGACAAAATAGGTGACGTCACCGGAAGATGCAGACATTAAAGGTAATCGGAAGGAGAAGAAAACAGTGGATGACGTCATCGGAAGAGGAGATGACGTCAGACGGTAGATGCAGGCATTAAACGAAATCGGAATATGTGATGACGTCGTCGGAAGATGTGATGACGTCATCGACAGATAAAGGTAGTAAACGTAATCGGCAGAAGAAAAGCTATGGTGACGTCATCGGAAGAGGAGATGACGTCATCGGAAGATGAAGTTAAACTGAGAGACAGATGAAACCGGCAGAAGTAACTAAGACTGATGAAATCAACTGTTCACCGGTGGATGAGATAAGACAGAACGTGAACAGTGACTATCGGTGGATGCATTAAACGTGATCGGAAGATGCAGTTTAAAAAGGGCAGAATTTGAAAACTTTTGACAGAAAAACATATAGACAGAGAGCTTAAAGAACAGAAAACATGAAAGTCTCAGATTCTCAAACCAATTCAAAACATGGTTCTCGAGCACAACAGAAGGTATACAGGTTTCAGACCTTCATTACAAATGACAGATTTTAAGAAAACAAACTGAATGAATAGCTCTAAAATTCGAGACCATCCATGCATGACCTGAAAAGGGAGAACTCAAGCAGTTCCAGAATGTTTTCAAGACATTTCACAGGAAACAACTATCAACTGTCAACAGAGATTTAAAACTCGATCATCAGAACTTATACATTATATATATATGTCCAACAGAATTTTCCTACAGGGTTTTTAAAACAAAACACAGGACCTCAACAGAGTTTTAAAACAAACACACCAGAATTTCAGAAGAGTTTACAGATATGAACATTTCTTATAAGACTAAGACTTAAACCTTGGGACAGAAAATTGTGTCTGACTGCAGCAACCACCCCCGAGAGCTCGAGCGCCACCTATTCATCAGATTGAGGCACAAAGTCCTCACGTTCGGGTTCAGTACCTACATCAGGGAGTTCACCTATGAGTCTAAAACTCAGTAAGAACATAATAGATATGCAGTGATGCAAAATGCTATGCATGCGGTTTTCAGAAATACAGTGACAGTATAGGACATTACGTTTCAGTGGCAGAGGGGTATAAGTGGGGCTTATAGGGGAACTGGCGAACAGTAGATGCACTATCAGGCACATTCAGTAGTTTTCAGATTCCCAGGGAGGGATAAAACCAGAGGGTCCTTGGCAAGGACAATTTTTCAGAATTCCAGGGAGGGATAAAACCAGAGGGCCAGTCCCCGTCCCACACTTAACTGGTACATTTCAGTCAGATTTTATCTTATTTAGTTTCAAACAGTGTATAGAAGACCTTTGCATGGCTTTCAAAGAAAACGTGTATGCATGAAAAGTGCTTGAACTTAAACAGGCAGAGAGCAGATGACAGAAATAACAGAACATACGGTGAAACAGAACATAGACAACTCAGAACATAACTATAATCTTTCTACCCAAAACAACCCGACAAAACAGAAAACCTAGTACCTTCGGGATGTAGGGCCTTAAGGGCCAACCTACGGATATGAACTTACCTGTTGCTGCAATGTAGAATGCTCGGATGTCCCTGGAACGCTCGGATCTGCTGTTGCAATGTAGAGAAATTAAACAAGTTGCAAATGCTAACAAATAACTTGGAAGATTATACAGTAAACCCATTCAGACTTGTAGAAAACAACGAATGTGTTTCCATACAAAAACTGAGAGTTTCCTCCCAACTATCTTAACCTAAAACTTCAGCATAACCCATAGTTTTTGCTTGTCCAAATGTGTTAGCATTAGAAGATGTTTACCTTAGCGGAGGAGCAGAAAGGAATCTGAGAAGATCGAAGAAACTTCGATGGTTGTTTGTCGACAGGAAGAGAGAATGCAGAGAGGAAAAAGGAGAGAGAGCAGAGAAGAGAAGTGAAGAGAGTTTCACGTAGGGGGAAGAACTTAACTTCTTCAACAAGCTGCCACATGTCACTCAACCATTGGTTTTCTCCCACCAACCTCCTTCCATGCATTTTAACTTAGTGTAATACTTAGTTAAACATTAGTTTCCAACAAAACACATATTGCATTTATATTAAATTAATCCCGAGAAATGGTTCGGAAATTATTACATACAAAAAGGCCGGGTGTTACACATAGTTATCCTAATTAATTAAACAAATATAATAAAAATTTTATGAAATAATATCTATAATATTCATATAATTAATCATAATAAATGTTAGAATATGATTCTAAAAAATTTATTATAATTTTAGATGATTAAAGATGACGTGGCAATTCAATAATTAAATGAAAATTATATGGATCATTCAACACTAGAATTAATTCACAAAATTGCTCATGTAAAAAAGCCATAATATATGACATGGTGCGAGCACCCTGCGATCATATGCTAATGCCCGGTCCCAAGTCATATGCAAAATGGAAGAACCAGCAAACACCAAGTCTCAAGAGTTGTTTTGGCTACAAACATTCACAGCGGATGCCCAAAATTCTAAAACTCAGTAGTTCCAATCATCTTCTTCCTTAAGCGGGTTTGCCCAGCCTTGTTCAAAAACTAGAGAAAAACTTCTAAAAATCCAATGATTTCTCTCACTTTCGGACATCAGTTTTAACTTTTTTTCACTCATAATGTTAAAAATCACATTTTTGGATGATTTATAACCATATTTTAAATTTAACACATTGAAAACATAACTTTAAACTTTTAGAATAATCTCAAAACTTTGATTTTTAAAACATCAAGGCAGATGCATTTTTAACGCTCTGATACAAATTGATAGATTTTAATCACAATCTAAACTTGATTTCTAAACAATATAACCAATTAGATCATATGTGAAATTATTTGATTTATGTCCCTTTGGATCTTCACGATTTAAACTCTTCAAACCCATAATCAATTTCCTCTTCATTGTGTAATATTTCTAGTAAAACGAATTTGTTAAATTGATAGGATTGGGAACCCAAATTGTGATGACTCGACTTGACACGTATGTGGTGGAACCACCCATGCTCCGCGGATCCTCAGAGGACGTATGTGCCCGGTTGGGGCCGGAGTATGGGTTAAAACTTCGCGGATCCCAGAGGGTTGGGCCGGAGGGTTCAACGAAAACTCCGCGGATCCCAGAGGATTAGGCTGGAGGATTCGGTCGTTGAAAGTGGGGTCGTCACGATACCACATCGCTTGGGGAAGTACATGGAAATGAAACATATGTAAGAGATCCTTCTCAAGATAGCAAGACGCGTTTTAGAGCACGATTGGCGACGGATCCCATAAGAACTCCGAAGTTAAAAGTGCTTCGGCGAGAGCAATTCCAGGTTGGGTGACCTTCCGAGAAGTTCTCGCCAAACAAAGCCGTGAGGGGAGGATATTGGGCTGCGGCCCAATCCCCAGAGCGGACAATATCTTGCTGGGAAAAGGGGTCGTTACAAATGGTATCAGAGCCTGTACCCAACCGGAAATGTGGCCAACGAGGACGTTGGGCCCCCAAGGGGGGGGGTGATTGTGATGACTCGACTTGACACGTATGTGGTGGAACCACCCATGCTCCGCGGATCCTCAGAGGACTTATGTACCCGGTTGGGGCAGGATTATGGGTTAAAACTCCGCGGATCCCAGAGGGTTGGGCCGAAGGATTCAACGAAAACTCCGCGGATCCCAGAGGGTTGGGCCGGAGGATTCGGTCGTTGAAAATGGGGTCGTCACAATACCACATCGCTTGGAGAAGTACATGGAAATGAAACATAAGTAAGAGATCCCTCCAAAGATAGCAAGACGCGTTTTGGAGCACGATTGGCGACGGATCCCATAAGAACTCCGAAGTTAAAAGTGCTTCGGTGAGAGCAATTCCAGGTTGGGTGACCTTCCGGGAAGTTCTCGCCAAACAAAGCCGTGAGGGGAGGATATTGGGCTGCGGCCCAATCCCCAGAGCAACAATATCTTGCTGGGAAAAGGGGTCGTTACAAATGTAACACCCGGCATTTTCAGTGTAATTATTTTCCCCGAATAATTAAGCGGATTACTCTAATATTAATGCAATGACTATTTTTAATGAAATTGTCGGAGTGTTCAATTGAATGAGAGTGATTGTAGAACCAATTCGACGAACTAAATAGAAGTTTAGTCAAAAACCAATGGAAGGGCAAATTAGGAAGAAATTAAGGTTGGTGGGAGAAATCAAATGGATGATTGACACTTGGCAAACTTGTGGAAGAAGACAAGCCATGTATTCCATTTCCTTCTCTTCCTCCTACGTGAGACTTTTCCCTCTCTGCTTTCTCTCATTTCCCTCTCTACTTCTCTCTTTTGGTTGAAGAAAACCAACGCAAGGAGTTTCTTCCTTCTCTGATTTTCCTCCTGCTTTTCGGTCTAAGGTAATCATCTTAGATAGAAAACGATTTTTAGCTTATTTATTTGCTAGTTTCGTGATGTTTAGGGTTAATGTCCGTTTACTGCATGCTATAGGTTCGTGAACCACAGTGCTCGTGCGTTCAAGCTTGCTACATTTCGGACCACAGGTAAGTTCATACCCGTAGGTTGGCCCTTAAGGCCCTACATCACGGAGGTACTAGGTATTTCTGTTCTGTCGGGTTGTTTTCGGGTAGAAGGATTAGAGTTATGTTCTGTGTTTCCCCCTGTTATGTTTCTGTTGTCTTAATTGTTGTTATCTGCTGTTTAAGTTGAAGAACTGTACTCGATCATGCATACACGTTTTTCCCGAAAGTTCATACAAAACCGTTTTCTGTACACTATTTGAAACTAAACAAGATAAAATCTGACTGAAATGTACTAGTTAAGTGGGGGACGAGGACTGGCCTCCAGATCTGTTTCTATACTGTACTGTATTACTTTTTGTGCCTGATAGTGCACCCACTGTTCGCCAGTTCCCCTATAAGCCCCACTTACACCCCTCTGCCACTGAAACGTAATGTTCTGTTCTGTCACTGTATTCTGAAAACCGCATGCATAGCATTTTGCATCACTGCATATTTGTTATGTTCTTACTGAGTTTTAGACTCATAGGTGAACTCTCTGATGTAGGTACTGAACCCGAAAATGAGGACTTTGTGCCTCAATCTGATGAATAGGTGGCTGGTGGTTCGAGCTCTCGGGGGTGGTTGCTGCAGCCAGACATGTTTCTGTTCTGAGGTTTAAGTTTTTGAAAGTTAAATTTATGTCTGTGAATTCTACTTAGATTCTGGTGTTTTGGTTTTAAAAACTCTGTTAGGAATTCTGGAAATGTATGTCAAGCTCTGCTTAACTTCTGAAATTTTAAAATAATGCACAAACTCTGTATTGGGGTATTCTGAAATAGTTTTTAAAAACATTCGGAATGCAGGTTCAGTTCTGTATTGCTGTTTAAAACCTCTGTATTTGACAGATGAATTCATGTTCTGAAGTATTCTGGAATTGTCTGGAATATTTTCTGTTGGTCTGTGCATGGATGGTTTCTGGTTTTAGAGTTGTCCATGCAGCTTGATTTTTCTCCAGTTACTGTCGCTTTTTCAGACATGCTCGAAATCATGTGTTTTTTAATCGGTTTTGAAGTTTGAAATTATTGTATCTTCTGCTTCATGCTTTCTGTTTAAATATGTCTTCCTGTTAAATGTTTGTCAAATTCTGTCTTTAAAACTATGTCTTCCGATTGCATCCACCGATCACTGTTCATGTTTTGCATCCACCGATCACTGTTCACGTTTTGCGTCCACCGATCATTGTTCACGTTTTGCATCCACCGATCACTGTTCACGTTTTGCATCCACCTGATCACTGTTCACGTTTTGCATCCACGGATCACTATTCAGTCACCGATCACTGTTCACGTTTTGCATCCACCGATCACTGTTCACGTTTTGCATCCACCGATCACTGTTCACGTTTTGCATCCACCGATCACTGTTCACGTTTTGCATCCACCGATCACTGTTCACGTTTTGCATCCACCGATCACTGTTCACGTTTTGCATCCACCGATCACTGTTCACGTTTTGCATCCACCGATCACTGTTCACGTTTTGCATCCACCGATCACTGTTCACGTTTTGCATCCACCGATCACTGTTCACGTTTTGCATCCACCGATCACTGTTCACGTTTTGCATCCACCGATCACTGTTCACGTTTTGCATCCACCGATCACTGTTCACGTTTTGCATCCACCGATCACTGTTCACGTTTTGCATCCACCGATCACTGTTCACGTTTTGCATCCACCGATCACTGTTCACGTTTTGCATCCACCGATCACTGTTCACGTTTTGCATCCACCGATCACTGTTCACGTTTTGCATCCACCGATCACTGTTCACGTTTTGCATCCACCGATCACTGTTCACGTTTTGCATCCACCGATCACTGTTCACGTTTTGCATCCACCGATCACTGTTCACGTTTTGCATCCACCGATCACTGTTCACGTTTTGCATCCACCGATCACTGTTCACGTTTTGCATCCACCGATCACTGTTCACGTTTTGCATCCACCGATCACTGTTCACGTTTTGCATCCACCGATCACTGTTCACGTTTTGCATCCACCGATCACTGTTCACGTTTTGCATCCACCGATCACTGTTCACGTTTTGCATCCACCGATCACTGTTCACGTTTTGCATCCACCGATCACTGTTCACGTTTTGCATCCACCGATCACTGTTCACGTTTTGCATCCACCGATCACTGTTCACGTTTTGCATCCACCGATCACTGTTCACGTTTTGCATCCACCGATCACTGTTCACGTTTTGCATCCACCGATCACTGTTCACGTTTTGCATCCACCGATCACTGTTCACGTTTTGCATCCACCGATCACTGTTCACGTTTTGCATCCACCGATCACTGTTCACGTTTTGCATCCACCGATCACTGTTCACGTTTTGCATCCACCGATCACTGTTCACGTTTTGCATCCACCGATCACTGTTCACGTTTTGCATCCACCGATCACTGTTCACGTTTTGCATCCACCGATCACTGTTCACGTTTTGCATCCACCGATCACTGTTCACGTTTTGCATCCACCGATCACTGTTCACGTTTTGCATCCACCGATCACTGTTCACGTTTTGCATCCACCGATCACTGTTCACGTTTTGCATCCACCGATCACTGTTCACGTTTTGCATCCACCGATCACTGTTCACGTTTTGCATCCACCGATCACTGTTCACGTTTTGCATCCACCGATCACTGTTCACGTTTTGCATCCACCGATCACTGTTCACGTTTTGCATCCACCGATCACTGTTCACGTTTTGCATCCACCGATCACTGTTCACGTTTTGCATCCACCGATCACTGTTCACGTTTTGCATCCACCGATCACTGTTCACGTTTTGCATCCACCGATCACTGTTCACGTTTTGCATCCACCGATCACTGTTCACGTTTTGCATCCACCGATCACTGTTCACGTTTTGCATCCACCGATCACTGTTCACGTTTTGCATCCACCGATCACTGTTCACGTTTTGCATCCACCGATCACTGTTCACGTTTTGCATCCACCGATCACTGTTCACGTTTTGCATCCACCGATCACTGTTCACGTTTTGCATCCACCGATCACTGTTCACGTTTTGCATCCACCGATCACTGTTCACGTTTTGCATCCACCGATCACTGTTCACGTTTTGCATCCACCGATCACTGTTCACGTTTTGCATCCACCGATCACTGTTCACGTTTTGCATCCACCGATCACTGTTCACGTTTTGCATCCACCGATCACTGTTCACGTTTTGCATCCACCGATCACTGTTCACGTTTTGCATCCACCGATCACTGTTCACGTTTTGCATCCAGAGAACGTCTTCCCCCTCTGAAAAGTTTTAAGGGTTTGTTTTTTTTTAAGCCCGGTCTGTTATGTTCTCTTTAAAAAAAAATATGTGCCCGTTTTCTGTTAAATGTCCCGGAGTGACGGCTCTCGGACCCCGATCGGGTCCGGGGCTGTCACAGTTATAGTATCAGAGAGAGAAGGTTTTAAAAACGATTCTGTAAAATGTCTGACTGCGCAACCCGTCACGTGATATCGCTCCACCAACTGTAAATGTTTAAATTCCTGTCAAAGTTCTGTTTATTAAATTAGGTTATTCTTTTTATAGGGTTTATTAGAAATGGTGAGAGGACTTTAAGAAGAGTCAAGCGAAAGCTCTCGAGCATTGACCGACTGACCGAACTGGTGGGTGCACAGTCACGCATGGTTGAACGCATGATGGCTAGCAAAAGATGATAGAAACAATAACCATGGGCGAATAACAATCGTGATAATGAGCGCGAGACAACAGTGGAGACAGTATTCCGGTGACTCCAGCCGCCTGCATTGATGAATGTCTACTGACCCGACCGTGCTGAAACTTGGATTCGAGCTATGGAGAAGATGTTCAGTTATGCAGAAGTAGAACGACAGCAAGAAGGTTATTTACGCCACGTTCTATCTCACCGAAAGTGCTGGATTTTGTGGGACACAGTGCAGTCCACTACAGTGGCATTAAGCTGGGAAGGATTCACGAAATCTTCTACGAGAAGTACTTTGATCGGGGTGTGAGGAAGGAAAGTAGGTGAATTCTCTCGGGCTGCGACAGTATGGGTCAGTGGCCGAATATGTTCAGAATTTGAGTCATTGTCCCGATATGCAACACACCTAGTGGCCACCGATGAGAACAAAGTGCACCATTTCATTCAAGGGTTAAAGATGGACCTTTTGCGAGAAATCACAACCGAAGGGTTTGATGAGGCACCATATGTGAAGGTGGTGGCCAAGGCTTATCAGTTAGAGGCCTTAGAAATGAAGTCCCAGAGACAGAGAGATCCACCAAGAGGGATTATTAGAAATGTTCCTCAACAACAACAACAGCAACAGCAAAGAGGCCAAAATTTTCAACCTCAGCAGCAACAAAACAGGGGCATTAAGAGGCCCAATGAGACCATCACTTACCCAGACAAAGGGAAGAGACCGATGGGAGATCCTCAGCTCACCGTATGCCCACGATGCCAGAAAAGTCACAAGGGTGAATGCAGGCTTCTTACAGGTGGCTGCTTCCGATGTGGCAAAGGAGGCCATCACGTCCGTGATTGCCCGATACCCGACACGAGACAAAATCAGGCCGTGCCAAGAGTCTTTGCAATGATGGAGGACGTTGATGATGCTGATCTGCACACAGCAATTACAGGTACAATTTTGGTGTGTGACATACCTGCATATACTTTGTTAGACACGGGGGCCACTCATTCATTTGTGGCCATGGACTTTCCGGGTAGGGAGAACTTGTGCCTTGCATCGTCAGATCAGCCCTACAGTGTTATGCTACCATTCGGAGAGTTTATGCACTCCGAGCAGGCAGTGCAGGGTGATATAGTGTCAGTTGGAGACCAGAAATTGTATGCCAATCTTATCGTCATCGGTATGAAAGGATACGAAGTGATTCTGGGGATGGACTGGCTATTTAGACATCATGCCACCATCGACTGTAGGTCCGAGCTCGTGACTTTTAAGCGCCCGAACGAAGTAGAGTTCTCTTATCAGGCAATACCAAAGAAACATAGTATGCCTGTCACATCCACCTTGAAAACTCAACAGCTGATGAGGTCAGGAGGTGTCAGATTCCTTGCCCACGTAGTAGATGTTCAAAGAAAAGGTGAGGTGGAACTTCAAAATATTCCGGTAGTTTGAGACTTCTCAGAGGTCTTCCTGGATGACTTACCAGGATTGCTACCTGATCGTGAGATCGAGTTCGAGATCGATGTGTATCCTGGTGCTGAACCAGTATCAAAGAATCTGTACCGTATGGCACCGATTGAGCTAAGGGAGTTGAAGGCTCAGCTAAAGGAATTGGTGGATAAGGGTTTTGTGCGCCCTAGTTTTTCTCCGTGGGGTGCTCCCGTCTTGTTTGTTAAGAAGAAGGATGGGTCCCTACGGATGTGTATTGACTACCGTGAGCTGAACAAGTTAACGATCAAGAATAAGTACCCGTTGCCGAGAATCGATGATTTATTTGACCAACTACAAGGGGCTCGGGTATTCTCTAAGATCGATTTGCGCTCCGGTTATTACCAAATGAAGGTCAGGGCTGATGATATTCCAAAGACTGCCTTCAGGACCCGATATGGGCACTATGAGTTCTTAGTGATGTCTTTTGGGTTGACTAATGCCCCGGCAGCATTTATGGACTTGATGAACAGGATATTCCAGGACTTCCTGGATAAATTTGTGATCGTTTTTATCGATGACATCCTGGTTTATTCCAGGAGTGAAGCTGAGCATGAGGAGCACTTGACAATTGTGCTAACAACTCTGAAACAACACCAATTGTACGCCAAGCTATCAAAGTGTGAATTCTAGTTAAGTATGATTAATTTCCTAGGCCATGTGGTGTCTGCAGAAGGAGTGTCCGTGGATCCAGCCAAGGTTCTGGCAGTGAAGGAATGGCCAAGACCAAGAAGTGCCAGTGAGGTACGGAGTTTTATCGGATTAGCTGGTTATTACAGAAAGTTCATCAAGGGATTCTCTGTGATAGCAAAGCCTATGACCAGCTTAACGAGGAAGGATATCAAATTCAGGTGGTCTGAAGCTTGCGAGATGAGTTTTCAGACACTTAAGCAAAAGTTGACCACTGCTCCTCTATTAGTATTGCCAGTTGAAGACGGCAAATTCAGCGTATACTGTGATGCTTCCAAGATTGGTTTGGGATGTGTATTAATGCAAGAAGGGAAAGTAGTGGCATACGCATCCCGACAATTGAAAAACCATGAGCAAAACTACTCTACTCATGACCTTGAGTTGGCGGCGGTTGTATTTGAGCTGAAGGTATGGAGACACCACCTATATGGACAATCATGTGAGGTGTTTTTTGATCACAAGAGTTTGAAGTACATCTTTACCCAGAAAAAGCTAAACATGAGACAAAGACGGTGGTTAGAATTTGCGAAAGACTACGACGTTGAGATTAAATACCACCCGGGTAAAGCTAATGTGGTGGCCGATGCGCTAAGCAGGATGCCAGCTACTATGCAACCAGTAATGTCGGCCGTATCTATGCCTTTGAGGACGGAGATACAGAAGTTTGATATGGAGATAGTTTTTGGGCTATCGGCCATACTAGCAGACTTAACACTACGGCCCTCCGTCCTGGACCAAATTAAGGAAGTCCAGAAGATCAATTCAAAAGAGATGGCTGATATGGTGGGCAAGGTACCAATGGCTTCTTCTGATTTCAGTTATTCGGGAGATGGAATTCTGAAGTTCAAAGACAGATGGTATGTTCCGAAAGACGAAGAGCTACGGAAGCACATCTTGTCGGAAGCCCATTCATCTTCTTTCTCTGTACATCCTGGAAGCACGAAGATGTATCAAGACTTGAAACTTCACTTCTGGTGGCCAAATATGAAGAATGAAGTGGCCAAGTATGTGGAGTCTTGTATGATATGTCAACAGGTCAAAGCTGAACATCAACGACCGAGTGGAACGCGTCAACCTCTCCTAATCCCCGAATGGAAATGGGAGAATATAACGATGGATTTTGTTGTTGGCCTACCAAGAACAGCTAAGGGCCATAATAGCATTTGGGTCATAGTGGACAGATTGACGAAGTCGGCCCACTTTCTACCTGTGAAGACGACGTACTCCATGGATCAGTATGCAGAGCTGTATATTAGCGAGATTATTAAACTGCATGGCGTTCCTGTGTCGATTGTCTCATACCGTGATCCCAGATTCACTTCCAGGTTTTGGAAAAGTTTGCAGAGCTCTTTGGGTACGAAGTTGAATTTCAGCACGGCATTTCATCCACAGACTGACGGACAATCTGAGAGAACAATCCAAATACTGGAGGATATGCTAAGGTCGTGCGTGCTGGAATTTCATGCTCTTTGGAGTAGATATTTGCCACTCGTAGAGTTTGCCTACAACAATAGCTATCAGGCTACAATTGGCATGGCTCCTTATGAAGCTCTGTACGGCAGAAAGTGTAGATCCCCATTGTGTTGGGATGAGGTCGGAGAAACCAAGCTTATTGGCCCTGAGATATTACAGCAGATGTCCGAGGTGATAGCTGCTATCAAACAACGAATAAAGATTGCTCATAGTCGACAGAAGAGTTATGCGGACAATAGAAGAAGAGACTTAGAGTTCGCTGTGGGCGATGAGGTATTCCTGAAAGTGTCACCTTTCAAAGGCGTAATGAGATTCGGTAAGAAAGGAAAGCTCAGCCCACAGTTCATTGGCCCTTTTCCCATCCTGAAGCGTGTGGGAAACATGGCTTACGGACTACAGTTGCCGGCGTCAATGGATGGAGTTCACAATGTCTTCCATGTTTCGATGCTGAGAAAATGTGTGCGAGATCCAACTCAGATCGTAAAACAGGTGGACTTTGATATCATGCCGACACTGACATATGAAGAAAGGCCTATACAGATATTGAATATGTCACTCAAAGTATTGCGAAAAAAGGTGGTTCCACTGGTAAAAGTATTATGGCGCAACCACAATGTGGAGGAGGCCACGTGGAAAGACAAGCAGATGTTAGAGCACAGTATCCGGACCTTTTCGCTTAGGCAAATTTTGAGGACAAAATTTCTGTTAAGGTGGGTGGAATGTAACACCCGGCATTTTTCGTGTAATTATTTTCCCCGAATAATTAAGCGGGATTACTCTAATATTAATGCAATGACTATTTTTAATGAAATTGTCGGAGTGTTCAATTGAATGAGAGTGATTGTAGAACCAATTCGACGAACTAAATAGAAGTTTAGTCAAAAACCAATGGAAGGGCAAATTAGGAAGAAATTAAGGTTGGTGGGAGAAATCAAATGGATGATTGACACTTGGCAAACTTGTGGAAGAAGACAAGCCATGTATTCCATTTCCTTATCTTCCTCCTACGTGAGACTTTTCCCTCTCTGCTTTCTCTCATTTCTCTCTCTGCTTCTCTCTTTTGGTTGAAGAAAACCAACGCAAGGAGTTTCTTCCTTCTCTGATTTTCCTCCTGCTTTTCGGTCTAAGGTAATCATCTTAGATAGAAAACGATTTTTAGCTTATTTATTTGCTAGTTTCGTGATGTTTAGGGTTAATGTCCGTTTATGCATGCTATAGGTTCGTGAACCACAGTGCTTGTGCGTTCAAGCTTGCTGCATTTCGGACCACAGGTAAGTTCATACCCGTAGGTTGGCCCTTAAGGCCCTACATCACGGAGGTACTAGGTATTTCTGTTCTGTCGGGTTGTTTTCGGGTAGAAGGATTAGAGTTATGTTCTGTGTTTCCCCCCTGTTATGTTTCTGTTGTCTTAATTGTTGTTATCTGCTGTTTAAGTTGAAGAACTGTACTCGATCATGCATACACGTTTTTCCCGAAAGTTCATACAAAACCGTTTTATGTACACTATTTGAAACTAAACAAGATAAAATCTGACTGAAATGTACTAGTTAAGTGGGGGACGGGGACTGGCCTCCAGATCTGTTTCTGTACTATACTGTATTACTTTTTGTGCCTGATAGTGTTCGCCAGTTCCCCTATAAGCCCCACTTACACCCCTCTGCCACTGAAACGTAATGTTCTGTTCTGTCACTGTATTCTGGAAACCGCATGCATAGCATTTTGCATCACTGCATATTTGTTATGTTCTTACTGAGTTTTAGACTCATAGGTGAACTCTCTGATGTAGGTACTGAACCCGAAAATGAGGACTTTGTGCCTCAATCTGATGAATAAGTGGCTGGTGGTTCGAGCTCTCAGGGGTGGTTGCTGCAGCCAGACATGTTTCTGTTCTGAGGTTTAAGTTTTTGAAAGTTAAATTTATGTCTGTGAATTCTACTTAGATTCTGGTGTTTTGGTTTTAAAAACTCTGTTAGGAATTCTGGAAATGTATGTCAAGCTCTGCTTAACTTCTGAAATTTTAAAATAATGCACAAACTCTGTATTGGGGTATTCTGAAATAGTTTTTAAAAACATTTGGAATGCAGGTTCAGTTCTGTAGGTTCAGTTCTGTATTGTTGTTTAAAACCTCTGTATTTGACAGATGAATTCATGTTCTGAAGTATTCTGGCATTGTCTGGAATATTTTCTGTTGGTCTGTGCATGGATGGTTTCTGGTTTTAGAGTTGTCCATGCAGCTTGATTTTTCTCCAGTTACTGTCGCTTTTTCAGA
This sequence comes from Begonia masoniana, assembly GCA_022432975.1. Classification (NCBI taxonomy): domain Eukaryota; kingdom Viridiplantae; phylum Streptophyta; class Magnoliopsida; order Cucurbitales; family Begoniaceae; genus Begonia; species Begonia masoniana. The sequence goes on from CM039504.1 coordinate 20,988,095, forward strand.
CATGCTCGAAATCATGTGTTTTTAATCGGTTTTGAAGTTTGAAATTATTGTATCTTCTGCTTCATGCTTTCTGTTTAAATATGTCTTCCTGTTAAATGTTTGTCAAATTCTGTCTTTAAAACTATGTCTTCCGATTGCATCCACCGATCACTGTTCACGTTTTGCATCCACCGATCACTGTTCACATTTTGCACCCACCGATCACTGTTCACGTTTTGCACCCACCGATCACTGTTCACGTTTTGCACCCACCGATCACTGTTCACGTTTTGCACCCACCGATCACTGTTCACGTTTTGCACCCACCGATCACTGTTCACGTTTTGCACCCACCGATCACTGTTCACGTTTTGCACCCACCGATCACTGTTCACGTTTTGCACCCACCGATCACTGTTCACGTTTTGCACCCACCGATCACTGTTCACGTTTTGCACCCACCGATCACTGTTCACGTTTTGCACCCACCGATCACTGTTCACGTTTTGCACCCACCGATCACTGTTCACGTTTTGCACCCACCGATCACTGTTCACGTTTTGCACCCACCGATCACTGTTCACGTTTTGCACCCACCGATCACTGTTCACGTTTTGCACCCACCGATCACTGTTCACGTTTTGCACCCACCGATCACTGTTCACGTTTTGCACCCACCGATCACTGTTCACGTTTTGCACCCACCGATCACTGTTCACGTTTTGCACCCACCGATCACTGTTCACGTTTTGCACCCACCGATCACTGTTCACGTTTTGCACCCACCGATCACTGTTCACGTTTTGCACCCACCGATCACTGTTCACGTTTTGCACCCACCGATCACTGTTCACGTTTTGCACCCACCGATCACTGTTCACGTTTTGCACCCACCGATCACTGTTCACGTTTTGCACCCACCGATCACTGTTCACGTTTTGCACCCACCGATCACTGTTCACGTTTTGCACCCACCGATCACTGTTCACGTTTTGCACCCACCGATCACTGTTCACGTTTTGCACCCACCGATCACTGTTCACGTTTTGCACCCACCGATCACTGTTCACGTTTTGCACCCACCGATCACTGTTCACGTTTTGCACCCACCGATCACTGTTCACGTTTTGCACCCACCGATCACTGTTCACGTTTTGCACCCACCGATCACTGTTCACGTTTTGCACCCACCGATCACTGTTCACGTTTTGCACCCACCGATCACTGTTCACGTTTTGCACCCACCGATCACTGTTCACGTTTTGCACCCACCGATCACTGTTCACGTTTTGCACCCACCGATCACTGTTCACGTTTTGCACCCACCGATCACTGTTCACGTTTTGCACCCACCGATCACTGTTCACGTTTTGCACCCACCGATCACTGTTCACGTTTTGCACCCACCGATCACTGTTCACGTTTTGCACCCACCGATCACTGTTCACGTTTTGCACCCACCGATCACTGTTCACGTTTTGCACCCACCGATCACTGTTCACGTTTTGCACCCACCGATCACTGTTCACGTTTTGCACCCACCGATCACTGTTCACGTTTTGCACCCACCGATCACTGTTCACGTTTTGCACCCACCGATCACTGTTCACGTTTTGCACCCACCGATCACTGTTCACGTTTTGCACCCACCGATCACTGTTCACGTTTTGCACCCACCGATCACTGTTCACGTTTTGCACCCACCGATCACTGTTCACGTTTTGCACCCACCGATCACTGTTCACGTTTTGCACCCACCGATCACTGTTCACGTTTTGCACCCACCGATCACTGTTCACGTTTTGCACCCACCGATCACTGTTCACGTTTTGCACCCACCGATCACTGTTCACGTTTTGCACCCACCGATCACTGTTCACGTTTTGCACCCACCGATCACTGTTCACGTTTTGCACCCACCGATCACTGTTCACGTTTTGCACCCACCGATCACTGTTCACGTTTTGCACCCACCGATCACTGTTCACGTTTTGCACCCACCGATCACTGTTCACGTTTTGCACCCACCGATCACTGTTCACGTTTTGCACCCACCGATCACTGTTCACGTTTTGCACCCACCGATCACTGTTCACGTTTTGCACCCACCGATCACTGTTCACGTTTTGCACCCACCGATCACTGTTCACGTTTTGCACCCACCGATCACTGTTCACGTTTTGCACCCACCGATCACTGTTCACGTTTTGCACCCACCGATCACTGTTCACGTTTTGCACCCACCGATCACTGTTCACGTTTTGCACCCACCGATCACTGTTCACGTTTTGCACCCACCGATCACTGTTCACGTTTTGCACCCACCGATCACTGTTCACGTTTTGCACCCACCGATCACTGTTCACGTTTTGCACCCACCGATCACTGTTCACGTTTTGCACCCACCGATCACTGTTCACGTTTTGCACCCACCGATCACTGTTCACGTTTTGCACCCACCGATCACTGTTCACGTTTTGCACCCACCGATCACTGTTCACGTTTTGCACCCACCGATCACTGTTCACGTTTTGCACCCACCGATCACTGTTCACGTTTTGCACCCACCGATCACTGTTCACGTTTTGCACCCACCGATCACTGTTCACGTTTTGCACCCACCGATCACTGTTCACGTTTTGCACCCACCGATCACTGTTCACGTTTTGCACCCACCGATCACTGTTCACGTTTTGCACCCACCGATCACTGTTCACGTTTTGCACCCACCGATCACTGTTCACGTTTTGCACCCACCGATCACTGTTCACGTTTTGCACCCACCGATCACTGTTCACGTTTTGCACCCACCGATCACTGTTCACGTTTTGCACCCACCGATCACTGTTCACGTTTTGCACCCACCGATCACTGTTCACGTTTTGCACCCACCGATCACTGTTCACGTTTTGCACCCACCGATCACTGTTCACGTTTTGCACCCACCGATCACTGTTCACGTTTTGCACCCACCGATCACTGTTCACGTTTTGCACCCACCGATCACTGTTCACGTTTTGCACCCACCGATCACTGTTCACGTTTTGCACCCACCGATCACTGTTCACGTTTTGCACCCACCGATCACTGTTCACGTTTTGCACCCACCGATCACTGTTCACGTTTTGCACCCACCGATCACTGTTCACGTTTTGCACCCACCGATCACTGTTCACGTTTTGCACCCACCGATCACTGTTCACGTTTTGCACCCACCGATCACTGTTCACGTTTTGCACCCACCGATCACTGTTCACGTTTTGCACCCACCGATCACTGTTCACGTTTTGCACGATGTCTTCTGAATAACATACAAATTCAATTTTTTTTTTTTTTTTTTTTTTTTTTTTTTTTTTTTTTTTTTTTTTTTTTTTTTTTTTTTTTTTTTTTTTTTTTTTTTTTTTTTTTTTTTTTTTTTTTTTTTTTTTTTTTTTTTTTTTTTTTTTTTTTTTTTTTTTTTTTTTTTTTTTTTTTTTTTTTTTTTTTTTTTTTTTTTTTTTTTTTTTTTTTTTTTTTTTTTTTTTTTTTTTTTTTTTTTTTTTTTTTTTTTTTTTTTTTTTTTTTTTTTTTTTTTTTTTTTTTTTTTTTTTTTTTTTTTTTTTTTTTTTTTTTTTTTTTTTTTTTTTTTTTTTTTTTTTTTTTTTTTTTTTTTTTTTTTTTTTTTTTTTTTTTTTTTTTTTTTTTTTTTTTTTTTTTTTTTTTTTTTTTTTTTTTTTTTTTTTTTTTTTTTTTTTTTTTTTTTTTTTTTTTTTTTTTTTTTTTTTTTTTTTTTTTTTTTTTTTTTTTTTTTTTTTTTTTTTTTTTTTTTTTTTTTTTTTTTTTTTTTTTTTTTTTTTTTTTTTTTTTTTTTTTTTTTTTTTTTTTTTTTTTTTTTTTTTTTTTTTTTTTTTTTTTTTTTTTTTTTTTTTTTTTTTTTTTTTTTTTTTTTTTTTTTTTTTTTTTTTTTTTTTTTTTTTTTTTTTTTTTTTTTTTTTTTTTTTTTTTTTTTTTTTTTTTTTTTTTTTTTTTTTTTTTTTTTTTTTTTTTTTTTTTTTTTTTTTTTTTTTTTTTTTTTTTTTTTTTTTTTTTTTTTTTTTTTTTTTTTTTTTTTTTTTTTTTTTTTTTTTTTTTTTTTTTTTTTTTTTTTTTTTTTTTTTTTTTTTTTTTTTTTTTTTTTTTTTTTTTTTTTTTTTTTTTTTTTTTTTTTTTTTTTTTTTTTTTTTTTTTTTTTTTTTTTTTTTTTTTTTTTTTTTTTTTTTTTTTTTTTTTTTTTTTTTTTTTTTTTTTTTTTTTTTTTTTTTTTTTTTTTTTTTTTTTTTTTTTTTTTTTTTTTTTTTTTTTTTTTTTTTTTTTTTTTTTTTTTTTTTTTTTTTTTTTTTTTTTTTTTTTTTTTTTTTTTTTTTTTTTTTTTTTTTTTTTTTTTTTTTTTTTTTTTTTTTTTTTTTTTTTTTTTTTTTTTTTTTTTTTTTTTTTTTTTTTTTTTTTTTTTTTTTTTTTTTTTTTTTTTTTTTTTTTTTTTTTTTTTTTTTTTTTTTTTTTTTTTTTTTTTTTTTTTTTTTTTTTTTTTTTTTTTTTTTTTTTTTTTTTTTTTTTTTTTTTTTTTTTTTTTTTTTTTTTTTTTTTTTTTTTTTTTTTTTTTTTTTTTTTTTTTTTTTTTTTTTTTTTTTTTTTTTTTTTTTTTTTTTTTTTTTTTTTTTTTTTTTTTTTTTTTTTTTTTTTTTTTTTTTTTTTTTTTTTTTTTTTTTTTTTTTTTTTTTTTTTTTTTTTTTTTTTTTTTTTTTTTTTTTTTTTTTTTTTTTTTTTTTTTTTTTTTTTTTTTTTTTTTTTTTTTTTTTTTTTTTTTTTTTTTTTTTTTTTTTTTTTTTTTTTTTTTTTTTTTTTTTTTTTTTTTTTTTTTTTTTTTTTTTTTTTTTTTTTTTTTTTTTTTTTTTTTTTTTTTTTTTTTTTTTTTTTTTTTTTTTTTTTTTTTTTTTTTTTTTTTTTTTTTTTTTTTTTTTTTTTTTTTTTTTTTTTTTTTTTTTTTTTTTTTTTTTTTTTTTTTTTTTTTTTTTTTTTTTTTTTTTTTTTTTTTTTTTTTTTTTTTTTTTTTTTTTTTTTTTTTTTTTTTTTTTTTTTTTTTTTTTTTTTTTTTTTTTTTTTTTTTTTTTTTTTTTTTTTTTTTTTTTTTTTTTTTTTTTTTTTTTTTTTTTTTTTTTTTTTTTTTTTTTTTTTTTTTTTTTTTTTTTTTTTTTTTTTTTTTTTTTTTTTTTTTTTTTTTTTTTTTTTTTTTTTTTTTTTTTTTTTTTTTTTTTTTTTCGACGGCAATAATTGATTTAAGCCTATTGTCATCGTAAGATTCTTGTTATTAAATGTTTTGTCGTCACAACTACATAGACTTGGACCTCTCGCTCTCGTAAGATTCGTTGCTTTCAACCGTGCCTAGTTGCCGAATAAATGAGAGATAATACTGAAATTTTGACAAATAAAACTTTATAAGAATACAAATAAAAATGTACAATCATATAAATTAATGGATAAAAAATATAGGATAATTATCGATTTTAACCCTATACTATGCACTTTATTTCAGTTAGTCCCCTGTACTACAAACACTGGCAAACCAAACCCTATACTTTGATTCTCTTATCAGTTTTGACCTTCCATCAATAATTTCGTTAAACCCTCATTTAAAAAATTACCAAACAATATTGGATTTACTTCAAATTTTTACCACATATTTAGTACTTAATGAGAAGATAATCTAAAAATATTCGTTATTTTTTAACACATGTACGATTTATTCTAATTTTATTTTAGTATTTTATAAAAAAATTATAATAAATCATACAAGTTTTATAAAATCACGAAAATTTTTTAATTATCTACACATAATGTGATGAACATGTAGAAAAATGTTCAAATAAATCTAATATCTTTTCATATTTTTTTAAAAATTAATTTATAAAGTAAAGAAGAAATTGAAATTAATTTTAAAAACATAACAAAAGATATTGGATTTATTTGAAAGGTTTTCCACATGTTCACCACATCATGGGTAGATAATAGAAACATTTTCGTGATTTTATAAAACTTGTATGATGTATTACAATATTTTTATAAAATACTAAAATAAAATTACAATAAATCATATATGTGTTAAAAAATCACAAAAATTTTCGATTTATCTTCTCATTAAGTAGTGAACATGTGGTAAGAATTTCAAGCGAATCCAATATCGTTTGGTAATTTTTTAAATGAGAGTTTAACGAAATTATTGATGGAAGGTCAAAACTGATAACAAAATGAAAGTACAGAGTTTGATTTGTCGGTCTTTTTAGTACAAAGGGCTAACTGAAATAAAGTGCATAGTACAGGGTTAAAATTGATAATTATCCAAAAATATATTTTATATTAATTTTTAGGGTTAACTTCAATTTAAATCCAAAGTATGGATTTAATTTGAAATAACCCCTAATCTAAAAATTTTAACAACTAAAACCTTAAACTATTTAAAATGTAGCAAATAAAATCCTGGCGAAGGACCGATCACCCCTCGTTCTCAATTTACGTCGAGATCAGGGGGTCGATCTAAATTGAACGGCCCCCCGATCTGCCCAGTGTTTATGTGGCACTAGACATATTGGGTCGGAGGGTCGATGTGAGGGGTGGAGACCCCGTTCAACGTGCACCGCACGTGATTCGAGACCAAAGGGACACTGCCCTGGATTGGTCCCTCGCTTCTTGCCTCTCCTTTTCAAGGTTCTTGGTAACGGTGGTCACCGCCCGGATCGGTCCCCCGTTCTAAAAATGAGGGTGCGGCCCCCCGTTCTCAAACATCGAGTTTGAATACTTCCTAACTTTTTATAATGTTGACAAGACTTGGTATAATATTGACATTCAAATTCTTCATAACTGTCTCGATAATGGACGGAATTTCCCACATAGGTTGACTTTTGAACCTATCTAAATAATGATTTGCCACTCATTTTGCAGTAGCGTGTCGATTCTCAATTTTTCTTGAAAAGTTGTGACGATTGTTGAAACTTTTTATTTAAAACGTAAGCTCATTTTGCATCTTCGAACTATGTAGTCGTCAATCACATCTGTCTTCACACATTGTCGTCAGTCGTCGAGATTCATTTTTAATGAATTTGATCCTATAATCATTATTCAAATCATATTTTACTATTTCTTCTCTAATTGCCTTTAAAAAATTATATTTTTTTCCAAATAAAATTCCATCAAAATTTCTTCCCTTACCGGTATGTTTTCTACTTCATCATCCTTCGAGTCGACCGATGTTCGAAGCTCATCGTCTAGAGTTTTTGACGTCGATTGCACATCTATTTCTTCATTACTTTCAAGGTGATCGAATGCCCGAAGATCGTCATAGAAAGGTGTGGAATACGAATACCCGTCCATATTGGCATCACAATTTGTTGTCTCGTCTAAATTAATCAATCTACTCGAATCAGAATTCATCAACGTTGCTAATATAGAGAAAATTCGCCGTAGCAAGAAAGAGTAGAGGTTTGAGGGGCCAGTAGGGGGTGAGAACGAGGTGTTTCCTTATATAGTGTTGGAGATTGACCCATAGTTCCTGAGAATGGCTCCCCGTTCTTAGGCAAAATAATTGAGATTGGGGGGCCGTTTTAGGGCGGTGACCTCCCGTTCTCAATCTTACCAAAAAGTTAGGGCCAATAACGGGGGCCAATTTGGGGGCAGGTGACCTCCGTTCCCGAGAATCTTGAAAAGGGAGAGGTGAGGAACGGGGGCCGATCCGGGGCAGTGTCTCTCCGATCTCGAATCACGTACGGTGCACGTTGAACGGTGAGGTCTCCACCCCCACATTGATCCTCCGACCCAATATGTCAAGTACCACATATGTACTGGACAAATCGGGGTGCCGTTCAATTTAGATCAATCCCCCAATCTCAGCGTAAATTGAGAATAGGGGATCGATCGGCCCCTCGCCAGACTTTGATTTGTTACATTATGGATAATTTAAAGTTTTAATTGTTAAAATTTTTAGTTTAAGAGTTATTTCAAATTAAACCATTCTTTAGGTTAAAATTGATTTTCACCTTGTTTTTTACTTCCATTTAATTTTCAAATAATTAGGGCCCACGGGCAACGAACAATTCGCAATCGTTGATCTTCTTCCTCAGGCAACAGACTATATATAATATGGATCCTTCCATCAGTATTTCGAATCGCTTCGGCAGATTGAAGAAGTGGAAATTGCGGAATTGGAAAGCCCTGCACCCCTGCCGTCTCGAGGAGACGCTGTTTCGAACTCTAATTCTCCATTGACGAAGGAGGAGAGGAAGAAGGAGAAGAGGATACGGTTATGGTAGCAGCGAAGAGGCGCAGGACTTTTAGGAAGCCTTCTCGATTTTCAGACCTCTTTAACGAGTTACCGGAAGAAATCGTCTTATATATTTTCGTTAAGCTCAGCTCCTCTGTTTCCTCTCCTTCTGATCTCATCAGTATTCGTTTAACGTACGTTTGTGTGAACGTTTTCTTGTTTCTATTTCGTTGAATTTCTCTGCGATTGTAGTTATAGAGGTTTTTGTTTTTTCAATGGTGAAATTAGGTGCAAGAGATTGAATATCTTGGCCGTGAATCCCTTGGTGCTTTCAAAAGCTGGATATAAAGCGTTTGCTGTGAGAGCCAAAAAGTGGTGCGAGGCCGCTCACCGGTTTTTCAAACAGTGCGTTTTTGCCGGGAACGTTGAGGCCTGCTATGGTCTTGGAATGGTGAGTATGTTTCTTATCATTCAGCAATTAGGGATTTTGAAACTGAGGTTATGGTTACTCTTTATAGATTAGGTTTTATTGCCTGCAACATCGAGAGATTGGAGCGTCGTTGATGACCATGGCGGCTGTGAAATCTCACGCTAGGGCACTTTACTCGCTCGCCATCATTCAATTCAACGGCAACGGAGGTTACCGGTGCGATAAGAATCTCCAATCTGGTGTCGCTCTTTGCTCGAGATCCGCTTCCCTTGGCCACGTTGACGCGATTCGTGAAATTGGACACTGCCTTCAAGACGGTTACGGAATCAGGAGGAACGTATCACTTGGACGCCAACTCCTAAACGAAGCCAACGCTCGCGAGCTCTCTACCGTCATTCGCCCTTACCTTAAGAGATGCCGGCCTGACCTCTCCGGCGACTATACGTACGTGACACCTTCGCCTTGTCCGTTCGACGACTATGGCTGGCGCATGCCGGCGCCGGAGGTTCACCCGACGAACCAGTTTTTGACAGAGTGGTTCGGGTCGGGGCGGGGTTTGCTCGGGAAGGATTTGAAACTCTGTGGGAACAGGAGATGTGGAAGACCGGAGGTTCGACCCCACGAATTCCGCCGATGTTCCCTTTGTGCTACAGATCACTACTGTTCTCGAGGATGTCAAGCGCTGGACTGGAGATTGCGCCACAAGGTCGAATGTGAAGGATTTCAGCGGCAGGCGGAACAGCCGGGGATGCTGGCTATGGAGGGACGTTGAAGTCGTTGAAAACATGGATAATGTATTCCTCTCTCTCTGGCAGAATTACCACTTCTTCTCCGTCTGGTGGACAAATCAGAAAGAATTAAGGTTTCCTTCTCATTGTGGGTGGCCAAATCTGAGTGTGCCCATGCTTTTTGGGAGTGGCTACGTAACAACTCTAGAAAATAGACTTGCTACCGTATAATTTGTATCAAATATTGTAGACGTTGAAAGTTAATGTATATAGATGTTTTACTCAGGTTACTGGTTTTGCTGCAGCAACACGGTATCACAAATTTAAAAACATGCTCTTGTGAATTTGGTGGATAATCTGATTAAATTTGGCCATTTGAAGGATATTTCTCCATGATTTGTGCAGATTCAGAGGAGTGAAGCATGGAGATCAACATATTGTAAATCAGAATGTAAGTATTTTTATATTTATGTACAAGAAGACAACTTATATTGATAATGCGTATGTAAGTGAGGTAACGGTTATATACAAATTTTATAGTAATATATGTTTACAACGCATAATTCTTTTGGAACATACATGCTACAATAATAAATGAAAGACTCAATTTTGATCATTTTATTACTTGTTACAGTAATGTTACACTTGCACTCATTTATTATTTTCACAACATCTTTTGGGGTCATTTTTAACTAATTGATTTTTGTAAAACTTAGTTGAAATTTCTATTATTAGTTATTTTTTTACTATTTGATACTTGTTATTGAATGCAAACATGTATCCCTGCATGTTAAAGCCTTTAGACCCCGAAATAGAATGAACATTCAGAGGTAGGAATTAAGCATTTTGGTCTAACCAACAATGGCAAAAAATGGAGGGTGGATCTTTGTATAAAGCGTGGGAAAGATTCAAGGAAGTATTAGAAGATATCCACACCATGAAATACCACATTAAATTATTTTACAATGATCTTAGTAGCCTAACTAAATCCATCGTTGACACTTTAGCAAATTGTGTCATTTTATCAAAATCTTACAACTAAACATTCGAATGTCCCGAGAAAAAATATCTAAAAATAATTATCAATGGCAGACATAAAGAGCACTAACAACTCACATATCATAAATAACAATAATTTCCAATGTAGTATGCAAACTCAAAGTTTGAAGGACGACTCTCAAATAAATTCTCTCCGCTACAGGATATGCATGAGGTTGCTGCAACATGCTGAGTTTGTGTTCTAGAGACCATATTTATTGATTTCAATATGTTGGTTAACCAGGATACTTGATTTGTTATACATGTGTTTATGATGGGTTGATTGTTTGATTAGGCTGGTTGAGCCTTTCTAGTATCGGTTTTCAATTGTTAGTTCATCAGCCGAACAACTAAAATATCCAGATTCAGATCATCTACTCCTTCTGCTGAGTGAATGTTGTTTGTTTTTACGTAACAAAAATGAGTTATAGGGCGGTGATGACACACTCTTTGGGTTTTGAATCCCTAAATTGGTCACAGTGTGTTTGATGTTACGTTTAAGTGATGTCGTCGCTGAGCTTGCTCGCCGGTCACTCTTTTGATATGCGGGTGGTGTCGTTGTTGACTGGTTCGTTAGTCACCCTTGATTCGTAGGTTGTTTCTTGTCGCTAGGTTTGCTTGCCGACAACCTGAGTAATGTTGCTGAATATTTGAATAGCCATCACTTTTCAGCTTCTTTCTGACTCATGAGGTGCTGAATTTTTTTATATCATCACCTTTCTTCGATAGTGTGTCGAAGGAGTTCTTGAGTGATCCTATTTTTTCAATGGGAATTTTTCTAATGAAAATGGTGGGTTTATTTTATTTAAAGACACCTAAGTATGTGATAATGTTTTCAAACTTTCTTCATTTATGGCTTGTTGAATTTGTTTTAAAATGATATAAAATAATTATTTTAAAATCTTTCGCTCATGGAGCCTATTTGAAATGAAATGAGATGCTGAGTTTTTACATGCATTTAAATATAGTAAAGAATTCCCTACTGAGTTAGTTGTTCACCCTAAATACCTTATCAATTTCTCAGGTTAGGATCGTGGAGGTAGTTGCTGTCGTTTGCTCGTTGTAGAGTGGTTTCATGTTGGGTTCTCCCCTCTCTTTATCATTGAATGATATTTTGTCATAGTGAGAGACTCTTTGTTTACTTATTTCTTCTTATCTTGGTATGTATAAGACTTTTGGGTGTTTGGTATTTTATTTCATACATAGTACTTGTTAGATTTATTTAAATTTTATATTATCTTATTTTTATGTGATCATTATATGGATTTCGACTCATTCTTTGTAGACCAAGGCTCAATAAAAATTCAAGTCTTTCACTGTAAAAACCTAGTATTGGACAGGACAGTGAGGTCCTTTCCAAAATTGAGTCGCTCAACCCTGCGTTTCTGTCTAAACACATATTCAAGTCGTGACTGTGGCAGTCAACCATCGCGAAGAAGCAGGGACAAAGCTCCAACAGTAGCCAAATAACACGGTAGACAAGTGGTGTTCATGCAAGAAAAGTGTCAGTTTACAAGATACTTGATATGTGTGTTGCTTGGGATAGTGCCTTAAATGTTGGGGGATGCAATTTTGTAAAGCTATGTAAATGAATAGTCTACAAATACCTCAAGACACCAAACTGGGAGAATGCACAATGTGTGAATGTCCATAGTGATCTGAGTGATTTATGCATATCGTGTATTTCCTTTTATATGAGAGTTAATTAAAGGGTTGGGAATGTTTATCATGCAACTGTTGTGCACAAGTTTATGCATGGACGTTTATTCTAATATTTACTTGGTGGCAAAGTTTGAACCGCGTGACACCATTCTCAAAACATTGGCCAAGCTAAAATTTTGAACATAGAAATTAAAATAATCTTGTAAAAATTAGTAAACCTATCTAGCCGAGATGGAACTATAGAACAGCTTATAAATGTGATGGTGAAACATGATCTAGAAGGAAATGTCGTAGATAAAAATCAGAAAAAAAAAATTAGGATTGATAACTGTAACACGTAGTACTTTATTTCAATTATAAAGTCTTTCTTTCCTATGACCAATCTCAATTTGTGTATGTCACTGTGGATCCTTCCCACAACAAGCAGTAAGAAGAAAGAAATTGAGATCCAAATTCACGCGATTAACTGATGATAACAAAATTCAAAATTAAATTAGTAATGTGTTAAACATTAGAAAGACGTAAAAGAGTATGACAACAGACATGACTCATAAAGATGACTTTAAAGATAATGAAATAAAAAATAACAAGTTAAATCTATATCAAGTACTAAAGTCCCACTCCGCACTAGAAAGTTGTGGTTTTTTTTTTTTCCTTGTATGCAATTACAAAGGCTGATGGAGCGAGAGGTGGTGTCGTAGCTCCGCTCCGAAGAATAAAGGAAAATCCACAAAGATGTGTTGATATGAAGTGATTTTTTTTAATATCCAATCTGTCATGCCCGAAAACCCTTCGGTTTTCGAAACGCGGCGGGACATGACATTCCATAAGCTTCTAACTCAAATCGTTTTGAGATGTTTGTAAATCTTTGAAATCGTTTGAAATGCATAGCAGGAGTCTTTGTACGTTAGTGGATAACCCTTCGTTTAAATCAATGTTTAAAAGTTTAAACTATATATATCTATATATATATATTTAAATGCATGAACAGTGAAATGCCGATCGATAAATTGGCGATCGATCGGTCCCTGTTCTGATTTTTCGTTCCTTAAAACAAATTCTTAAAATTCCAAACTAAAACCAACTATTTCTCAAAATTAAATCTTCAAAAAAAAAAAAAAAACACAATACATTCCTCCAAAACAATCCACGAAATCATTAAAACTATCCATAAGTCATCAAAATGTTTCTATACTTTTAAAAGCCATGAACAGTGAAATGCCGATCGATAAATTGGCGATCGATCGGTCCCTGTTCTGATTTTTCGTTCCTTAAAACAAATTCTTAAAATTCCAAACTAAAACCAACTATTTCTCAAAATTAAATCTTCAAAAAAAAAAAAAAAAACACAATACATTTCTCCAAAACAATCCACGAATCATTTAAAACTATCCATAAGTCATCAAAATGTTTCTATACTTCAATACGACTTAGCAAAACATTGGAATCCATACGTTCTTATAGTTAAAAACTTAACATAAAACTATACATACACACAATATACAATCACGGGTCAAAATCACGCTAATGACCCCAAGACCACCACGTGGATGTTTCTTCTTAACTGCTTCCACTAATCCTGAGTCGGTTTGTGAATCTCACCGCTTATCTCTTCACCTACACCACAAAGTTCAACTAATGAGCCTAATGCTCAGCAAGTGATATAAAATAAAATGTATGCTCATAGATATGCATGCTGTTCATAAATCATGCAGTTCTTGTCTTTCTTTCTTTTCTTTCTCTGCCTCTAGTCATTGGGGTTAGCTCATGCTAGAGGAGTAAGCACACCTTGTGATCCCCTTTATACGAGACGACCCAACTCACTCTAAGGGGTAGCAAGTGTAGGATTGTGATTGTCTAAGGGGGGTGAATTAGAAATTTCTTAACCTGATCGTTTTTAAAAATGTAAATTAGTTTTATCTTATCTTTTCACTTTTTGTACAATTAATAACAAACACTTAAAAGTAAGAGTAAGAGGAAGAGATTGACACTGATATTTTTACGTGGTTCGGCCAACCTTGTGTGACGACCCTTAATTTACCCTTGTACTATTCCTAAAAATCTCGTAAAATTTGAACTTTTCTTTTCCATCCTTATAATTAAACTTGCATATTACCCTCGTCTATTCTCACACAATTTTAATTTTCATTTATCCATTCATTTCCCTTTTCATTCATTCATCAATCGTGAGAGAATGGACTCGGTATTAAATCCATATCTATAACCTTTAAAGACTAATTACTTTATTCAGAGGAAAATATACAATTTGAACAGTGGTCAGGGTGATTAACACTTAGCTTCTCTCGGGTTTCATCAATTTGAACAGTGGTCTTCTCTCGGGTTTCTTTAATTTGAACAGTGGGGGTCGACAGAAATAGAAGACAGCGTGGACGACACAAGCCGTGGGCAACAGCAACTGTGGTCAACAGAGACCGTGGACAACAGAAACTGTGGTCAACAGAGACCGTGGACAACAGAAACTGTGGACGACGTTATCGCTTACTACGTTTATTCGTCCACGAGACTCATTCGTCCACGTGACTTATCGTCCACGGGACTTATTTGTCCACGTGACTTATTCGTCCACATGACTTATTTGTCCACGTCTTTGGACGATAACTTTGGACGATGACTTTCTTCTGCCAAAATACTTAACTGAATTTTATCGTCCACGGACTTTGGACGATGACTTTCTTCTGCCAAAATACTTGACTGGACTTTATCGTCCACGGACTTTGGACGATGACTTTCTTACTGAACACTTAACTGAAAACATATAAAATCTCAACTCTAAACCATGCATTACCCGATCGATCGCCCTTTTTGGCGATCAATCGGCTAGCTCTCTGGATTTTGTCCAGAGAGCTGCCTTCATAATCTTTCCCCTATATCTACACATCATTTACCCCGAACTTCCAGAAAAATTAAAAACATCAAACCCATTTACCATTTCATCAACGTCAGTACTTACACAATCTAGATATCAAACACCCTAAAATGAGTTCTATACAATTTATATACTATAATTCCTTCAGCCCGACACAACCCACAACCACTAAAATACTTAACCTATTACTCCCACGAGTCAAGGTTAGCACCGACTGCACAGCACACTCCCAAGGCATTCTTCTTCAATCGACTCGTTCCTCGGATGGAAGAACAACATTCTCACCTTACTCAAGATCACTTACACCATAAAAACATTCTATGAGCTAAGGCTCAGTAAGCTTCATAAATGAAAATGCATGTGCTATTCATAAAAATCATGCTGTTTTCTTTCTGTCTTTAATTATCTGGGATCCATGGTAGAGGGAGTAGGCATACCTTGTGGTCCAAACCTTACGGGACGGCCATACTCGTTCTTTAAGAAAATAGAGTAGGCACACCTATTGGTCCAAACCTGAAAGATCAAGGTTAGTGACTCGGTGTATAAAGTGTTATAACACTTCGTGTGACACCAGTTATAAATACGATATATGACAATATTAAAATGCGGAAATTAACGACACAAGAGGTTGTTAACGCAGTTCGGCAAACAGCCTACATCTGCGGGGCCACGCCCAGATATGAAAACATTTCACAAGTTCAAACAAGGTTACAAGACACTCGGACTAAAACAAAATAAGACTCCCTCTTATCTTTGATGCCGCTTCCTTCAACCTTCACAAGTGAAACTGTTTTGCGAGCTCCCCTCGACTTTGAAACGATCTCTCCCGAGATCTAGATAATAACAAGATCCCCTTGTTGTTGGTTCCTCCCGAAACCCGTGTTATGGCAAGATCCCCTCGCCCACGATCAAGAACGACAAGCTCCCATTGTCAATAAATAGAACTCCTCCAGAGTTCCAAGGCAGTCTCCTCTCAAGACTGGATAATAATGAAGATCACAAGAATAAACTCCTATGACACTGTCTGTGACGCTTGACAATATCTTAGGATAGGATCACCCAGAACAGGCTTCAACAAAGCAGTCTTTAACAAGACCGAATCAATAATCACATACACCACACAGAAACGTGGGTGAAGAATAAAAACGCCCAGATGAATAGAGAAATTCAGCTCACACAAATAATAGCGTCGGCACCTTTTAACATACAAAGAGAAGACTTTTATATTAAGTGCTGGTGCGGCTCTGTTTTTCTCTACAATATATTCTTGAAACAGACTATACATTCAAATAATAATATCCCACGAAATCAGCAAAGGATCCGAAAATCACTGCCACACAAATTTAGCGCAGTGACACTTTGAATGACGCTTTAGTAAAGTATCCCAAATAATTAGGGATATGAACCATGTTTGTTACGATTCCTTTTCCAGCAAATCACATTTGAATTGACGAAATATTCTGCCAAATATTATCTCCAAAATAGAATGATAGAATAATATATATTCCAAAAGAATATAATTTCCAAAAAGATATATAACCAAAAATAATCTTTTGCCAAAAATATAATGTCAACACATCGTTGCATTAACAATCTCCCCCTTTGGCATTTTTTGGCAAAACATAACTCCCCCTGAAGGAGAGAATTCGAAACTCTCCCTAAATGAGAAATTCTTGACACAATCCGTTCTATATAAAGTCATTTCAAATAGTAGCACCAATATAGGAGATAACCACAACAGTTAAAATATAGGAGATTTCCACAGCATCATAAAAGCAATCAATCTCCAAAACTACTTCCCCTTTTTGCCATAAAAAGACAAACAGGAACCGCCAATGTCAAGCAAGCATGTGCATAGCATCCAGCAAGAGAGAAATACTGAAAGAAGTCTCATAGAAATGACAAACAAACATCTAACCAGATTGATCAAGGGTAGCAGGATCTTCTGTAGTGACATTTGGTGTAACATGTTCAGGAGATGTGGCAATTTGGGAAATAAACCCAAAGATATATCCACAATTAACTTCCAACAGATTTGAAAAATACATCCAGAATCCCATAAATATATTGTATCTCCCATATTTTCAGAAATTCCGCCAAAAGTTCATAAACATTATGGAAATAAACCATAAATCCTTCCACAAATTGAGAAATAAACTCAAGGTGTCACAAAAAGGAACGAAATCTTCATAGAAAATCACATGTGTCATGCAGGACGTTGAAGACCAAGAATAGCAAAGAAATTGCCTCTTTTTTTTTTGTTTTTTTTTTGTACGAATGCAAAAAAATAAAAACAACACTCACAAGTACTTTCTTCAGAGAATGCAAAGGCCCAGAGCTGACCTTAGTTCACATGTAGACAGTGATGAAATGAGATAGCAATTATCAGAAGACCTTATTCCTTCGATGATGCATTTATTTGTATGATCCGAGACAACACATTTGTTGCGAGTGAAATGCACCTTCAGATCTTGATCACACAACTGACTTATGCTGATAAGATTCGCTTTCAAACCTTTTACAAGAAGAACATTTTCCAGAGGAGGCAATCCTGGAACGTCTAGTGTTCCCTTTTCAACGACATTTTCTGTGACGCCGTTTCCAAATGTTACTTTTTCCAGACCTCCTGATGTGATATTCTTTAAGAATCTTGCTTCACTTGTCATATGTCTAGAACATCCACTGTCAAAGTACCATGCATCAACAGATGTTGCCTTTAGAGAAGTATGAGCAACATTACTCTTACCAATGGTTTTCTTTATCCATTTCTGTTTGGGAAATCTGTATGAAGAGATATATCTAGCAGTACCTTTTCTCAAGTCATCAAGATAAGCAAAGCACCTAGGACGAATATGACCTTGATGAAAACAATAATGGCAAATTTGAATAAATTTGTTACCTTTATTCTTGGGAACATGAAGATTGGACTTCATCTGACGACTGTTTTTAGAGTTAGATTTCTGTTCAGTTTTGTTGATGGATATCGCAACTTTCTTCCCTTTATTTTCAGCATCGATGTTTGACACTTTCGGTGACATTGAGCATTCTCCTTTGTAACCAATCCCAGAGGTATCATCACATGATCTTCTAGCCATTAGAATATCATCAAGAATAGAGGAACCTGAGTTTAGCATTCTGACATTCTTCTTCATGTGATTCAGTTCATTTGACAACCGCTCTATCTCATTCTGGCTTGATTTCAGTTTAGCTTCCAAATCAATAACACAATCTTGAAGAGTTCCATTTTCGTTTTTCAGACCTCCAATCTGTCTTCGAAGATGTTGATTTATTTCAACCAATTCTGTCCATTTTTCATAAAACTTCTTATTTTCATTGACAAGATCTTCTTTTGTAATTTCTTCTGTATCATCATCGCTATTTTCAGATATACTTTCAGAGACATTTTGAGTGACGCTATCAAAACTTGTAGGTTTAGCTTTAGCAACCAGTGCCATATTTCGGTTTGAGATTTCATCTTCTTTTTCTGAATCACTCTCACTCCAGGTTGTGTTGAGAGAAGTCTTTTTCTTCTTCAAGGTATTTGCACATTCAGCCTGAATATGTCCAAAACCATCACATTCTCTACATTTAATTCCCCTGTTATTCAAGAATTTATCTGAAGGTTGATTTTCGTCTTTGAACTTTTTATAACTTGTAGAGTCATTCTTGGTGTTAGTGACATTTTGTCTGACACCACGATTATTTCTACCAAATTTCTTCAACATTCTGCTGAAATTTCTTGATAACACTGCTAAAGATTCTTCCAGATCATCTTCATTAAATTCTTCAAAATTCTGCATCTCTGCTTTTAAAGCCAAGTCTTTCACCTTCTCTGTTTCCACATTTACATCGAGATTCATCTCAAATGTTCTAAGAGAACCCATCAACTCCTCTAATTTCATTTTGGTGATATCTTTTGCTTCTTCAATTGCTGTAACTTTATAAGCAAAGCGTTGGGGCAGAGATCTTAGAGTCTTTCTCACAAGTTTCTCTTCAGAAATAGTTTCACCAAGGGCAAAAGCTTCATTAGCAATATCACAGAGTCTTGCATTAAACTCGGTAATGTTTTCATCATCATGCATCTTCAAGTTCTCAAATTTCGTTGTTAAAAACTGCATTTTTGATAGCTTTACTGCTGAAGTACCTTCATAAGTAGTCTGAAGAATATCCCAAGCCTTTTTAACAGACTCACATGTAGAAATAAGTCTGAATTGAGTAGGATCAACACCATTAAATATAGCATTAAGAGCCTTTGAGTTACTATTTGCTAGAACATTTTCAGTGACGGACCAGCTTTCTTCAGGTTTGATAGTTGTGACTCCTTCTTTGCTTATAATCATTGGTGGGTCCCCCTGTTATAATAGATTTCCAGGCTTTTTCATCAACAGCCTTAATAAACGCTTTCATTCGAGCTTTTCAGTAAGCATAATTGTTTCCATTTAGCAAGGGTGGACGCACTGTTGAACCTCCTTCTTTCATAGAGTCCATCGTAGCAAAAACCAAGATCAAGTCCTACGGATCTCGCCTAAGAAACAGAGACGATCTTCTCTGATACCAATTGAAAGATCAAGGTTAGTGACTCGGTGTTATAAAGTGTTATAACACTTCGTGTGACACCAGTTATAAATACGATATATGACAATATTAAAATGCAGAAATTAACGACACAAGAGGTTGTTAACGCAGTTCGGCAAACAGCCTACATCTGCGGGGCCACGCCCAGATATGAAAACATTTCACAAGTTCAAACAAGGTTACAAGACACTCGGACTAAAACAAAATAAGACTCCCTCTTATCTTTGATGCCGCTTCCTTCAACCTTCACAAGTGAAACTGTTTTGCGAGCTCCCCTCGACTTTGAAACGATCTCTCCCGAGATCTAGATAACAACAAGATCCCCTTGTTGTTGGTTCCTCCCGAAACCCGTGTTATGGCAAGATCCCCTCGCCCACGATCAAGAATGACAAGCTCCACTTGTCAATAAATAGAACTCCTCCAGAGTTCCAAGGCAGTCTCCTCTCAAGACTGGATAATAATGAAGATCACAAGAATAAACTCCTATGATACTGTCTGTGACGCTTGACAATATCTTAGAATAGGATCACCCAGAACAGGCTTCAACAAAGCAGTCTTTAACAAGACCAAATCAATAATCACATACACCACACAGAAACGTGGGTGAAGAATAAAAACGCCCAGATGAATAGAGAAATTCAGCTCACACAAATAATAGCGTCGGCACCTTTTAACATACAAAGAGAAGACTTTTATATTAAGTGCTGGTGCGGCTCTGTTTCTCTCTACAATATATTCTTGAAACAGACTATACATTCAAATAATAATATCCCACGAAATCAGCAAAGGATCCGAAAATCACTGCCACACAAATTTAGCGCAGTGACACTTTGAATGACGCTTTAGTAAAGTATCCCAAATAATTAGGGATATGAACCATGTTTGTTACTATTCCTTTTCCAGCAAATCACATTTGAATTGACGAAATATTCTGCCAAATATTATCTCCAAAATAGAATGATAGAATAATATATATTCCAAAAGAATATAATTTCCAAAAAGATATATAACCAAAAATAATCTTTTGCCAAAAATATAATGCCAACACATCGTTGCATTAACAAAACCTTACGGAACAGCCATACTCGCTCTTTAAGAAAGTAAAGTAGGCACACCTATTGGTCCAAACTTTACGGGACGGCCATACTCGCTTTTTAAGAAAGTAAAGTAGGCACACCTATTGGTCCAAACCTTACGGGATGGCCATACTCGTTTTCCACCCACATATTACACTTACGTACTTTCTTTCATTTCATTCATTATCTTTCTTACATAAAAACGTATGCATAAATTCATTTTCTATGCTTTCATAAAAACAGAATGCATGAACAATACATATCCTCGGTTTAACATAATCATAAACATAACATGACTATCTAGACAGAACGATCCATTAACAACTAATTGCATAACCTAATCTACCCAACCACATAACCATAAACCATATACCTAACAATCTACATACATCATCAATTTCCTCGATCAATAAACTCTCTAATGGTGTAGGGCAAATCGGCCAAACAAGTCATGAAAGACTTACCTCGGGTCCTAAGTAAATCCGAGTGTTGTCCGTGAGTTTGTTCACCTAAACCAATCCACAACATTCTTTAGAGGCGCAAGTACGGCAAACTTAACCATTTCTAACATAATTTAGTCGAAACCCTAACCGTTAACAATTCTAAAACAATGAAACCTAACATCCAAAACCAGAGAACTTTACCTAGGTTGTTGGTTGGAGAAGAAAACGTGAAGGGGAATCGATGATCGGAGGAGAAAATCAGCCGAATCGTGAAGAATGGAGGAGAGGCGATAAAAATCGCCAGAAAGCTCTCTGGAGCTTTTCTTTCGTGAAAGTAGAAGAAAATGAGGGAGAGAGAGAAATACTTAGGTTTTTATTAACATTTTAACACTTAGATTACCATATTGCCCTTTATTACATTTTTCTATTAATCTTCCTCTTATTTCACTAATTTGTCTATTGTTTAAATCAATCCATCGATTATTATTAATAGGACAAGGAGTACCAAAGTTCCGGGTGTTACATTCCACCCTCCTTAAACAAAATTTTGTCCCCAAAATTTACTTAGCGATTAGCTCTTGGTATTGATGCAACAAGATCTGTAGTCTCATTCACAGATTCTTTTCGGGACAAGTAAATCTTGTGTCATCAGTTTCTTAACCTTGTTGTACTTGACTATAACCTCCAACCTATGGTCAGCCTACATTCCATCCAATTACTTCTTGGTTTTTTCTTGATTATTTATATTCTAAAACTTTAGTGGTTCCCCCGTCAAAATTTTAATTTCTTGATTTCCTAAACAATAATATCTAAAACTATTTACTTCAATCTCTATGTCTCCAAATCAATTAACCTAACTACAACCTAACTTTATTTATTATTATTATTTTTTTTTTTTAATCTAACTCCAACACAATTCGCTCAGTTTCTCCGTTTCCAAATTTAGTTATTCCTAAGGCAACCTATCAAATCACTTAAAATAATCAAAGTTCCCTAGTTAACACACTCTAGTTATTTAGGAAGTAAACCTTTTATCTCAAATCCTTCATTTGACCTATTTAACCGTTTCACCATCCAAATCGCAAGTCTGTTTAAAATTTAGTGATATAATCTATCTGCTCATGGTATGAACTTCTTACTTAAGCTAACCTTCACATTAAATCAGCGCTAACTTAATGTTTCTACACTTTACCCTTAGCAGATCCTTAGCACTCAATTAAATCCATTATTCTATCAACTTTCAAAATTATTCACTCTCTCTTTGATGCTACCGCTCCTTGATCGCACGTCATTCAAACCCTGGGCTTCCTCACCTGACTCTTCCAAAATTTTCCAACTAATTCCTAATATTGTCTTCATAGTTTACTACCTAGTCTATCCTCTCCCGTTTCTCCTAGTCGAGTTCTAAATAATCTACTTTGTATTCTTACAACGATTCATCCAACGATCTTCTTGTTTGCAAACTTGTTGCAGATAAGTTTATGCCTTTAATCCAAATCTCCTCGAATTCTCAAATCTTACCTTTATTTTCCCCATCGATATTAGTCGACACCTATACTCCCTTGCAAAAGAAATCGACACTTTGCTACCCTCTCAGCAATCTACTTAAACTAAACTATTGAATGTTACCTTCGTCCAGATACTCCCAGCTCCTCATGGATCCAGGCTATTCGAACTTCTGCTATATTTTCTTATTGTTTAAACACACTAATTATACCCCAACAATCTAGAAAATCTCTCGATGCGTTTAATATTTAAGCCTCAAATTTCTCTTTGATTCATCATTTTCTAAAACTCTAAAGGTTTGTCAACTAGGGTCTAGTTTCTATTCATTTAAATCTTATATCTCATAGTTGTATCCCTCTAGTGGTAACTAAATTTTCAGTGCACAACCAAGACGGTACCTGAAATAGTCGAAAGCCTGGCCTCATCCTCAACGTCGCCAGGCTCGATAAAAGCAAAAATTCTTGGCATAACCCTTGTTTCATTTCTGCCTGATTGGTCTCTGGCTGGCTTCGGGCATTCCTTGGCATAGTGGTCAATCTCACCACATCTAAAGCACCTGTCGGTACCAAACCTACATTCGCCATAATGTTCCTTTTGGCACATAGGACACAAGGGCTTTTAAGTAGCCCCTAGCACTTGTTTCCCTTTTCCTCGATCGCCCTTTCCGTCGTAGGGCATTTTAACACCTCTTTGTGGTTGTTGTTGCCCTCTTGGTTGCCAACCTTGGTTCTGAGGTTGAGACTGCATCTCCCGAAAGAACCCTCTAGCTGTCTCCCTCGATTTGACATAGGTCGGTTCAGCGGCCTCAATCTCTAATGTTCTAGCCACAATCTCAGCGTAGGGCACATTCCGCA
Organism: Begonia masoniana; assembly: GCA_022432975.1. NCBI lineage: Eukaryota > Viridiplantae > Streptophyta > Magnoliopsida > Cucurbitales > Begoniaceae > Begonia > Begonia masoniana. The sequence goes on from CM039504.1 coordinate 21,011,539, forward strand.
CCCCTACTATGATAACACTTTTTCGTATCTTCTAGTTTAGCCCTTGCATAAACAGACACACCTTGTCCTCATTAACACTGACCTGGCGTGGCGCGAACCGGGACAGGGCCTCAAACCTTCTAACATATTCAGCAACTGAGCCAGTCTATCGCAATTGCATGAACTCCATCATTTTGGCCTCCTACACCGTATGGCTAAAGTATTTGTCATAAAATATGGCTTTAAACCGCTCCCAACTCATCACGGTTACATCTGTGGTTGCCTTAATCGTATCCAACCAGAAACGGGCATCCAATGCTAAATGATAGGTGACGAACGCAACTTTCTCCTCATCCCCTATCTTCGCATACGCCAACATGTCCTCCATAGTTCGAATCCATTCCTCGGCTAAAGAGGGATCCGAAGATTGTCCATTGAACACCGGGGGTTGTAGCTTTTGAAACCTCTCCATTCCTCGATTACTAGAAGCTACCACCTCCTGAGTTCTATTGCCCTCACGGTTAATCAGCGTGTCAAGCTGTTGAGACTGTCTTTCCATATGTTGAGCCTGTCGTTCGAGGTGTTGGGACTGTTGGGCGAGGTGTTGGGACTCTTGGGCAATAATTTCCTTGAGTTGGTCTATGGTGTCGTCTCTATCGTCTCTATCATTCCCTCGACGCACCATTTTATAAACCTATAAAAGTTAAAGCCAATAACTCTAAGAAATCAAAACAATGAAAGCATATAACGTACTTACAGTTGAAGAAGCATGTCCGTGAAGTGGCTTGCGCAGTCGAGCAGTCTACAGAACCGATTTTAAAACCTAGGGGCTCTGATACCATAACTGTGACGACCCTTAATTTACCCTTGTACTATTCATAAAAAGCTCGTAAAATTTGAACTTTTCTTTTCCATCCTTATAATTAAACTTGCCTATTACCCTAGTCTATTCTCACACAATTTTCATTTTCATTTATCCATTTATTTCCCTTTTCATTCATTTATCAATCGTGAGAGAATGGACTCGGCATTAAATCCATATCTATAACCTTTAAAGACTAATTACTTTATTCAGCGGAAAATATACAATTTGAACAGTGGTCGGGGTGATTAACACTTAGCTTCTCTCGGGTTTCATCAATTTGAACAATGGTCTTATCTCGGGTTTCTTTAATTTGAACAGTGGGGGTCGACAGAAATAGAAGACAGCGTGGACGACACAAGCCGTAGGCAACAACGACTGTGGTCAACAGAGACCGTAAACAACAGAAACTGTGGTCAACAGAGACCGTGGACAACAGAAACTGTGGACAATGTTATCGCTTACAGCGTTTATTCGTCCACGAGACTCATTCGTCTAGTGACTTATCATCCATGGGACTTATCGTCCACGGGACTTATTTGTCCACGTGACTTATTCGTCCATGTGACTTATTTGTCCACGTCTTTGGACGATAACTTTGGACGATGACTTTCTTCTGCCAAAATACTTAACTGGACTTTATCGTCCACGGACTTTGGATGATGACTTTCTTCTGCCAGAATACTTGACTGGACTTTATCGTCCACGGACTTTGGACGATGAATTTCTTACTGAACACTTAACTGAAAACATATAAAATCCCAACTCTAAACCATGCATTACCTGATCGATCGCCCTTTCTTGGCGATCGATTGGCTAGCTCTCTGGATTTTGTCCAGAGAGCTGCCTTCATAATCTTTCCTCTGTATCTACACATCATTTACCCCGAACTTCCAGAAACATTATAAACATTAAACCCATTTACCATTTCATCAACGTCAGTACTTACACAATCCAGATATCAAACACCCTAAAATGAGTTCTATACAATTCATATACTATAATTCCTTCAGCCTGACACAACCCAAAACCACTAAAATAGTTAACCTATTACTCCCACGAGTCAAGGTTAGCACCGACTGCACAGCACACTCCCAAGGCATTCTTCTTCAATCGACTCGTTCCTCGGATGGAAGAACAAATTCTCACCTTGCTCAAGATCACCTACACCATAAAAACATTCTATGAGCTAAGGCTCAGTAAACTTCATAAATGAAAATGCATGTGCTATTCATAAAAATCATGCTATTTTCTTTCTGTCTTTAATTATCTGGGATCCATGGTAGAGGGAGTAGGCACACCTTGTGATCCAAACCTTACGGGACGGCCATACTCGTTCTTTAAGAAAATAGAGTAGGCACACCTATTGGTCCAAACCTTACGGGACGGCCATACTCGCTCTTTAAGAAAGTAAAGTAGGCAAACCTATTGGTCCAAACCTTACGGGACGGCCATACTCGTTTTCCACCCACATATTACACTTACGTACTTTCTTTCATTTCATTCGTCATCTTTCTTACATAAAAACGTAAGCATAAATTCATTTTCTATGCTTTCATAAAAACAGAATGCATGAACAATACATATCCTCGGTTTAACATAATCATAAACATAACATAACTATCTAGACAGAACGATCCATTAATAACTAATTGCATAACCTAATCTACCCAACCACATAACCATAAACCATATACCTAACAATCTACATACATCATCAATTTCTTCGATCAATAAACTCTCTTATGGTGTAGGCCAAATCGGCCAAACAAGTCATGAAGACTTACCTCGGGTCCTAAGCAAATCCGAGTGCTGTCCGTGAGCTTGTTCACCTAAACCAATCCACAACATTCTTTAGAGGCTCAAGTACGGAAACCTTAACCATTTCTAACATAATTCAGTCGAAACCCTAACCGTTAACAATTCTAAAACAATGAAACCTAACATCCAAAACCATAGAATTTTACCTAGGTTGTTGGTTGGAGAAGAAAATGTGAAGGAGAATCGATGATCGCTGGAGAAAATTGGCCGAATCGTGAAGAATGGAGGAGAGGCGATAAAAATCGCCAGAAAGCTCTCTGGAGATTTTCTTTCATGAAAGCAGAGGGAAATGAGGGAGAGAGAGAAATACTTAGGTTTTTATTAACATTTTAACATTTAGATTACCATATTGTCTTTTATTACATTTTTCTATTAATCCTCCTCTTATTTCACTAATTTGTCTATCGTTTAAATCAATCCATCGATTATTATTAATAGGACAAGGAGTACCAAAGTTCCGGGTGTTACACCTTGCCTACGTCCATGCTTCAAGGTTTCCCCCTTGTAAATCCTTTTCTTCTCCTCAACGAGATTTCTTGATCGAACTTCACGGGCGTCGATCTACTGTCTTACAACTTTGGATTGAACTTCAAAGTCGTCAATCCACTACCTTCAAGTTTTTACAATGTTGAAAATTGTAGAACACAAAACTACACTCTCTCAAAAAGTAAAATTAGATATAGAGAGGTGTAGCGAAGAGTATTACAAACTTAAGATCTTGGAAGTAAGTAGACAAAGATTGTCGTGTGAGCTCGTGAGAGTTGAGAGAGAATTGTTCAAGTTGGCAAAAAGTCATTCTCCCAAGCTTCAATCATCTATTAATACTGGTGTCCGTAATCTGCTTCACATTCGGACGACTCCTTGTTTCCGTACCAAAAATATGACCGTTGTGAAGAATCAGTACACAGAAAGCTAGCCGTTGTGGTCTGTGGTCGATATTGCTTTCGGTGGAAGACTTATTGATTCGGATGATGTTATCTTAGTGGACGAAATTTTTGTTCGGTCGACATTGATCTTGCAGAGCATTCTCATATTGGACTTTCATCGACTTCTTTATTTGTTCGACTTTCTTGTTGTAGAATCATTCTTGGTTTTGGTCGTCATTAATTTTGATAGACTTCAAAATCTGGTCGACTTTATTGTTACAGAATCATTTTTGGTCATCATTGATTTCGGTAGACTTCAAAATCTGGTCAACATAGTTCCCACGGACGATTTCTGGCTTTAGTGTATCGGTCGATATTCAATTGGTTTCGCCATTGGTTGACTTTGCTTTGTCCGGTTGATATATCTGGCGGATGACTTTCAAATCTGCTTTGACAGTGGTCGATATTCCTTTTGGTGGACGACTTATACGTCTGATTAACATTATGCATGCACCAGTCTTGACTAACAATACTTAATCAAAAATGTTAGAAAATATAATATCATTTTTAAAAGGGCATTCACAATTAACTGTAATTATTAATATCATTCATTTCTTACAATCATCAATTTATATATTTCACGTTAATCACAATCATCAAAAACATAGTTAGACTTAAACATATTTTAAGTTAACAGCAGGCACACCTTACGATTCTCTTTATATGGAACAGCCATACTTTTGTCTCGCCCTAACATGACCATTTACGTATTTTACTTTCATTTCGTTCTTTTCATCTTTGTTGTATACAAAGATATGCATAAATTCATTTTCTATACTTTTGTAAAACATGATGCATGAATGCGTGATGCATACGTTTCATCAATGTCATATAACATAAACATATAACAATCTAACAATTCCCTCAATCAACAACATCTCTATCAAAATAAACAATCAGCCTAAGCATACTCTACCCAACCATATGTTCAAGAATTTACATAATCATCAATCATACCATCAACATCCATAATTTCCTAACACTTAGTGGTGTAGGTCAATCGGCCAAACACATACAACATACACTTACCTCGTGTCCTTAGCGATATTTAAGGAAATTGGATCACTTCCCTTGGTGATTTGCAACCTATAGCATATAGGTCAAATAATTAGCATTCCAACAACTAAAGCATGCATAACACCTCTCATACATCCAAATTGATAAATTTCAAGTTCATATACTTCCCAAAGAGAGAGAATATATCCAAATGTAAACCAAAATTCAACTTAAGCATCCAACCTAATTCATCCCAACAATTTAGATCAATACATATATATATCATCCAAATCAATTAGTATTTCATATCCAAATGTTTCCCAAGTATGCATATATGCACATCAAAGCTCAATATGAGCATCCAAATCTCAATGGTTTCAAACACTAGGCAACCAAATTCAACCATTCCTTAACAATTTTTGGAATTTACCAAAAATTGGCATAACTTCAAAATTTCATAACTTATGTTATATTTATCCAAATGCATTAATTCAAAAGCTTATGAATAGCTCAAAGAGTCTACTTTAATATGCTAAATTCAATTATCAAATAAAACTAATTGATTGAACCCAGAAAATCAGAATCCGAAATGCTCTGTAAACTCGCTACAGTTTTTTGCCTCAACTTTGAAAAATCATAACTTTAAATATACTTAACCAAATGCCTTAATTCCAAAGCCTATAGATCACATTTAGTCTACTTTAACATGCCTAAGCCAATTACCAAATAGAAACCATTAGATTGAACCAAAAATAGCAAAACCGAGACATCCCATAATATTTTTTTACAGTTTCTATCTTAACTTTAAAATTTTATAACTTTCACCATACTTATTCAATCCATAAAATTCCAAATCCCATACTTCCATTAAAGTGTCTATTATATCCTACCAAAACAGTTTAGCAAGATAAAATAAGGAAGAGAGTCAAAACGCACTAAAAACGTAATATGCTCAGGATTTTCATTATAGTTTTTGCCTAAAATTCAAAATTTCATAACTCTTGATATACACATCCAAATGCATTGATTCCAAAGCCAAAAGTTCACCCAAAGAAACTATTATAACATACCAAAACAATTTATCAAATAGAAACTATGTGATTGGACCAAGAACATCAAACCCAAAAGTGTGTTGTTATCTCCCTATTTGTGAACATTCATGAATATTTTGGTGTTTTCTTCCATTTAAATCCTCAAACAAACATCACAATCCAATTAAACATCAAATAAGCCAAGAAATGGAGAATAGAAAAACTCATTTTCGTGCAACACCTCTCAGGTTCATCAATCAACCAAAACATTCAACAACTTCATTCTATTACTTGTAAGGATAAAGTACAATTTGACCCCTATAATTAGGTAAAAAGGACAATTTGCACCGTAAACTCGGATAATGGGCAAAAACAACCTTAATGTATTGATAATAGGCAATTCACCCCCTACCGTCCTATTTTCCATTAAAATGACACGTTTTCGTCACATACCTTATTTTACTTCCAAAAATACTCTTGCCTTTGCTCTATTTCTCTCTCCTACCCTCGCTCCTCTCTCCTTCCCTCACCCTCCCCCTCGTCCTTGCTCATTCCCTTGCTCTCGCTCTCTTTCTCTCTCCTTCCCTCACTCTCTCTCCCTCACTCTCTTCCATTTCTACCATTGTTTTACTGAACGGAACCAAAATATCACTACGACCTTACCTAATTAGAACTCCATGGCAGAAGCGGAGAAGAAAGTGACGAAGAGTAGGAGCAGAACACTTCTGAATAAACTCATAGGAAAAGCCATTAGAGTAATAAGCTTCGAAATGAGAAATTCTGGGCAGTGGTGATTGATTTATATAAGAGAGAGTTGGTTATAGATATGAACACAGACATGGGGATCATGGGGAGTTACTAAGAGTTCATTCAAAAATGGTAGGAAAAAAGGAGGGATTTTTCTGGGCACGTTGGCTAAAATCACGCAGTTCAATTTGAATCTTGATTAAGCAATTTCAATAAAAAACCAGTTCAACAATGTACAACGAAAGGAGATTCGAAAGTGAAAGTCATATCCTACGAAGAGCAGGATATGATGTCTGTATTTATCATTAAATACTCGTAGTTCATTCGTCTGTCTGCAAGTAGGGGTTGCGAAGTGATTGAAGGTTGGGAAAATCAGAGATCAGCTTCCATTTTTGGCACTCTGTAGAGAAAATTTCACGACTTTTAGAGAGAGAAACAATCAGAATGATAGGCATTTTCTCTGTAGCTTCTAGCACTTTCTCAGCAGACAGATGAATGAACAAATCTTCACTTCTTGCTTCTGCAACTCTCGACTTCTCTCCATCTTCACTGTCTTTTTCGTGTCTTTCTTTGGTGGCTTGAGATTTTTTCAATAAATTTCGATATGAATGAGAGGGAAAAATGATATATGGTAACCCTTTTTTCTCACTCTTCTCGACTAGATCTGGCAAAAATTTTGGCCTTACTTCTCTTCAGAAATGTGAAGTTTTTTTTTTCTGTAAAACAATAGCAGAAATGGAAGAGAACGAGGGTAGGAGAGAGAAAGAGAGCAAGGGCAATGATATTTTTGGAAGTAAAAGAAGGCACATGACGAAAACGTGCCATTTTAACAGAAAATAGGACGATAGAGGGTGAATTGCCCATTATCAATACAATAAGGTTGTTTTTACCCATTATCTGAGTTTACGGTGCAAATGTCCCTTTTTCACATAGTTGTAGGGGCCAAATTGCACTTACCCTACTTGTAAACCAAAAAAGATGGATAACCCATTAAAGAAAAACCAACTCTTACTTTGAAAATCTTGAGAGAAATCTAAAGAGAAAGAGGGAGGGGGAGCTTCGGCCAAAAATGGGAGAAATCATGGGAGAGAAAGGGTTTTTGCTAATTTTGTTTCTTTTTGTCTTTAAGTTGAAAACTAATAAGAAATTTCTCGAGGAAGCTTCGGTGAGGTGTCACCACCAAATTAAAAGTAATTTTCAACTAAACTCTAACTTCTAGTTAGGTTATTCGAACCAAATGGATATCATTTTTTTCTTTTTTTCTTTCTACGCCAAAGCATCATGTTTTTGCCTCACAATATCTTTAAATAACATTTTCTAATATTCCTAATTTATAATTAAATCATAAAATATTATATAATATTTTACACAAATTTTTTGAGTGTGATTTTTTTTTCCTTGTATGCAATTACAAAGGCGGATGGTGGGAGAGGTGGTGTTGTAGCTCCGAAGAACAAAGGAAAATCCACAAAGATGTGTTGATATAAAGTGATGTTTTTTTAATATCCAATCATAGAGGCGCGGAGATATGATAAATTAAAGGGTAAAGTGCAATTTGGCCCCTCATCGTAAACTTAGGTAAAGTGCAATTTGGCCCCTACAACTAGCTAAAATGAGCAATTTACACCGTAAACTTGAATAATAGGCAAGAACAACCTTAATGTATTGATAATGGGTAATATGGCCCCTACCGTCATATTTTCTATCAAAAAATAACATTTTTTTACTTATTCATTTTTTTTTTGAAATGCCCCTCACTGGACCGAACCGGACCAGACTTGTTCAGCTAATTTCAATCTTATTTATTTATTTTTTTTAAATCCTATTTCTCAAAAAAGAGAAGACAGATGAATAGAATTAAAAAAAATAAAAAACCAAAGTACAATTAGTCGAACTGATCCAGTCGGTTAGGTCCAGTGATGGGCATTTTGGAAAAAAAAAAGAACAAGTGAAAAAATATTACTTTTTGATGGAAAATATGACGGTAGGGGCCATATTGCCCATTATCAATACATTAAGGTTGTTCTTGTCTATTATTCAAGTTTACTGTGTAAATTGCTCATTTGTAATATCCGGCTTGTACGGATTTTTGGATATATTATGTTATATTATTATTTCATTATTTAATGGCATTTTTGGTAAATATGTCAAATCAGGTCCGTTTCACGAAAAGAAAGCGTCATTACGATTCTAACAAATAATAGGAATTTTAAGGAAATTATGAGAATTTTCGGAGTTTAGACGCTATATTCCGAGTAATTACATTTCTTGTAATATGGGGAACGTTTCGGTAAAAATAGTAAACAAGATCCAAATTGCGAACGGACAGTTTTAATAAAGCCCTGGTGATGAACAAGAGCTATTGGCAAAATATGGAGTTTTCGAGAATTCGAATCGTTGGACGATTAACGAAACGAATGACAAAACTAATATAAAAACTTAAGAAAGGGCAAAATCGTCATTTGAGGGTTTAATTTTCATTATCTATTAAAAGGCAAAATGCCTTTGTGATTTTCTAACGAAAATCACTTTCCAGAGAGAAGAACTCTCTGTTTCTTCCTCCCTCCCTCGCGCGAAAACTCATTGCCGCCGACGAGCTTTTCACTTCCGACTTCCGATTTCTCGTCTGTTCTTCGTGATTCTTCTTCCTATCGCAATCCTAGGTACGTATCTTCGATCTTAGAACTTTTATTCCGATGATTTCGGAGTTTTAAACAATTAGGTTTTAGTTAGGGTTTTGATAAAAATCGAGATTTAGGATCCGAAACTAATAGGTTAGCCATTGTTAAGTATATATTGGACGTATTTGACGTTATTGGACGAAGTTAAATCAAATCGTAAAAAGGTTAAAAATTAGGAATTTTTGGAAAAGTTCGTTAATTGTAATTTCGAATCATCGAGCATGAAATAGTCGTTTAAATATCTCGATTTGATGAGTTAGAAGTTTTAAGGAATTCCTTAGTTAAGGTTTCGTTGAATTTGGACGTTTAGAAGTTTAAATTCGTTTTAACGATAAACGCTTCGAATTGCTTAGGTGAACGACTCTCTTGGACGAAGCTCGAGAATCTGTGCGCTCAAGGTAAGTTTCCGTGACTTACTCTGACCAATTGGTCTACACCATACTTCGTTGTCGTATCGAGGATCCCTGAAGCGATGTTTGTTTAAAAATTGCTTTGGTTGGGTAGATAGGTTTATGATTGTTTTAGGTTGTTCTATTTCAGTCTTGATGGTATACATGTGCTTGTTTATTGTATGTTTATATTATGCTCATATCTGTTCATGCATCACGTATTTCAAATGTCATGAAAATGAATTTCCGCACGTGTTTTAAGAAAAGAAAATGAACCTCTGTAATGAATGAACGTAATCTGTCTGTATCTGGTCACGCGAGGTGGGGCTCAGGCACGGCTGTGCATGTTGCAAGCGTGTACCCTTCTCCTCTAGCTGGAAAGAGTAGTCCGACCGCAGGATGGGCTCTCTCCGGTTAGTGGGTTGCGATCTCGGTGACAATCTGTCTGTCTGCGACGTAATGAATCTGTATCTGAATCTGAATCTGCATGATTTCTGAATGGCATACGCACGCATGCATCTGCATTTACGTAGCTTACTGAGATTTCATTATCTCATAGATGTCTGTATGGTGTAGGTGACGTTATAGGTGACGTAGATCCAGGTGAGGACGACGTTCCTCCTTCTGATGTCTGAGGCAGTTGATGGATGATGGCCCGTGGGAGTGCGCTGGGCAGTCGAGGCGCGTTTTGACCCGTGGGGGAAGTACGTATAGATTTTGGGATTTTGTGATGTTTGGGCTGACGTTAATTTGTATAGAACATATTAGGATGCTTGGTCTGGTAGTTGATAGGGTTTACTTTGACGTTTCAAATGTTTGGGTAATCGTATTTAAAACGTTTTGTTAAGTCTTTTATTCGAATGTTATAGAAAATGTTTTGAAATGCTTTTAGGTTGTTACGGATAGGCTCGGTTTTTAGAGCTATCCACGCAGTTGGACTTCGCAAAGTCCGACGCGAGTCGATTGAGTTTAGGTTATGTTATAATCGGTTGAGTGCAGGTTGTGAGTTATGGTGATTACTAGAGAAAGGAAGAAGATGATTTGCTCCTTGGAAATCGGATTCCAGAGAACAAATCGATGTGTTTGATGTTGTGAAGTATGAAGTGTTAAAGGGAGGGTTATTGAATGAAGGAAGGGAGGATCGCTGCATAGTGTGCAACGATCGATCTCTGTTGAAAAGCAGAGATCGATCGCCGCCCTTTGTATGCAGCGATCGATCTCTGCTGAAAAGCAGAGATCGATCGCTGGCTGCATGCAAGGCATGCAGCGATCGATCTCTGCTGAAAAGCAGAGATCGATCGCCGCCCTTTGTATGCAGCGATCGATCTCTGCTGAAAAGCAGAGATCGATCGCCGCCCTTTGTATGCAGCGATCGATCTCTGCTGAAAAGCAGAGATCGATCGCCGCCCTTTGTATGCAGCGATCGATCTCTGCTGAAAAGCAGAGATCGATCGCCGCCCTTTGTATGCAGCGATCGATCTCTGCTGAAAAGCAGAGATCGATCGCCGCCCTTTGTATGCAGCGATCGATCTCTGCTGAAAAGCAGAGATCGATCGCCGCCCTTTGTATGCAGCGATCGATCTCTGCTGAAAAGCAGAGATCGATCGCCGCCCTTTGTATGCAGCGATCGATCTCTGCTGAAAAGCAGAGATCGATCGCCGCCCTTTGTATGCAGCGATCGATCTCTGCTGAAAAGCAGAGATCGATCGCCGCCCTTTGTATGCAGCGATCGATCTCTGCTGAAAAGCAGAGATCGATCGCCGCCCTTTGTATGCAGCGATCGATCTCTGCTGAAAAGCAGAGATCGATCGCCGCCCTTTGTATGCAGCGATCGATCTCTGCTGAAAAGCAGAGATCGATCGCCGCCCTTTGTATGCAGCGATCGATCTCTGCTGAAAAGCAGAGATCGATCGCCGCCCTTTGTATGCAGCGATCGATCTCTGCTGAAAAGCAGAGATCGATCGCCGCCCTTTGTATGCAGCGATCGATCTCTGCTGAAAAGCAGAGATCGATCGCCGCCCTTTGTATGCAGCGATCGATCTCTGCTGAAAAGCAGAGATCGATCGCCGCCCTTTGTATGCAGCGATCGATCTCTGCTGAAAAGCAGAGATCGATCGCCGCCCTTTGTATGCAGCGATCGATCTCTGCTGAAAAGCAGAGATCGATCGCCGCCCTTTGTATGCAGCGATCGATCTCTGCTGAAAAGCAGAGATCGATCGCCGCCCTTTGTATGCAGCGATCGATCTCTGCTGAAAAGCAGAGATCGATCGCCGCCCTTTGTATGCAGCGATCGATCTCTGCTGAAAAGCAGAGATCGATCGCCGCCCTTTGTATGCAGCGATCGATCTCTGCTGAAAAGCAGAGATCGATCGCCGCCCTTTGTATGCAGCGATCGATCTCTGCTGAAAAGCAGAGATCGATCGCCGCCCTTTGTATGCAGCGATCGATCTCTGCTGAAAAGCAGAGATCGATCGCCGCCCTTTGTATGCAGCGATCGATCTCTGCTGAAAAGCAGAGATCGATCGCCGCCCTTTGTATGCAGCGATCGATCTCTGCTGAAAAGCAGAGATCGATCGCCGCCCTTTGTATGCAGCGATCGATCTCTGCTGAAAAGCAGAGATCGATCGCCGCCCTTTGTATGCAGCGATCGATCTCTGCTGAAAAGCAGAGATCGATCGCCGCCCTTTGTATGCAGCGATCGATCTCTGCTGAAAAGCAGAGATCGATCGCCGCCCTTTGTATGCAGCGATCGATCGCTTGCTGCATGCAAGCATGCAGCGATTGATCTCTGCAGTTGCAGAGGCCGATCGCGCTCCTTTAGCAGTGAGTTCGATTCTGCTCCTGCTTTAATTTTATTAAAATAGTTACATGTTTTAAGTTTTATTTAAATGTTTTAGTTTACGTTTTCAAATGATTTACCAAAACAAACTTCGATTCCGGTTTCGGTTTCGGTTTCGATTTCAATTCGCTTTAACGTTTGTTTTAAAGTTATAAAATTGTGAGGATAAAAAAAAATATATATATATATATATATATATATAATAATAATATGGGAAATACGGGTACGGTATTAGGGGTGTTACATCATTTCACCTAGTTATAGGGGCCAAATTGCACTTTACCCAAGTTTACGGTATAAATTGCTCATTTCACCTAGTTGTAGGGGCCAAATTGCACTTTACCCTAAATTAAATTGAAGAAAGCAACGAGATACTAGAGTTTCTCGTTGATTACTTAATTGCAAAATACAATGAAAACTTTTATTAGAAGATTATTGTGACATTAGTTAAAATTCTTAATTAGGCTATTGATATTGTTATAACATTGCACCTACAAAATATAACGAACTCATTGAGGGAGGGAAATTAATTCTAAATTTATCTCTAATCAAATTAACATTCAAATCATTCAGTTTCTGCAACCATTTTAATTAGTATTTATTTTTATTTAATTAATCTTAAAAATTAACTATTTCTTTATTTAATTTTACATAACTTTTTTTTATTAGTTTTATAAAATCTTTTATTTTAGTTGTTTCATGTGAATACGATGTTGAAAGTTGTTCTAAGAGGAAAACAAATTAAGGGCAAATATCACATCGAGATCTATTATGAAAATCAAAATGGAATTTCACTTTTGAAGGAAGAAAGAAGAGGATATATATTGACATTTAAAATATATTATGCTAACTCTTTAATTTTATACTATAATTTTATTTTTTGATGTGAGATTTGTCACTTATTGATCAGTATAATAATTCAAAAATTATAAATAATTAAAACAATATATTAATTATACCAAAAACTAATATTACAATATAAAATTAAAGAATAAGTATGTCATTTTTTAGTAGAATATATTAATATTATGTTTATTTTTTAATAGTTTTGTTTATATGATGTGACTCTTACGCGTCACTATTAATGTAATAATTAAGATAAATTATAAATAATTAAAAAAATATATTAATTATAATAATTAATGAGTAACACTTGAAATAGTAAAATTAAAAAATAAAATTAGATAGTAAAGTTGTTAATCAGTGCAGTGCAGTGCAGTGCAACAAATATGAATTATAAAGATTTAAAACAAGAGACTTAATTACGTAAAACACGTGTCAACAACAAAAAAACGTTCTATGATTCTCTAGTACACGTCGCACTCCAAGAAACGTTTCTGATTCGCCGGCGAGAGAGAAGAAGGGAGAATGTCGGAGTATGTAGAAGAAGCCCTAGAAGATGATGACTCCCACAGAGATCGAGCTTCCGATCAGAATAATAGCGACGCCGGAAACCACTCTCGCGAATGGGAAACCATGGCCCGGGCTTGGGTCCTTTCGTTTCCGGAGGCGAGAGCCATATCTATGGAAGAAGTTGAAGCTTGGATTGACTCCAATGTTGGATCATTACCTCAAAACCTCGTATCAATGCCGCGCTCAGACCTCTGCCAGAGGCTTATTTCTATACAGAATTTGATGAGACATCCTGCCCAGGTTTTGATTTTATGTCATTCCATTTTTACTTTCGGATTTCTTGCCTAATTTCTTTTTTTTTTTTTTTTTTTCTGATTCCTACTGTATTATTTGGCTGCTATGAATGGTTTTTGGGTTTCTATTACGGTTTCCTGACTGAAATATGGCGGCAGATTCAGGATTTCATTGAATCTTGCTTTGCTATATCAAAAAAGTGTCTCAAGTTAGAGAATGCTTCTATATGACAATATGAGCTTGAATGCTAACTTTGGCGGTTAAAACTACTGAGAGACAACTATTGAGAGAACCGACTCAACTAGGTTGTTTCTTGATAGGTCCCAAACAAAAAATATCTTCGTCGTGTGAAGATGAACCACAGAATTACTTTTCTAAGTTACAATTCATTTTCTTCTTTTCCATCACATTAATCTTTACCATATATATAACAAATTAAGCTGAACTTCCCACAACCACATTAACTACCCCTACAAGAAGTAAACTTCCCACTATTATAACAATTCACAGCAATAGTAACTATCTAATACGTAAATTAAAGAAGTGCCACATGACATTTATAATTATAAAATCAGGACATTTATAATTATAAAATACATGACATTTATAACTACACAATATCAATTAGATCCACTTTATTAATGACTTATCATTTCTTTTCAAATTTCTCGGTGGGATTTTGTGGAGCTTTGGGCAAAGAGATGATTCCTCAATGAAGTCTGATGAACTATCCAAAGTTTGATATGAAATCCTAACTATACAAAGTTTTTTGGAGTTTGAATGTTGATTTTGGCAACTTGAGTTCTAATTATAGAACCTACAACTAGACTACCCTCTCGGTCGACCCTTCAAACTCGAATGTTTGACATCTTTTCAACTTGAGTCTAGTTAGGAATAATTGTGTCTAGTCAGTTTATTACACTTTCATCGATTTTCAATAAAATATCAAAATTTAGGATAATATCTACCAAAAACATGTTTTTACACTAAAGCACATCACTATAATTTCATTTTATCCAACCATAACCTGTTTGATAGTTTCTTTTAATTAGGTTATTAATATTCATTATTTTGAGAAAGATGACTTCTTTTATTTAGACTTCACAAGGGATGCCTGTTTAACTCACTCATAATTTGATTTTTGAAAAAAGATACTGCAACAAACTCAACTTTGCAATTTGTTTCACAAGCTAATTTAACTGCTTATTAGTAAAATGATTGGATAAGAACGGGGAATAGCATCTTAGGACTTATTTCGCAAGAAAACCTTTCTGCATGGAGACTTGAAAGAAGAGATATGCAAGCGCCTCCAGTCTACCTATCTCTAGTCTGCTAATTGAAAGACACATTTTATGATTAAAAGAGAGACATTGGAGATTGTTTGACAAGTTAATAAGAGCCCGACTAAGATAATTGTCAGTTGCAGTTGAAAGAGTACTTATAGTCAACAGTCTAGAAAAGGGTATAATGTTCCTAAACAGTACTTCGGTTGATTAGTATATAAGCTTGGGAAAGCCAATTGCAGTTTTTGAGTTTGTACTTCTGCAAACGGGTAGTGGTAGATTTTACTTTCTTAATTTGCACCCGATATTTCATTCATTCCATGAATATTAGTAGGATAACTGAAGCTTTTTGTTAGAAAAATTCAGTAATTCTTTTTATGGTAGGAGAAAGAAGATGATCAGAATTGTCTTCCACATGCACGATTCCAACGCACTGATCAATGGATGCCAGTTTATTCTTGGTTAGAATCTTTAAATCAAGATGATGCTGTCAAGTCAAAGGAGATTTCTGATTGGTTAACTGAAAACCCAACAGTTAGAAATCAGTTATGTTCAAGACACTCCCGTTATCACCTTATGCATTACATCAAAAAGTGCCATTTGAAGATATTGAAGAGGAGGGAGAGGAAAAAGGTATCAAGCTTAGAATTTTTAAGTGGCAGTCATTTAGATGTGGTGTCACTATCAATATACCTGACATACCCATTTTGATATCATGATTTTATAATTGTTCGTCATTATTGATACATACATTTCTTGTGTTGAAGACTAGAGGACAAATCATTTCAAATAGTTTCTATGATTCTGGCTTATAGATTTTTTAATTACTATTTGTTTATCTGAACAGGGTTTGGACCAGTCTGACATACCATCTCCTCTGAAGGTCCAGAAGGATGTAGTGATGAAGCAGAGTGTGCCTTATCCTCGTAAGTTACTTTTGTTGTGTAATTCAACCTGTTTATGGCACAATTGAATGACGATGCATATGGATAGGATTTAGAGAGAACTCTTTTTAAGATGCACAAGTTGAGCGATCTGATTTTAATTTGTGTCGAGTTTTTTGTGATGCCATTTTCTGTATACATTTCCTTGAAATTACTTGATGTGGACATCATTTTCTGATTTTAATTTGAACGTTCACTTAAAAGTGAGTCAGTCGTCTTTGTTGTGATGGTAGTTGAGAGTTTGTCCAGATCTCCACCCTTACCTTCCCCAGAAGCTCAGACGATCATTAATGAATATAAGGATGTCTTTTCTGATGACCTCCCTAATCATCTACCTCCACTACGAGATATCCAACATGAAATTGAGCTCACTTCAGGAACTTCCCTTCCAAACTTACCTCATTACCGAATGAATCTCACCGAGCATAGTGAGCTACAAAGACAAGTAAACGAACTTCTGAGTAAAGGATTTATTCGTGAGAGTTTAAGCCCGTGTGCAGTTCCAGCTCTTCTGACGCCAAAAAAAGACGGCACTTGGAGGATGTGCATTGATAGTCGTGCCATCAACAAGATTACTATAAAGTATCGTTTCCCCATCCCTAGACTTGATGATTTGTTGGACTTAATGACTCACGCTAAGATTTTTTCCAAAATTGACCTTAGAAGCGGGTATCATCAAATAAGGATTCGTCCAAGTGACGAGTGGAAAACTGCTTTCAAAACAAAGAATGGTCTTTATGAGTGGCTTGTCATGCCATTTGGCCTTACCGATGCTCCAAGCACCTTCGTGAGAGTAATGACTCATACTCTTCAATCTTTTATGGGCAAATTCCTAGTTGTTTATTTCGATGACATCCTTGTTTTTAGTCAAACTATTGCACAACATCGAGATCACCTCGATCAAGTCTGTTCTACTCTTCGAGCATCTAGTCTCTACGCCAATGTTAAGAAATGTGCATTTTTTACTGAGAGTGTCACCTTTTTAGGTATTATAGTCTCTACGTCAGGAGTATCCCCCGATCCTATAAAGGTTAAAGCAATTGTTGAATGGCCTGAGCCTAAAAGCTTAAATGATGTTCGAAGCTTTCACGGGTTAGCTACCTTTTATCGTCGTTTCATCAAAGGATTCAGTACAATTATGGCTCCTGTCACTGAATGCCTAAAAAAGGGTGAATTTTGTTGGACACCAGCTGCATCTAAAGCCTTCAGCACTATTAAAATTCGAATGGCAGAGGCCCCGGTCATGCGACTTCCAGATTTTTCTAAAGTCTTTGAGGTTGAGTGTGACGCGTCGGGAGTGGGAATTGGTGGCGTTCTTAGCCAGGAGCGACATCCTGTCGCTTATTTTAGTGAAAAATTGAATGAAGTCAAACAACGTTATTCAACATATGACAGAGAATTGTATGCGTACAAGCCCTACGCTATTGGCGTCACTACTTGTTGCCACAAGAATTTGTGATTTATTCGGACCATGAAGCCTTACGATATCTCAATTCTCAAAAACGGTTGAACTCTCGTCATGGTCGTTGAATTGAGTATCTGCAAGCCTACTCATTTGTATTGAAACACAGGAAGGGTACGGACAATCAAGCAGCTGATGCACTAAGTCGTTGTGTATCTTTACTTAGCATCATGAGTGCTAAGATCGTAGGCTTTGAAAAACTCAAAGAAGATTATGAGTCTTGTCCTAATTTTAAAGATATTGTTCTTATCTTGAAAAACGGGCAAGCGAGGGGAAATGATGTTTATCATGGATGGTTATCTTTTTAAAACTAACAAGTTGTGCATTCCCCAAGCTTCGGTTTGAGAGTTCATCATTTGGGAAATCCATGCAGGAGGATTAGCTGGTCACTTTGGGCGAGATAAAACGATTGAAGAAGTCGAACGTCAATTCTACTGGCCTAAATTAAAGAAAGATGTAAGCAAAATAGTTAGTGCTTGTAGAATTTGCCACATGGCTAAGCAAAGGCGTCAAAACAGTGGTCTTTATACACCTCTCCCTGTTCCCAATCGTCCTTGGGAGGACGTTAGTATGGACTTTATACTTGGACTACCGCGCACTCCAAAGAAATATGACTCTATCTTAGTAGTTGTTGATCGTTTCTCAAAAATGGCTCACTTTATCCCATGTAATAAAACGTCTGATGCGTCTAAGATAGCTCGCTTATATTTTAATGAGATTGTCAAATTATATGGCCTCCCTAAAACCATTGTCTCAGATAGGGATGTGCGTTTCACTAGTCACTTTTGGAGAACTCTTTGGCACATGGTAGGCACAACTCTCAAATTGTCTACTGCTTATCATCCTCAAACCGATGGCCAAACTGAAGTTGTTAATAGAAGCCTTGGTAATTTGTTAAGGTGTTTGGTTAAAGAAAATCTTAGAAATTGGGATGTGATTCTCCCCACTGCTCAACTTACATATAATAGCTCTATGAACCGATCCTTAGGCATGAGTCCTTTTGAAGTTGTTTATGGCTTTAAACTAAGAAACCCTTGGACCTCCTCCCTATGTCACCGCATGCTAGTGTGTCTTTGTCGGCGGAAAGTTTTGCCCAACATCTTCATGATTTGCATATAGAGATCAATAAACAAATAGAGGCTAGCAATGCATCGTATAAACTGCGAGCTGATTTACATAAACGAAATGTTGAATTTAATGTTGGCGATTATGTTATGGTTCGGATTCGTCCTGAGCGGCGTTCATCCGGATCTGGTTCTAAATTGCAACCTCGTAGTGTTGGTCCTTTTAAAATTTTAAAACCAATTGGTTCAAATGCTTATATCGTTGATCTTCCACCACACTTTGGTTATCATCCCACTTTTAACGTTGAAGACCTTGTAGCTTATAAAGGCCATTTTTGTCCATCAAATGATCCATTTTTACCTTCGTCCATCGACTTTGATCCTACAACTGCTAACCATGCCTCTCTAGCACCTCCTGTCACAACACACATGGATAAAATTGATGCTATTTTAGATGAACATGTTGTATTCACTAATGAAGGTGAGGTCCAGCGCTTCCTTGTCCGTTGGAGAGATCGCCCAGACAGTGATTGTACGTGGATTTCCAGAGAGACACTTCAGCAGTTGGATCCAGACCTTTTGGAGTTCTTTCGCAGTCATCAGGATCTCTCTTTGCTGGATTCCAACATTGTTCGGAAAGATACTCGGTCCAGACCTCAGGTTACTCGCATCTATGGACGACGGAAGAAGGTTGCTCAGCCACTTAGCTTATGGATGGGTGACTGATCAGCCTGCTGCTTTGTGGTTTTGTCAACTTGATTGGGGGATTCTTCTGTCCCGGGAGAGTTGATGTGGACATCATTTATTTTATGGTTATTTATTATTATAGTTTTTAGTGGTATTTTGTGGTATTTTGTTATTTGCTTAATGGTTCATTAGTGCATTATCTTTCAAACTTCTAATGTTGTTTTCCTATTTAAATCAAGTATTGTAATCTTGAATAATAGTTGATTGATGAATGATAAAAATGAATATGATTTTCTCTGAAATCTCTTCCAATCTCCCTTTCTGATGCTCCTCCCCTCCCCTTTCCCCGAACTTCTTCTCAGCTATTAGCTTCTTCTTCCTCTCTCTCTCTCTTTCTTCTGCTTTAATTCTTCCTTCTATCAGCCGCTGCATCATTACCCTTTTGTTTAAGTTGTTTTTTTATTTTTTCAAATGTAAAATAACAAAATCACCGTGAATGACGTGTTGTGGATGTATGGGGTTTTACCATGTTCTTTAATTGTGAATATCCTTGTACAAATTTTTTTGGATGCCTCACACCCTCTTCTCGTCATTTCTTTGCTGCTATTTTTGCAGGCGATACATTAAGCAACCTGCCAAAAGATAATGAAATGTACATGGAAAAGCGAAAGGAAGCCTTTCAAAAATATGAGATGTAAGTGGGCTCTTCAATTTATGTTATGGTTCCAAGTGCAGCTGTTAGTTTTTTTCCCTGTTACTATTATTGAAAAAGATGTTCTTTTTGAAAGCATTTTGGGGCTTATTCCTTTTCTGTAGCTCTCTTTTAAATTGAAATGAGATAGCTTTCACCTGAATGTGTGTTTTCTCTTGTTGGAGGATTCCTTATCCTCCTTTTTGAAATCTTTAATGGCAGTGACATTTCCCTTGACGAAGAAGGGAATCATAGCTGTATACTGTTAGTTTGATTTGTTTGCTTGCTTTTGGGTTTCAGCTTAGTGGAGCTGGAAAAGCTGCTTTCACCCGCCATCTCAAAATCTCAACCCACTTACAGATGAATAATTGGAGTCCCAGTCCATTACCAATTTTAAGCCGCTTTTGCTGGTATTGTTCTTACTTTGATCTCATTAACTTGTTTCCTAATACTCGTAATACTTCTGCGGGAGAGGCATTATTAGCTACAGCTTTACACTTTTAAATTTAGATGGTAGAATCAGTGTCCACTGTAAATACACGATGTGATATATGTTTGAAGCTTTAATGGCTACTATCTTGTTTTTAAGTGGGCTTCTTTTTTGCTTTTTGATTTATGGTCCTTCGTTGAAACTCCCTGATATACGAGTCTCACGGTCATATTTTGCTGACTTTAAAATTCTTGTTTATGGCTTCTGGTTACTCTCTTGAAATGGGATCATTTTCTAGAACAAGTCACCTATTATTGCAAATGGGAGTCCCTCAAAGCGAGCATTTTGGGACTACTTTGCAATTCCCATTCAAAGATGTCCCTACTTCTATGATTGTTTTGGAGATGGTCCCTGTCTATGCGGTTGGGACAAGTACACAGTTTTGATCATTTCCAAGGGAAAATCGAACCGAGGTCCGCCTGCAGGCCTAACCTCTGACTATCCATTTGAGGGTGGCCTCGGTCAGGCCTGGGCCATGAGCCCAACCTAGGTCGACATTCAGCGGCCTACTTCAGACCTAATAATGGTAAAGAACATAAGAGGGAGGTTTCAAGGAAAGGGAAGGCAAATTATAGGTTATAATGGTAAGAACTTAACTAAACTTCATTTCAGTCAATAAATTAGTTTTAAAAATAACTAGTATTTTTACTATGAATTAAAGTTATTTATTTGGTAAAATAAGTTTCATATCAATGAAATTTAAAAAAAACATCATAAATTAGATGGGCCCACGTTGATGTGATATGGGTCCATTCACTCGCAATCAATTAGGGACATTTCTTGACAACTATTCTACTGTTTATATGATGTGTTCATAGAAAAAAGGATATTGACAATATCCAAGACATTTAGCAAGCATTTCAATAAGTCATGGAAGTATTCAAGATAAAACATAAGTGGAGATTCAAATACAAGTTAAGAAATTTGGTGACACATTCCAAATTGTCTTCAAAATTGATCTCTGAAGAGTATTTTGCATATTCAACATCCTTCCCGATTTCATTTTAAAAGTGTGTTTCACGAAGAATGTAGTTGATATCTCAAAGTTTCTAGATTGGAGTGGATCGTGGAAATCGAACATCATTTGATAGATCAACCAGATCCAATATAGAAAACTTTGTTTCTCCCAAAGAAGCCCGACGAATGAAGAAGTGCTAAAACTCATGTTTTATGGAAAAATTGAGCATTCTTCTTTGGAGATGGACTTAGACCACTGGAAGAAGACTCTTAAAATTACGTTCTAATATCTTTGTTAGTTCAGTTTGAGTTCCTTTATGTAAAATTAAGTTTGGATAAATTTTATTAAGACAAGACTTGTTTTTAAGTGTAATAGTTTAATCATCACTTAGGGTTTGTTTAGCTGTACCTTGAGTGCTCTTTTGAAGGTTACTTGGACTTCACTTAAGAGAGCCTTTGCCCTAAGTTATTTAGGATATATATGCCCCTCTTGTATGCTAGTTGCAGCAACTTTTTGATCAATAGAAAAATCAAAATTCTTGTCTTTGCTAGTTTGTCTCATTCATTTCTGTGTTGTTGAGAACTCGATTGTGTTTTATTAATATTAGGTTTGATCTTTGTGAGTATGGTCGAATCTGTTGACTTAAATGGTTCTTAAGTCTAACTAAGTTTTTGATGATGTATTTGAATATTAAGTATGTAATTTGATTATGTTTATTAAATGAGAATATTGAATTATGCATGTGATTTAATCTGTTGGAAATGCCCTTGGAAAGAGTATTTTAGTTTTCTAACAATTGTGGTTGAGTGTACAGGGCTAAATAGTATAACATGGCTGAAAAACTAATAAATAGAGTTATATCCACCGATTGAAGAAGAAAAGGTTACATCCACCGATTGAAGAAGAAAAGAGTTGCATCCACCTGTCGCTAAACGACAAAAAGTGAAGTCGCTCAAAGACTACTTCATCCGATAGCAAAACGACAAAAATGAAGTCGTTCAAAGAACATCATCCGATGGCGTTCAAAGATTTATCATCCGATTGCTAAACGACAAAATGATTCATCATCCGATGGCGTTTAAAGCAACATCATCCGATGGCGTTTAAAGCAACATCATCCGATGGCGTTCAAAGAAAATCATCCGCTGGCTCTTTGAAGTTCAACATCGTCCAGCAGCTAAACGACAAAGGCGGAGTACTTCAAGGAACAATACCTTCCGCCAGCTTTTTTTTTAAGCTACGTCTTCCGATAGCGGTTCAGCGTGTTAAAGCTACGTCTTCCGATAGCGGTTCAAGACTTCACTACTACATCTTCTGATAACGGTTCGGTTTTCTACGGTACAAGGTTTTAAAGCTGAATCCACCGACAGCGGTTCATGCTCTTAAAACTACATCTACCTATGAACAGAGTCTTCCGCCAGATTTCAAAATAACCGCGAAGCAACAGTGACTTCGTCCAGAACTTCAACTTCAGAGCATTAATGGCGAAGAACAAAGAGGAAAGCAACGGCTATCTGTATTCATACGGATGCTGCTCCAACGGTAATAAAATTTCCATATTTGGATAAGGAGCATTGAAGTTCATAGCCGATTGCAGACAGAGTATTAAAGCCGAGAAGATAGCTCGAAGAAACAACTTTTGGGAAAATCATTTTTCTGAGCCCTAACGTGCGAAATTCTCATGCTCTGTAATTTTCATCTACTCCTCTCGAATCCTGAACTTGGGATTTAATCTTTGAGGGAGAGTTGTCAAGCCCCGGCCCAGGCCCGTACACCTGGCACCGCTCCCGACCCAAGCCCGTACACTTGGCCCTGAGAGCCCACGACCCAAGCCCGTACACTTGGCCCCGTGGGTGACCCAACTCACAGTACTTCCCTCTCCCTGCAGAGGATTTTTGCCTTCCTCCCCACTCGAACCCAGGACCTCAGGGTAAGTACCTTGGCTACAAGTGAGGAGTACCACTTGGGCTAGTAGCTCAAGTGGTACTCCTCACTTGTAGCCAAGGTACTTACCCTGAGGTCCTGGGTTCGAGTGGGGAGGAAGGCAAAAATCCTCTGCAGGGAGAGGGAAGTACTGTGAGTTGGGTCACCCACGGGGCCAAGTGTACGGGCTTGGGTCGTGGGCTCTCGGGGCCAAGTGTACGGGCTTGGGTCGGGAGCGGTGCCAGGTGTACGGGCCTGGGCCGGGGCTTGACAATAAAAGGCGCCTTTTATTGTCAAGCCCCGGCCCAGGCCCGTACACCTGGCACCGCTCCCGACCCAAGCCCGTACACTTGGCCCCGAGAGCCCACGACCCAAGCCCGTACACTTGGCCCCGTGGGTGACCCAACTCACAGTACTTCCCTCTCCCTGCAGAGGATTTTTGCCTTCCTCCCCACTCGAACCCAGGACCTCAGGGTAAGTACCTTGGTTACAAGTGAGGAGTACCACTTGGGCTGAAGACCACTAGGAGGGCAACACAAAATGGAATTTCATGGTCTTGTGCACTCATATAAATTTGACGAGAAAAATAAGAGAACTCCATTCTTTTCTTTTCACGAATAAGCTCTTTCCGCTTTTCATTCCTCATGACCATCCAGTGAGTTTGTAGCTCTTCTCATTCTGAGTTTGCTATCTTATCTCACTTAGCTTCAGATCACTAAAAGAGAACTATTCGATCCCACTTATCTCATTCTGAGTCTAGTGTTCCAGTGAGCTGGGGCGTCTCACTTTATAGACTCGGGACCGGTGATCTATCAGGGCGTCAACACACGAGACTATGAAATAGTATTCAAAGAAAAAGAGAACTAGAGGATTACTGGAGAAAGAGAACTATTAGAGTTTGAAAGATCACTATTATTCAACTTTCAGAGTCCCGCCTAGGGAAGGAACTAGCCCAAGTGGTACTCCTCACTTGTAGCCAAGGTACTTACCCTGAGGTCCTGGGTTCGAGTGGGGAGGAAGGCAAAAATCCTCTGCAGGGAGAGGGAAGTACTGTGAGTTGGGTCACCCACGGGGCCCAAGTGTACGGGCTTGGGTCGTGGGCTCTCGGGGCCAAGTGTACCTTGGGTCGGGAGCGGTGCCAGGTGTACGGGCCTGGGCCGGGCTTGACAATAAAAGGCGCCTTTTATTGTCAAGCCCGGCCCAGGCCCGTACACCTGGCACCGCTCCCGACCCAAGCCGTACACTTGGCCCCGAGAGCCCACGACCCAAGCCCGTACACTTGGCCTCGTGGGTGACCCAACTCACAGTACTTCCCTCTCCCTGCAGAGGATTTTTGCCTTCCTCCCCACTCGAACCCAGGACCTCAGGGTAAGTACCTTGGCTACAAATGAGGAGTACCACTTGAGCTACTAGCCCAAGTGGTACTCCTCACTTGTAGCCAAGGTACTTACCCTGAGGTCCTGGGTTCGAGTGGGGAGGAAGGCAAAAATCCTCTGCAGGGAGAGGGAAGTACTGTGAGTTGGGTCACCCACGGGGCCAAGTGTACGGGCTTGGGTCGTGGGCTCTCGGGGCCAAGTGTACGGGCTTGGGTCGGGAGCGGTGCCAGGTGTACGGGCCTGGGCCGGGGCTTGACAAGAGTAGTTTGTTCTGATTTTTACAAACTAACTATTCTGTAAAAGGCTGTGGATTGTCGCCCGTAAAGAGCAATCCAGTGTGTAAGAGGCAGTAGATCAAAGCCCGAAATTTTGATCTTGTGTTTTTCTCTTGAGGAGAAGGTTAAGAATCTTCAAGGGGGAGCCTTGGAGCGTGGACGTAGGCAAGCTTGGCCGAACCACGTTAAAAACTATGGTGTCAAATTTCTCTTACTCTCTCTTTTATATTTGTTGTTGTTTTGTTTGCTGTTAGTTTAAGAAAATTAAAAGTCTAATTCACCCCCCTTTTAGACAATCTCGATCCTACAATTGGTATCAGAGAGAGGTTAATCATTGTCTAAGTTGATAAACACACTGTGATATTTATTTATTATGGCTTTGAACACACACGTAGAAGGTCAGACAATTAACAGGCCACCTTTGTTTGACGGCAATGATTATGTTTACTGGAATGCAAGAATGAGAATATTCATTCAAGCCATGGACTATGACTTATGGAACATTATCGAGAATGGTCCATTTAAAGCCATGAAAACTGAAAATGGCAATAGAATTCCTAAGGACTCTTCTGAATTAACTGAGTCCGATAAGAGGAACCTAAGCTTAAATGCCAAAGCCATAAACACCCTATACTGTGCTTTAAACCGTGATGAATTCAATAGAGTTCAAGGGTGTGATAGTGCTCAAAATATATGGCACTTACTGGAAAGGGTAATTATCGATTTGAACCTTGTACTATACACGTTTTTTCAATTCGCCCCCTGTACTAAAAAACTGGCAAACCGAACCCTGTACTTTGATTTTGATATCAATTTTGACCTTCTATCAACAATTTTATTAAACCCTCATTTAAAAAACTACCAAACAATCTTGGATTCAGTTGAAATTTTTATCACATGTTCACTACTTAATAAAAAGATAATCTGAAAATTTTCGTGATTTTTTAACACATATATGATTTATTGTAATTTTATTTTAGTATTTTATAAAACTATTATAATAAATCATACAAATTTTAAAAAATTACGAAACGTTTTCTGCTATCTACCTATCATGTGGTGAACATGTGAAAAAATTTTCAAATAAATCAAATATCGTTTGGTATTTTTTTTAAAACTAATTTATAAAGTAAAGAAGAAAATAAGATTAATTTAAAAAAATACCAAAAGCTATTGGATGTATTTGAAACTTTTTTTACATGTTCACCACATTGTGGGTAGATAGCAGAACATTTTTCGTAATTTATTAAAATTTGTATGATTTATTATAATAGTTTTATAAAATAATAAAATAAAATTACAATAAATCGTATATGTGTTAAAAATTTACAAAAATTTTCAGATTGTCTTCTCATTAAATAGTGAATATGTGGTAAAAATTTCAACTGAATCCAAGATCGTTTGGTAGTTTTTTAAATGAGGGTTTAATGAAATTGTTGATAGAAGGTCAAAATTGATATCAAAATCAAAGTACAGGGTTTGGTTTGCCGGTTTTTTTAGTGCAGGGGGCGAATTGAAAAAATGTGTATAGTACAGGGTTCAAATCGATAATTACCCTACTGGAAATTACTCACGAGGGAACCAATCAGGTTAAAGAAAATAAATTGAGCATACTTGTACACGAGTATGAATTGTTTTCAATGGAAAAGGATGAATCCATCTCCTCTATGTTTACTCGTTTTACTAACATAACTAATGGTTTGAAAGTTCTTGGTAAGACATATTCAGGTGAAGAAATTGTTAGAAAGATTCTTCGGTGTTTACCAAGAGCCTGGCAACCCAAAGTGACAGCCATTTAAGAGGCTAAAGATCTCAAAGTAATGAAGCTTGAAGAGCTCATGGGTTCACTCATGACGCATGAGATAACCATGAGAGCTATTGAAAAGGAAGTTCTCAAGAAAAAAGAGATCTCCAAGAGAAAGGACATTGCTCTCAAAGCATCTTCCAGCAAACAAGAAGAGTCAGAAGAAGAAGAAGAAGATGGGATATTGCCCTCATTACAAGGAGGTTCAGCAAATTCCTCCAGAGAAAAAGAATGCAAGGAAAGAGATTTCCAAAGGTTGAGAAATCTCAAAAAGAGAAGGAAATCACATGCTTCGGGTGTGGAAAGCCGGGTCATATGAAGGCAGACTGTCCACAAGCAAAGAAGAATCCCAAGAAGTTTAAGAAGAAGGCTATGAAGACTACTTGGAATGACAGTGAAGGTTACACCTCTTCTTCAGAAAATGAGGAAGTGGCAAATCTATGCTTCATGGCCAAGGAGGATGAGGTTAGTCATTCTTCGAGTGATAGTGAGAGTGATAATGATGAAGGTAATTTAATTGATGTCTTCAATAATTTAGTAAAACAATATAGCATGTTAAAGGCCAAGTACACTTCGTTGAAAAGAGAAAATGCAAGCATAGTTGAAAAGCATGCCAAGGAAACTAATCTGCATGAAAAGGAAGTTACTGAACTTAAGAAGAAAAATGAGTCTTTGAATAAACTTGTTCTTTGGTTCTCAAATGGTAGCAAGAACTTAACATTGCTGATAGAAAATCATAGAGCTACTCATGATAAAGCAGGTTTAGGCTATGATAAGTTCAATAAATGGAAAGCTTTTAAAAATTTCTTTGTTAAATCGTCTACTTGCCATGCTTGTAATGAAGTAGGACATAAGTCATTTGTATGTCCTTTGAAAACAAACAATATGAAAGCTGGTAGTAAAGTACAATGGGTTCCGAAGGGAACCAGACCTAACTCTAGGACCCAAAAGGTTTGGGTACCAAAGAAGATAACTTGATCTTCTGTTTTGCAGGTTGAGTGCTCTCTTGGAAAGAACCAGTGGTACCTCGACAGTGGTTGCTCGAGGCATATGACAGGAGACTCAACCATGTTTGCTGTTGTCAACAAGAAGAAAGGAAGTGTTACTTTTGGTGGAAACCAAAAGGGCAAAATTGTTGGCATCGGCAATATAGGTAACAGTTTTAACCCTATTATTGAAAATGTACTTTTAGTTAAAGGATTAAAGCATAATTTGCTTAGTATTAGCCAGTTATGTGATAAAGGATATGAGGTGATCTTTACATCAAACTCCTGTATAATTAAGGATGCATCAAATGACATAACTCTGTTTACTGGCTATAGGAAAGAAAATATTTATATCATTGACTTAGATAATGTTGTTTGCAATGATGAAAAATGTTTTGCTGCTAATTCCTCGAATGATTGCTGGACTTGGAATAGGAGATTAGGACACGTAGGGATGGATACCTTAGCTAAGATTACTAAGGATAATTTAGTTAGAGGGATCCCTAAAATATTCTTTGAGAAAGATAAGGTCTGTGAAGTCTGCCAAATGGGTAAGCAGATCAAAAGTTCTTTTGCATCAAAGAATGCAATCTCTACTTCTAAGCCTCTTCAACTCCTTCACATGGACCTTTTCGATCCTTCTAATATAGCCAGCTTAGGAGAAAAATTCTATACTTATGTCATTGTCGATGACTTCTCTAGATTCACTTGGGTATTCTTTCTGAAGTCAAAGGATGAAACTTTTGATACATTCTCTAGCTTTAGGAAAAGAGTTCAAAATGAAAAGGAGCTCACCATAGTTGCTATTCGTAGTGATCATGGTAGAGAGTTTGAAAATGAGAAATTTGAACTTTTGTATCTCAAAAATGGAATTGAACACAATTTTTCTTCTCCTAGAACCCCTCAGCAAAATGGTGTTGTTGAGAGGAAGAATAGATCACTCCAAGAGCTTGCTAGAACTATGCTTAATGAAAACTCCCTCCCTAAATATTTCTGAGCTGAAGCTGTTGCAACAGCTTGTTATGTGCTCAATCGGGTCTCTATAAGACCAATTCTTGAGAAAACTCCTTATGAGCTCTGGCATGGAAAAACTCCCTCTGTCAAATACTTTAGAGCATTTGGATGTAAATGTTTTATTCTTAATACTAAGGATAATTTAGGAAAATTCGATTCCAAATCTGATCTTGGAATTTTTCTGGGGTATTCTCTTTCCAGTAAACCTTATAGAGTGTTCAATAGGAGAACTCTAGTTGTTGAAGAATCTGTACATGTCAACTTTGATGAGTCCACTCAGTTCACAATCAATGTGGATGAGGATGACTCTTTAGAAAAGCATCTAGATTCCCTCTCTTTAGACAAACCTATTGATCCTCATCTAGGTGATAAATCCTTAGAACCCTCTTCAAATTCTTTAGAAATTGTTCCTGTAAAGGATGAAATTCCTGCTCTTCCTAGGGATTGGAAGTATGTCAAAGATCATCCATTAGATGAAGTCTTAGGAGATCCTTCCTTAGGTGTAAAGACTAGATCTTCTCTTAGGAACCTCTGTGCCAATGTGGCATTCATTTCTCAAGTAGAGCCTAAGAAATTTGAAGAGGCCAAGAATGATGAAAATTGGATTATGGCTATGCAGGAAGAATTAAATCAATTTGAAAGGAGCAAGGTATGAGAACTTGTTCCACGGCCTAAGGATCATCCCATTATTGGAACAAAATGGGTTTACAAGAATAAATTGGATGAAAATAGGATTGTAGTTAGAAATAAGGCTAGACTAGTTGCTAAGGGATACTCCCAAGAAGAAGGTATTGACTTTGAGGAATCCTTTGCCCCTGTAGCTAGACTAGAGTCAATCAGAATGCTCTTAGCTTTTGCTTGCTACAAAAACTTCACACTCTTTCAAATGGATGTAAAGAGTGCATTCTTAAATGGTTTCATCACAGAAGAAGTTTATGTAGAGCAACTCTTAGGTTTTGAAGCCTTTGATAAACCCGAACATGTATACTATAACACCCGGCATTTTGGCCGTGTAATAATTTGTTGAATTATTGTATGGATTTAAATTGCCATAAATACGATAACAATTTCATTGTAAAATGTTGGAGCATTTAGTGTGGGGAGAACCTAACTAATGTGTAACTAACTAAACACTAAGTTTAGAATGCATGGAAGGGTAAATTAGAGAGAAATTAAGATTGGTGGGAGATTGCCAATGGTTGAGTGACATCTGGCAACTTGTTGATGAAGCTAAGTTCTTCCTCCTATGTGAAACCCTTAGTTCACTTCTCTGCTTCTTCTCTTCTTTCTGTGTTTTCTCTCTTCCTGGCGATTGAAACAAAGTTCCACACTTTGTTTCTACTGCATTCTTCTGTTTTCTTCCGTAAAGGTAATTCCCGTCGATAGTTAACAAGTTTAACTATACTGTTTATTGGTTTTGAGAAGTTTAGGGTTAATAACTGTATAAACATGTTTTAGGTTCACAAACTACTGAAACCGAGACGATCAAAAACATCAACTTTACAGCAAACAAGTAAGTTCATACCCGTAGATTGGCCCTTAAGGCCCTACATCACGGAGGTACTAGGTATTTCTGTTCTGTCGGGTTGTTTTCGGGTAGAAGAATTAGAGTTATGTTCTGTGTTTCCCCTGTTATGTTTCTGTTGTCTTAATTGTTGTTCTCTGCTGTTTAAGTTGAAGAACTGTACTCGATCATGCATACACGTTTTTCCCGAAAGTTCATGCAAAACCGTTTTCTGTAC
This sequence comes from Begonia masoniana, assembly GCA_022432975.1. Classification (NCBI taxonomy): domain Eukaryota; kingdom Viridiplantae; phylum Streptophyta; class Magnoliopsida; order Cucurbitales; family Begoniaceae; genus Begonia; species Begonia masoniana. The sequence continues at coordinate 21,042,156 of CM039504.1, forward strand.
ACTATTTGAAACTAAACAAGATAAAATCTGACTGAAATGTTGTAATATCCGGCTTGTACGGAATTTTGGATTTAATATATTATATTGATATTTTATTATATAATGGTATTTTTCGTAAATATGTCAAATCAAATCAGTTTCATAAACGGAAAGCGTCATTTCAATCCTAACGATTAATAGGAATTTTAGGAAATTTACGGGATTTTTCGGAGTAAGAACGCTATATTCCGAGTAATAACCTCTGTCGTAATGTAAAGGACGTGTTAGTAAAAATAGTAAATGAAGTCCGATTCGCGAACGGACAGTTTCATTAAATCCCAAATAATAAGTAGGACTTATTAGTGAAATAAGGAAATTTGGGAAGTCCGAATCGTTGGACGATTAACGAAACGAGTGACGAAACTAATATAAAAACAATGCAAGGGCAAAACGGTAATTTGCCAAACCAAGTTTATAAAAATAACCTAAACTCCTTTTCTCCTCATTCTTTCTTCTTCCTTCTCTGTTTCACGAAAACGACAGAGAGCATTTCTCTCCCTCAGCCACCGACGATTTCTCCAATCCGACTCCGATTCGCGCTCTGTTCGTTCCGTTTTCTTCGCGATTTCTCCTCCTTTCGCAACTCTAGGTATGAGCCTACAATCTTAGAGCTTTTATTTTGACGTTTACGGCGTTTTAGGCAATTAGGGTTTCGATTAATTTTCGTTTAAAAACGCGAATTAGGGTTCGTAATTAATAAGTTAGCCGTGATTAAGTATATATTGAACGTATTGGACGTTATGGGACGAAGTTAAATCAATTTGTGAAAAAGTTAAAATTTGTAGATTTTCGGGTTTTTAAGGAAAAACTCGTTAATTGAGGTTTTGGATTATCGAGCGTTAATTGACGTTATAAACGCTTCGATTAGCTAAGTTAAGAATTTAGGAAAATTCTTTAGTTAGATTTGTAATTTGGACGTCAATAACTTAAATTGGTTTTAACGACGAATATCGTGTTTTGCCTCAGACACACAACTCCCGTGGACGAAGCTTGAGATTTCGCGCGCTTAAGATAAGTTCTCGTGACTTACTCTGACCGATTGGTCTACACCGTACTTCGATTTAGCGTCGAGGATCTTAGTGGATTGTTTGTTTTATTGCTTTGGTTGGGTAGATAGGTTTATAATTGTTTTAGGTTATGCTTTTCAGTCTTGATGGTATGCATGTTGGTTGTTTACTTTATGTCTAACAACTGTTCATGCATCACGTATTTCAAAAGTCATGAAAATGAATTTCTGCAGGTGTTTTAAGAAATGAAACGAATCTCTGTAACTAATCTACGTAATCTGTATCTGGTTACGCGAGGTGGGGCTCATGCATGGCTGTAGGGTTTGTGAGCATGTACCCCTCTCCTCTAGGTGGAAAGTGGTAGTTCGACCGCAGAATGTATCCTTTCCATTTAGAGGGCTGATATCTCGGTAACAATCTGTCTGCGACGTAATAAAAAGGAATCTGTATCTGTATCTATAGCTGTATCTGTATCTGAATCTGAATCTGTAATCTGCATGTTTTCTGAAAGGCATACGCACGCATGCATCTGCATTTACGAAGCTTACTGAGATTTCATTATCTCATAGATGTCTGTATGGTGTAGGTGACGTTGTAGGTGACGTCGATAGGGGTGGGCAGGACCGGACCGGACCGGCGGGTTTGGTCCGGGTTCGGTCCATAAACATTGGACCGCAGGTTCGGTCCAAGTTCAAAACAACAGGAACCGAGGACCTTCGGTCCAGTCCTCGGTCCAGCGCCTAAAATCCCGAAGAACCCGGACCGGACCGAAGCACCTAAATTAAACTCTCCCAGACTCCCTGTCCCGAGCTCCCAGTCCCGACTCCAGACCTAGAACGACTGCAATTTTCTCTTCATCTTCTAGCCCTAGTACAGGGGAGACATCTGATGAAGTAAGTAGGGTAGTCATTGGTGCTCTAGCAAGTCCTTGCACTGAAAATGGCGCTGCGATTACTGGCAACGGTGGTAATTCTGATGATGGAAAGAGGTATTCTAACAATGAGCCGAAAATTGTAATCCCAAGTGAAGCCGGATATCCGGATGAGGAAGAAGCTGCATTCCTTCGATCTCTTGGATGGGAGGAAAATTATGGGGAGGACGAAGGCCTTACAAAAGAGGAGATAGATGCTTTTTATAAGGAGGTAAACAACATTATTTTAGTTTATTCTCTTTACTTGGGATATAACTTGATTTCAGGACAGGATTAAAGATTGAACTTTCAGTTCTCTAATTCAAAGTTTTGTGAAGTTTTTATATCATATCTAGCTGGAAGAAGCCCTTATAAGGGGTATAATTTTACTAAAGATGTTTAATAAACCTTGATGGTATTATCTCAAGGTAATGGATTCGTTTATTTGGGATTTGGGTATTGTGGGATGGGTATTTGAATGATGTTACCTTTTGGATTTGTAACTTTAATTCCAAGTTTGTCAAGAAAGAGAAGGCTGCTTTCTTTTTCTGAATTTTCTGAATCAAGCTGCTTACGAACTCTTTTGCTATTACTCGTTGCTGCCTTTTGGCTTATGTTTGTCCATTTGATTGCAGTACATGAAATTGAAACCCTCTTTAAAAGCGTGTCGGGGAGTGCTGCTGAAGCTATCAATGTCGTCTGAATGTCATGGTGCTAGTGTTGGGGAAGCTTGCTCTGAATTAAGCTCATCTGGCTCAGAATCCAAAGCCTGATTTACTTGCGTATGACCTCTGATCCTGAATTCAACGAGTTCCATTTTTTATATGGCAGTTTGCTTAGAATATTTTGTTCATTTTGCCTTTTTTTTTTGCATGAAAAGAAAAAGAAAAGCTTATGAAGGAGGAGGCCAGAAGAAGAGGAGGATTGGGTGTTGATTGAACAGTTTGCAAAGAGTGCAATAAGTTATAGATTTCCAAATCCTGCCCTTTTTTTTTAAAGGGGTTTTTTTTTTGTTTTTTTTGAGTTTTTGACGGTAGGAGGAGGTGGTTTGGGTTTTTTTTTTTTTTTTGGGGGGGGGCTATTTTGACTGGGATGGAAGATCGTAAATTTTCTCTCAATTCATAAGGTTTTTAAAATAAAAAAAAAATAAAAAAAAATGGAGGCGGTCGGAACCGGGACCGGACCGGGACCGGACCGGAATTTCAGGTGCGGTCCAGGTTCGGTCCCGGTCCCGCACCGGACCGGTCCAGGTTCCGGGATGAAAATCCCGAACCTGTTTGGGCCGGTTCGGTTCGGACTCGGGACCGGATTGAACCAGCCCGTGCCCACCCCTAGACGTCGAGCCAGGTGAGGACGACGTTCCTCCTCCTGACGTATGAGGCAGTTGACGGAGAATGGCCCGTGGGAGTGTGCTGAGCAGTCGGTGCGTTTTCACCCTTGGGGATGTGCGTAAGTATTTTGGGGGATTTAACGAATGTATAGATGAACAGATTAGGATGTTGGATCTGGCTAGATGTTAGGTTTATGTTTGATGTTTTAAACGTTCTTTTAGAAATCTGTTTATAATCTGTGTTTTTATAGTTTTTACTGGAACTGCTTGGAATTTGAAACAGGAGGATTAGTCGACTTTTAAACGTATCCATGCAGTTCGTTTTTATGAAAGTTTAACGTGAATTCAGAATGTTTAATTAGGGTGTAAAGATGTATGAAAATGTGGGAAACTGCTCTCTGGAATCTCGGATTTCAGAGAGAAGTCGTTGCAATACAGCGACTGGTGGCTGCAATATGCAGCGACTGGTCGCTGCATTGTGCAGCAATCGGGCGCTGCATTATGCAGCGACTGATCGCTGCATAATGCAGCGCCTGCAGCGATTAGTCGCCGCTTTGTTTTTCCTCTGCTTTCCGGTTTTGCCCTCCCATATTTGATAATTGTTTTATTTGTTTTATTAAACATTATTTCTAGTTTTCATAAATTGAATTGAAATATGTTTTAAATGAATTTCGATTTCGGTTTGATTTCCGCTTAAGTTAATTAAGTATAAAAAATATATAGTACGGGAAATTCGGGTACAGTACTAGGGATGTTACAATTATGGTATCAGATCCCCCGGGTTTTAAAATCGGTTCTGTAGACTGCTCGACTGCACAGGCACTACGCGGACATCCTTCATCAACTGTAAGTCTGTTTATAGCTTTATTTGATTTTGTTTCTTAGGATTATCTATTAAATTTGTTTTATGCTTTATACACTATGACTCGAGGAAGAGATCCTAGAGATGACGCACTAGATCGATTTACGGAGTTGATAGATCGCCAGTCTCAGCATATGGACCGGCAAGCGCAACAGATTACGGACTTAGTGAATCGGGAGAACCAGAGGGCCCGGGATTTGATAGTTCCCAACAACCAGGGCATGCAGAAGTTTCAGGGCCTACGATCTCCAGTATTCGACGGCCAATCATCGGATCCGACACGTGCTGAGGAATAGATCCGGGTGATGGAGGATATGCTAGGTTATGCAGAGGTTGGCGACGGGAGCAAGGTGGCGTATGCTACCTTTCACTTAGCTATGGATGCCCGTTTCTGGTGGGATTCGATCAAGTCGACGACGGATGTATCAGTTATGACTTGGGATCGGTTCAAGTTTCTATTCTTCGATAAGTATTTCAGCCGAACAGTGAGGGTGGCCAAGAGGAACGAGTTTATGCAGCTGAAGCAGACTGGTTCAGTTGCTGATTATATTCGGAAGTTCGAGGCGTTATCCAAATTTGCACCTCGTCTTGTCAGTGATAACGAGGAGAAGGTGCACCAGTTTATGGAGGGACTTAATCCGGAGATTCGGATGCACGTGGTTGTTTCAGGTATTATTGATGCGCCATATTCTGATATTACAGCCAGAGCTCTGGATATTGAGGCTGCCAGAGCCACTTGTATTAGACCGAGGGAGCCAGCTAAAGGCTTCTTCCGCGAGATACGACCTCAGTCGCAGAACCGAGGTTGGCAGCCCAGAGCACCGCCCCAGCCGCAGCAGAGGGGTGTGAAGAGACCTCTTGAGGGAGGTAACGACAGGGGCAAGGGAAAACAGGTACAGGGAGCTCCTCAGATACCGTGGTGCCCCGTGTGCCAGCAAGAACATAGCGGTGAGTGCCGTGTTGGCTCTAACAAATGCTACAGATGTGGTGGAGTCGGCCATTTTGTTAGAGATTGCCCGCATCCGGCTCGAGATCTTCCAGGAGGTGATCAGAGGAGGGTTATGCCCAGGATTTTTGCATTTATCGAGCCTGGCGATGTTGATGATGAGAATCAGCCTGCCGTGATAGCAGGTACTACACTGGTTACTGGCGTTCCTGTATTTTCTTTATTAGACACGGGGGCTACGCATTCTTTTGTTTCCACCACTTGTGTGTCTAGATTGAGGCTTGCGCCGGAGTTAGCAAAGTGCGAATACAGTGTGATGCTACCTTCGGGTGAGCGTATGCTGTCAAGTCGTGTTGTACAGGGAAATATTATCTCGATTGGGGATCGTACCCTCTATGCTCGCCTCATTGTTATGGGCATCGAGCATTATGATCTCATCTTAGGGATGGATTGGCTATCACAGCACTTCGCCACCATCGATTGTCGATCCGGGATTGTGACCTTCCGACCCCCGGGTAAAGCCGAGTTTTCTTATCAGGCGATGAGCAGATTGAGTAGCTCGCCTATTTCTTATTCCATGAAGGTCAACGAGCAGTTTAAAGGTGCGTGCTCTATGTATTTGGCCTCTGTATTTGATTGTCAGTTGCTCAGCAGAGAAAAGCCGAGCGACATTCCTATTGTCAGAGAGTTCTCTGGGATCTTTCTTAATGATCTTCCCGGGTTACCACCAGACCGGGAGATCGAGTTCACTATTGATGTCTATCCGAACTCCGCGCCGAGGTTTAAAAACCCGTATCGATTGGCACCAGCTGAGTTGAGAGAGCTGAGAACTCAGCTTGACGAGTTGTTAGAGAAGGGATTTATTCGACCCAGTGTATCTCCTTGGGGTGCGCCAGTTCTGTTTGTCAAGAAGAAGGACGGGACCCTCAGGATGTGCATTGATTACAGGGAGTTGAACAAATTGACAGTGAAGAATAAGTATCCACTGCCTCGGATTGATGATTTATTTGATCAGCTGCAGGGTGCCCGAGTATTTTCGAGGATTGATCTACGCTCGGGTTACAATCAGCTAAAGGTCCGGAAGGATGATATACCGAAGACGGCATTCCGAACGAGGTATGGGCATTATGAGTTCCTTGTCATGTCTTTTGGACTTACTAATGCCCCTGCAGCGTTTATGGATTTGATGAACCGTGTCTTTAAGGAGTATCTGGACAAGTTCGTGGTAGTTTTCATCGACGACATTCTGATCTACTCTAAGACAAAGGAAGAACACGAGGAGCATTTGAGGATTGTTCTGAGGACCTTATGTCAGCACCAGTTGTATCCGAAGTTCTCCAAATGCGAATTTTGGTTGGATCAGATCAGTTTTCTTGGCCATATTGTATCGCAGGACGGAGTTTCTGTTGATCCGAGCAAAGTTCAGGCTGTCAGAGATTGACCACAGTCGAATAACGTACGTGAGGTGCGTGGATTTCTCGGATTGGCCGGTTATTATCGAAAGTTTATAGAGGGATTATCGAAGATCGCACTTCCTCTTTCACGGTTGACTCGGAAGAACGAGAAGTTTATATGGTCGTCTGCTTGTGATGATAGTTTTATGGAGTTAAAGCAGAGACTGACCACCGCTCCAGTACTGGCGTTACCTGTTGAAGGTGTCAGATACAGTATTTATTGTGATGCATCTGGAGTGGGACTCGGTTGTGTATTGATGCAGGAGGGGAGAGTTATTGCATATGCTTCTCGGCAGCTAAAGCCGTACGAGCAGAACTACCCTACGCACGACCTTGAGTTAGCAGCTGTGGTCTTCGCACTGAAGATATGGAGACATTATTTATATGGGCAGCAGTGCGAGATATTTTCCGACCACAAGAGCCTGGAGTACTTATTTACGCAGAAGGAGCTGAACATGCGACAGAGACGATAGCTTGAGTTCGTCAAAGATTGTGATTTTGATATCAAGTACCATCCGGGGAAGGCGAACAAGGTTGCTGATGCCTTGAGTAAAGTTCCTTTTGCGGGTCAGCCTTCACTTGCAGCGATGTTAGTTACGCTGCGGACTGAGATTGAGAGATTCGATGTGGAGATAATGGCAGAGTTGTCCAGTATGCTCGCCAACATTTCTCTCAGGCAGACTATTCTTGATCGTATACGTGAGGCTCAGCAGAGTGATTCGGAGTGTGAGGAGTTTCGATCGAGCATGACATTGGGAGACTCGTCGGATTTCCATTTATCAGAGGACGGTATTCTGAAGTTCAGGCATAGGTGGTACGTGCCTAGCGACGAGGATCTGAAGAAGGATATATTGGCCGAGACACATTCTTCGGCGTATTCCGTGCACCCGGGAAGTACTAAGATGTACCGGGATTTGAAACAACACTTCTGGTGGCCGAACATGAAGAGGGAGGTTGCCAAGTACGTTGAGACCTGTTTAGTATGTCAACAGGTGAAGGCAGAGCACCAGAGACCGGCCGGAACGTTATTGCCACTGCCGATTCCGGAGTGGAAGTGGGAGCAGATCTCCATGGATTTCATTATGGGGCTCCCGAGGACGACGAAGGGCCATGACGACATATGGGTTATTGTGGACCGATTGACAAAGTCGGTCCACTTCTTATCTGTGAGGATGACATCTTCTATGGATCAGCTCGCCGAGCTTTATGTGCAGGACATTGTCAGACTGAATGGAGTGCCGGTTTCTATTGTCTCAGACAGAGATCCGAGATTCACATCGAAGTTCTGGAAGAGTTTACACAGAGCTATGGGGACTCAGCTTAATTTCAGCACTGCATTCCATTCTCAGAATGATGGTCAGACAGAGAGGACGAATCAGATACTTGAGGATATGCTCAGAGCTTGTGTGCTGGAGTTTCAGGGCTCGTGGAGCCGATATTTACCCCTAGTTGAGTTCTCGTACAACAACAGCTTCCAGGCTACCATTTGCATGGCACCGTATGAGGCTTTGTATGGTCGGAAGTGTAGGTCTTCGTTATATTGGGACGAGGTTGGCGAGGCCAGCATCGTTGGTCCAGAGATTCTACAGCAAACGACAGAGAAGATTGCCATTATCCGACAGCGCATCGAGGTAGCTCAGAGCCGGCAGAAGAGCTATGCTGACACTAGGCGGAGAGAGCTAGAGTTCGAAGAAGGAGATGAGGTGTATCTCAAAGTTTCTCCGTTCAAGGGCGTTGCGAGATTTGGAAGGAGGGGTAAGCTAAACCCTCGTTATGTGGGGCCCTTTCCTATTCTGAAGAGGGTCGGGAAGTTGGCGTATAGACTACAGCTTCCGGCTTCTATGGAGTGTATCCACGATGTATTCCACGTATCTATGCTTCGGAGATGTTTGCGTGATCCATCACATGCCGTGGAGACTACAGAGATCGAGGTACAACCTACCTTGACATATGAGGAGAGGCCGGTACGTATTTTGGAGTATTCCACCAAAGTCTTACGCAACAAAGAGATTCCACTGGTCAAAGTTTTGTGGCGGAACCACGAGGTGGAAGAGGCGACCTGGGAACGACAGCAGGATATGATGACTAAATATCCTGAATTGTTTGTATGATTTAAATTTTGTGGACAAAATTCTAAATAAGGTGGGTAGAATGTAATATCCGGCTTGTACAGAATTTTGGATTTAATATATTATATTGATATTTTATTATATAATGGCATTTTTTGTAAATATGTCAAATCAAATCAGTTTCGTAAACGAAAAGCGTCATTTCAATCCTAACGATTAATAGGAATTTTAAGAAATTTACGGGATTTTTCGGAGTAAGAACGTTATATTCCGAGTAATAACCTCTGTCGTAATGTAAAGGACGTGTTAGTAAAAATAGTAAATGAAGTCCGATTCGCGAACGGACAGCTTCATTAAATCCCAAATAATAAGTAGGACTTATTAGTGAGATAAGGAAATTTGGGAAGTCCGAATCGTTGGACGATTAACGAAACGAGTGACGAAACTAATATAAAAACAATACAAGGGCAAAACGGTAATTTGCCAAACCAAATTTATAAAAATAACCTAAACTCCTTTTCTCCTCATTCTTTCTTCTTCCTTCTCTGTTTCACGAAAACGACAGAGAGCATTTCTCTCCCTCGGCCGCCGACGATTTCTCCAATCCGACTCCGATTCGCGCTCTGTTCGTTTCGTTTTCTTCGCGATTTCTCCTCCTTTCGCAACCCTAGGTATGAGCCTACAATCTTAGAGCTTTTATTTCGACGTTTACGGCGTTTTAGGCAATTAGGGTTTCGATTAATTTTCGTTTAAAAACGCGAATTAGGGTTCGTAATTAATAGGTTAGCCGTGATTAAGTATATATTGAACGTATTGGACATTATGGGACGAAGTTAAATCAATTTGTGAAAAAGTTAAAATTTGTAGATTTTCGGGTTTTTAAGGAAAAACTCGTTAATTGAGGTTTTGGATTATCGAGCGTTAATTGACGTTATAAACGCTTCGATTAGCTAAGTTAAGAATTTAGGAAAATTCTTTAGTTAGATTTGTAATTTGGACGTCAATAACTTAAATTGGTTTTAACGACGAATATCGTATTTTGCTTCAGACACAAAACTCCCGTGGACGAAGCTTGGGATTTCGCGCGCTTTAGGTAAGTTCTCGTGACTTACTCTGACCGATTGGTCTACACCGTACTTCGATTTAGCGTCGAGGATCTTAGTGGATTGTTTGTTTTATTGCTTTGGTTGGGTAGATAGGTTTATAATTGTTTTAGGTTATGCTTTTCAGTCTTGATGGTATGCATGTTGGTTGTTTACTTTATGTCTATCAACTGTTCATGCATCACGTATTTCAAAAGTCATGAAAATGAATTTCTGCAGGTGTTTTAAGAAATGAAACGAATCTATGTAACTAATCTACGTAATATGTATCTGGTTACGCGAGGTGGGGCTCAGGCATGGCTGTAGGGTTTGTGAGCATGTACCCCTCTCCTCTAGGTGGAAAGTGGTAGTTCGACCGCGGAATGTATCCTTTCCATTTAGAGGGCTGATATCTCGGTAACAATCTGTCTGCGACGTAATAAAAAGGAATTTGTATCTGTATCTGTATTTGTATCTGTATCTGAATCTGAATCTGTAATCTGCATGTTTTCTGAAAGGCATACGCACGCATGCATCTGCATTTACGAAGCTTACTGAGATTTCATTATCTCATAGATGTCTGTATGGTGTAGGTGACGTTGTAGGTGACGTCGAGCCAGGTGAGGACGACGTTCCTCCTCCTGACGTATGAGGCAGTTGACGGAGAATGGCCCGTGGGAGTGTGCTGAGCAGTCGGTGCGTTTTGACCCATGGGGATGTCTGCGTAAGTATTTTGGGGGATTTAACGAATGTATAGATGAACAGATTAGGATGTTGGATCTGGCTAGATGTTAGGTCTATGTTTGATCTTTTAAACGTTCTTTTAGAAATCTGTTTATAATCTGTGTTTTTATAGTTTTTACTGGAACTGCTTGGAATTTGAAACAGGAGGATTAGTCAACTTTTAAACGTATCCATGCAGTTCGTTTTTATGAAAGTTTAACGTGAATTCAGAATGTTTAATTAGGGTGTAAAGATGTATGAAAATGTGGGAAACTGCTCTCTGGCATCTCGGATTTCAGAGAGAAGTCGCTGCAATACAGCGACTGGTGGCTGCATAATGCAGCGCCTGCAGCGATTAGTCGCCGCTTTGTTTTTCCTCTGCTTTCCGATTTTGCCCTCCCATGTTTGATAATTGTTTTATTTGTTTTATTAAACATTATTTTTAGTTTTAATAAATTAAATTGAAATATGTTTTAAATGAATTTCGATTTCGGTTTGATTTCCGCTTAAGTTAATTAAGTATAAAATATATATATATATAGTACGGGAAATTTGGGTACAGTACTAGGGATGTTACAAATGTACTGGTTAAGTGCGGGACGGGGACTGGCCTCCAGATCTGTTTCTGTACTGTACTGTATTACTGTTTGTGCCTGATAGTGCACCCACTATTCGCCAGTTCCCCTATAAGCCCTACTTATACCCCTCTGCCACTTAAACGAAATGTAATGTTCTGTCACTGTATTCTGAAAACCGCATGCATAGCATTTTGCATCATTGCATATTTGTTATATTTTTACTGAGTTTTAGACTCATAGGTGAACTCTCTGATGTAGGTACTGAACCCGAAAATGAGGACTTTGTGTCTCAATCTGATGAATAGGTTGCTGGTGGCTCGAGCTCATGGGGGGTTTGGTTGCTGCAGCCAGACATATTTCTGTCTCGAAGTTTAAGTTTTTAAAGTGATGTACAAGTCTGTGAAACCTCACTGTGATTCTGCTGTTTTGTTTTTGAACTTCAGCTGTCGTTCTGTGTTTGTTTTAAAAACTTCTGTTTTTGGGAAATTCTGTAATCACATGTTAAATTCTGTACTGTCTCTGAAATTTTGAAACAATGTATAGATTCTGTGTCAATGTTTAAAACCGCTGTATTTGACAGTTCAGTTTATATTCTAAAGTATTCTAGAATTATTTGGGATATTTCCTGTTAATCTGTGCATGGATGATTTCTGTTTTTGGAACTATCCATGCAGTTTGTCTCTTTAAATCTGTCAATTGTAAAGTATGTTTAACAATCTTGTTTAGAATCGGGTATTAAAAGTCTACAATTTTCATGCCTTCTGCTGTGCTCGAGAACCATGTTTTGAAGTGGTTTGAGAATCTGAGACGTTTATGTCTTCTGTTTTTATGCTCTCTGTCTGTGAGTCTTCCTGTCAAAAGTTGTAAATTTTGTCTTTAAAAGTTTACATCAACCGATCACTGTTCACTTTTGTCCTATTACATCCACCGATCACTATTCACTTTTGTTCTATTATATCCACCGATTGCACTGTTCACATCTACCGATCACTGTTCACTTTTGTCCTATTATATCCACCGATTGCACTGTTCACTTTTGTCCTGTTATATCCACCGATTGCACTGTTACATTTCTCCTTCTGCCATTCATTCTGTAGTCTAGTTTCTTTAACTGTTCCTTTTTCTCTGTTTTGATTCCAAATCCAAAAAATATTTTCCTTCTCTGTAAAACTTTTAAGGGTATGTTTTAAAAGTCCAGTCTGTTCCGTTTGTTTAAAAAAAAAATATATGTCTTCCAGCCTTCACTCCCAGAGAAAGTTTATACTCCCTGTCAAGGTTTTAAAGGTACAAACGTTTAAAAAAAAAATAGTCATCGTTTTTTGATAACTGTCCTGGAGTGACGGCTTGGTTCTCGGACTCCGATTGGGGTTCTGGAATTTGGCTGTCACAGTTGTGGTATCAAAGAGACAAGGTTTTAAAACCGATTCTGTGAAATGTCTGACTACGCAACCCGCCACGTGAGATCGCTCCACCAACTGTAAGTGTTTAAAAATTTCTGTAAAAGCTCTGTTTATTAAGTTAGGTTATTCTGTTTATAGGGTTTATTAGAAATGGTGAGAGGACATCAAGAAGAGTCAAGCGAAAGCTCTCGAGCCATTGACCGACTAACCGAACTGGTGGGTGCACAATCACGCATGGTTGAACGCATGATGGCCAGAGAAGATGATAGAAACAATAACCATGGGAATAACAATTGTGATAATGCGCCGCGAGACAACAGTGGAGACAGATTCCGGCGACTCCAGCCGCCTTCATTTGATGGACTGTCTACAGACCTGACTTGTGCTGAAACCTGGATTCGAACAATGGAAAAGATGTTCAGATATGCAGAAGTAGAAGACAATAAGAAGGTTAATTGCGCCACATTCTATCTCACCGAAAGTGCTGTATTTTGGTGGGACACGGTGCAGTCCACTACCGTGGCATTAAGCTGGGATGGATTTACGAAAATCTTCTACGAAAAGTACTTTGACCGGGGAGTGAGGAAGGAAAAGTTGCTCGAATTTTCTCGGCTGCGACAGTATAGGTCAGTGGCCGAATATGTTCAGAAATTTGAGTCATTATCCCGATATGCAACACACCTGGTGGCCACCGATGAGAACAAAGTGCACCAGTTCATTCAAGGGTTGAAGATGGACCTTTTGCGAGGAATCACAACTGGAGGGTTCGATGAGGCACCGTATGTGAAGGTGATGGCCAAGGCTTATCAGTTAGAGGCCTTAGAAATAAAGTTCCAGAGACAAAGAGATTCACTAAGAGGGATTATTCGACATGTTCCTCAACAGCAACAGCAACAACAGCAAAGGGGCCAAAATTTACAACCTCAACAGCAACAAAACAAGGGCATTAAAAGGCCCAATGAAGCCATCCTTTATCAAGACAAAGGAAAGAGACCAATGGGGGCTCCTCAACTTTCAGTATGCCCACGGTGCCAGAAGCCTCACAAAGGAGAATGCAGGCTTGCTACCGACCAATGTTTCCGATGTGGCAAAGGAGGCCATCTTGTTCGGGATTGCCCAATGCCCGACACCAGAACAGGTCAAGCCGTGCCGAGAGTGTTTGCAATGATGGAAGATGTTGATGATGCTGATCTGCACACGGTAATTACCGGTACAATTATAATATGTGATACACCTGCTTATACCTTGTGGGACACGGGGGCCACACATTCGTTTGTGGCAGGGGACTTCGTAGTTAGACAGAAGGTTAATTGTACGTCGTCAGATCAGCCCTACAGCATTATGCTACCGTCCGGAGAGTTTATGCACTCCGAACAGGTGGTACGGGGTGATATAGTGTCAGTAGGAAACCAGAAGTTGTACGCCGACCTTATCGTCATCGGTATGAAAGGGTAGGATGTCATTCTGGGGATGGACTGGCTGTTTAGATATCATGCCACCATCAACTGTAGGTCCGGGCTAGTGTCATTTAAACGCCCAAATGAAGTAGAATTCTCTTATCAGGCAATACCGAAGAAACACCGTATGCCTGTTATATCTTCCCTGAAAGCTCAACGGCTAATGAGGTCAGGATGCATCGGATTTCTTGCCCACGTAGTGGATGTTCAAAGGCAAAGTGAGGTTGGACTTCAAAATATTCCGGTAGTCCGAGACTTCTCAGAGGTTTTCTTAGATGACCTACCGGGATTGCCACCTGATTGCGAAATTGAGTTTGAAATTGACGTATATCCAGGTGCAGAACCAGTATCGAAGAATCCGTACCGTATGACACCAATTGAGCTAAAGGAATTGAAGGCTCAGCTGAAAGAGTTGATGGACAAGGGTTTTGTGCCCCCCAGTTTCTCTCCGTGGGGTGCTCCCGTCTTGTTTGTCAAGAAGAAGGATGGGTCCCTACGGATGTGTATTGACTACCGTGAGCTGAACAAGTTGACGATCAAGAATAAGTACCCGTTACCGAGAATCGATGATTTATTTGACCAGCTACAAGGGGCTCGGGTATTTTCTTAGATTGACTTGCGCTCCGGTTATTACCAGTTGAAGGTTAGAGCTGATGATATTCCAAAGACCGCCTTCAGGACCCGGTACGGGCACTACGAATTCTTAGTGATGTCGTTCGGGTTAACTAATGCTCCAGCAGCATTTATGGACCTGATGAACAGGATATTCCAAGATGTCTTGGATAAATTTGTGATCGTTTTCATCAACGACATTCTGATTTATTCCAGGAGTGAGGCCGAACATGAAAAGCACTTGGCTATTGTACTGTCAATCCTAAAGCAGCATCAATTATATGCCAAGCTATCAAAGTGTGAATTCTGGCTGAGCAGAATTAATTTCCTGGGCCATGTGGTGTCGGCAGAAGGAGTGTCCGTGGATCCAGCCAAGATTCTGGCAGTGAAGGAATGGCCAAGACCGAGAAGTGCCGGTGAGGTACGGAGTTTTATCGGATTAGCTGGTTATTACAGAAAGTTCATCAATGGATTCTCTGTGATAGCAAAGCCTATGACCAGCTTAACGAGGAAGGACATCAAGTTTAAGTGGTCTGAAGCTTGTGAGCTGAGTTTTCAAACACTTAAGCAGAAATTGACTATTGCTCTTCTGTTAGTATTGCCAGTTGAAGACGGTAAATTCAGCGTGTACTGTGATGCGTCCAAGGTTGGCTTGGGATGTGTATTAATGCAAGAAGAGAAAGTTGTAGCATATGCATCCATACAATTGAAGAACCATGAACAAAACTACCCTACTCACGACCTTGAGTTAGCGGCAGTTGTATTTGCACTGAAAGTATGGAGACATCACCTATATGGACAATCATGTGAGGTGTTTTCTGACCATAAGAGTTTGAAGTACCTCTTTACTCAGAAAGAGTTGAATATGAGACAGAGGCGGTGGTTAGAATTTGTAAAAGACTACGATGTTGAGATCAAATACCATCCTGGTAAAGCTAATGTGGTAGCTGATGCGCTAAGTAGGATGCCAGCTACTATGCAACCAGTAATGTCGGCCGTATCAATTGAGGACGGAGATACAGAAGTTCGATATGGAGATAGTTTCTGGGCTATCGGCCATACTAGTAGACTTAACACTACGGTCCTCCGTCCTGGACCGAATTAAGGAAGCCCAGAAGACCAATTCAAAGGAGATGGCTGATATGGTGGGCAAGGTACCAATGGCTTCTTTCGATTTCAGTTATTCGGGAGATGGAATTCTGAAGTTCAAAAACAGATGGTATGTTCCGAAAGACGAAGAGCTACGGAAGCACATATTGTCAGAAGCCCATTCATCTTCTTTCTCTGTGCATCCTGGAGGCACAAAGATGTATCAGGACTTGAAACTTCACTTCTGGTGGCCGAATATGAAGAATGAAGTGGCCAAGTATGTGGAGTCTTGTATGATATGTCAACAGGTCAAAGCTGAACATCAACGACCGAGTGGAACGCTTCAACCTCTCCCGATCCCCGAATGGAAATGGGAGAATATAACGATGGATTTTGTTGTTGGCCTACCAAGAACAGCTAAGGGCCATAATAGCATTTGGATCATAGTGGACAGATTGACGAAGTCGGCCCACTTTCTACCTGTGAAGACGACGTACTCCATGGATCAGTATGCAGAGCTGTATATTAGCGAGATTATTAAACTGCATGGCGTTCCTGTGTCGATCGTCTCAGACCGTGATCCCAGATTCACTTTCAGGTTTTGGAAAAGTTTGCAGAACTCTTTGGGTACGAAGTTGAATTTCAGCACGGCATTTCATCCACAGACTGACGGACAATCTGAGAGAACAATCCAAATACTGGAGGATATGCTAAGGTCGTGCGTGCTGGAATTTCATGCTCCTTGGAGTAGATATTTGCCACTCGTGGAGTTTGCCTACAACAATAGCTATCAGGCTACAATTGGCATGGCTCCTTATGAAGCTCTTTACGGCAGGAAGTGTAGATCCCCATTGTATTGGGATGAGGTCGGAGAAACCAAGCTTATCAGCCCTGAGATATTACAGCAGATGTCCGAGGTGATAGCTGCTATCAAACAACGAATAAGGATTGCTCAGAGTCAACAGAAAAGCTATGCAGACCACCAAAGAAGAGATTTAGAGTTTGCTGAGGGTGATGAAGTATTTTTGATGGTGTCACCTTTCAAAGGCGTGATGAGATTTGGCAAGAAAGGGAAGCTAAGCTCAAGGTTTGTTGGGCCTTTTCCCATTTTGAAGCGTGTGGGAAACATGGCCTATAGACTACAGTTGCCGACGTCAATAGATGGAGTTCATAATGTTTTTCATGTTTCGATGCTGAGAAAGTGTGTACGAGATCCAACTCAGATCGTGAAACAGGTGGACTTCGATATCATGCCGACGCTGACATATGAAGAGAGGCCCATACAGATCCTGGATACCTCAGTCAAAGTATTGCGAAACAAGGTGGTTCCACTGGTAAAAGTACTATGGCGTAATCACAATGTGGAGGAGGCTACGTGGGAAAGACAAGCGGATGTTAGAGCACAATATCCTGGCCTATTCGCTTAGGCAAATTTTGGGGACAAAATTTCTGTTAAGGTTGGTGGAATGTAACACCCGGCATTTTGGCCGTGTAATAATCTGTTGAATTATTGTATGGATTTAAATTGCCATAAATACGATAACAATTTCATTGTAAAATGTTGGAGCATTTAGTGTGGGGAGAACCTAACTAATGTGTAACTAACTAAACACTAAGTTTAGAATGCATGGAATGGTAAATTAGAGAGAAATTAAGGTTAGTGGGAGATTGCTAATGGTTGAGTGACATCTGGCAACTTGTTGAAGAAGCTAAGTTCTTCCTCCTACGTGAAACCCTTAGTTCACTTCTCTGCTTCTTCTCTTCTTTCTCTGTTTTCTCTCTTCCTGGCGATTGAAACAAAGTTCTACACTTTGTTTCTCCTGCATTCTTCTGTTTTCTTCCGTGAAGGTAATTCTCGTCGATAGTTAACAAGTTTAACTATACTGTTTATTGGTTTTGAGAAGTTTAGTGTTAATAACTGTATAAGCATGTTTTAGGTTCACAAACTACTGAAACCGAGACGATCAAGAACATCAACTCTACAGCAAACAAGTAAGTTCATACCCGTAGGTTGGCCCTTAAGGCCCTACATCACGGAGGTACTAGGTATTTCTGTTTTGTCGGGTTGTTTTCGGGTAGAAGAATTAGAGTTATGTTCTGTGTTTCCCCTGTTATGTTTTTGTTGTCTTAATTGTTGTTCTCTGCTGTTTAAGTTGAAGAACTGTACTCGATCATGCATACACGTTTTTCCCGAAAGTTCATGCAAAATCGTTTTCTGTACACTATTTGAAACTAAACAAGATAAAATCTGACTGAAATGTACTGGTTAAGTGCGGGACGAGGACTGGCCTCCAGATCTGTTTCTGTACTGTACTGTATTACAGTTTGCGCCTGATAGTGCACCCACTGTTCGCCAGTTCCCCTATAAGCCCCACTTATACCCCTCTGCCACTTAAACGAAATGTAATGTTCTGTCACTGTATTCTGAAAACCGCATGCATAACATTTTGCATCATTGCATATTTGTTATGTTTTTACTGAGTTTTAGACTCATAGGTGAACTCTCTGATGTAGGTACTGAACCCGAAAATGAGGACTTTGTGCCTCAATCTGATGAATAGGTGGCTGGTGGCTCGAGCTCATGGGGGGTTTGGTTGCTGCAGCCAGGCATATTTCTGTCTCGAAGTTTAAGTTTTTAAAGTGATGTACAAGTCTGTGAAACCTCACTGTGATTCTGCTGTTTTGTTTTTGAACTTCAGCTGTCGTTTTGTGTTTGTTTTAAAAACTTCTGTTTTTGGGAAATTCTGTAATCACATGTTAAATTCTGTACTGTCTCTGAAATTTTGAAACAATGTATAGATTCTGTGTCAATGTTTAAAACCGCTGTATTTGACAGTTCAGTTTATATTCTAAAGTATTCTGGAATTGTTTGTGATATTTCCTGTTAATCTGTGCATGGATGATTTCTGGTTTTGGAGCTATCCATGCAGTTTGTCTCTTTAAATCTGTCAATTGTAAAGTATGTTTAACAATCTTGTTTAGAATCGGGTATTAAAAGTCTACAATTTTCATGCCTTTTGCTGTGCTTGAGAACCATGTTTTGAAGTGGTTTGAGAATCTGAGATGTTTATGTCTTCTGTTTTTATTCTCTCTGTCTGTGAGTCTTCCTGTCAAAAGTTGTAAATTTTGTCTTTAAAAGTTTACATCCACCGATCACTGTTCACTTTTGTCCTATTACATCCACAATTCACTGTTCACTTTTGTTCTATTATATCCACCGATTGCACTGTTCACATCTACCGATTTCTTTGTTCCCCTTGTTGTAGTTTACATCCACCGATCACTGTTCACTTTTGTCCTATTATATCCACCGATTGCACTGTTCACATCTACCGATTTCTTTGTTCACCTTCTTGTAGTTTACATCCACCGATCACTGTTTACTTTTGTCCTATTATATCCACCGATTGCACTGTTCACATCTACCGATTTCTTTGTTCACCTTGTTGTAGTTTACATCCACCGATCACTGTTCACTTTTGTCCTATTATATCTACCGATTGCACTGTTCACTTTTGTCCTATTATATCCACCGATTGCACTGTTTACATCTACCGATTTCTTTGTTCACCTTGTTGTAGTTTACATCCACCGATCACTGTTCACTTTTGTCCTATTATATCCACCGATTGCACTGTTCACATCTATCGATCACTGTTCACTTTTGTCCTATTATATCCACCGATTGCACTGTTCACTTTTGTCCTGTTATATCCACCGATTGCACTATTTCATTTCTCCTTCTGCCATTCATTCTGTAGTCTAGTTTTTTTAACTGTTCCTTTTTCTCTGTTTTGATTCCAAATCCCGAAAATATTTTCCTTCTCTGTAAAACTTTGAATGGTATGTTTTAAAAGTCCAGTCTGTTCCGTTTGTTTAAAAAAAAATATATGTCTTCCAGCCTTCACTCCCAGAGAAAGTTTATACTCTCTGTCAAGGTTTTAAAAGTACAAACGTTTAAAAAAAAAATAGTCACCGTTTTCTGATAACTGTCTCGGAGTGAAGGCTTGGTTCTCGGACTCCGATTGGGGTTCTGGAATTCGGCTGTCACATATACAAACTAAGGAAAGCTCTTTCTGGACTTAAGCAGGCTCCTAGGGCTTGGTATGATAGATTGAAGAATTTCCTTGAGGAAAGAAATTTCAAAAAGGGTAACACCGATTCAACTCTATTTACCATGCAAAAGGATGAAGACATTCTGTTAGTTCAGATCTATGTCGATGACATTATATTTGGATCAACTAATGTCACAATGTGTAATGAATTTTCCTCCCTCATGCAAAGTGAATTTGAAATGAGTATGATGGGGGAGTTAAAATTCTTCTTAGGATTCCAGATCTGTCAATCTCCTGATGGCATTTTCTTCTGTCAAGAAAAATACATCAAGGAACTCTTAAAGAAATTTAGTTTAGAATCTGTTAAATCTTCTAGAACTCCCATGAGTACCACAACCAAACTAGACAAAGATGAAAATAGAATAAATGTGGACATTAAGAAATATCGTGGTATGATTGGTTCATTATTATATCTGACTGCTAGTAGGCCAGATATTCTATTTAGTGTTTGCCTTTGTGTTAGATTTTAAGCTGCCCCTAAGGAGTCTCATTTTACTGCTGTCAAAAGAATTTTCAAATATTTAAGTGGGACATCTGACTTAGGATTATGGTATCCTGAAGGTACTTCTTT
This sequence comes from Begonia masoniana, assembly GCA_022432975.1. Lineage (NCBI taxonomy): Eukaryota > Viridiplantae > Streptophyta > Magnoliopsida > Cucurbitales > Begoniaceae > Begonia > Begonia masoniana. The sequence continues at coordinate 21,062,400 of CM039504.1, forward strand.
CGATTTAGTTGGATACTCTGATTCTGATTATGCTGGTAGTCTAGTTGATAGGAAAAGCACCAGTGGAACATGTCAATTCCTTGGTGAATCTTTAGTTTCCTAGTATTCTAAGAAACAGAACTCTGTTGCATTGTCAACTGCAGAAAGTGAATATATTGCTACTGGCAGTTGTTGTGCACAAATGTTGTGGATGAAACAGACATTGGAGGACTATAATCTGTTTTATAATAGGATTCCTATTCGGTGTGATAACACCAGTGCTATCAATATTTCTAAGAATCCAATTCAACATTCTAGAACCAAACATATCGAAGTTAGATATCACTTTATAAGAGATCATGTTCAAAAAGGTGATATTTCCTTAGAATTTGTCAATTCTGTTGATCAGTTAGCTGACATCTTTACCAAGCCTTTGGATGAAAAGACCTTAAATAATATTAGAATAAAGCTAGGTCTCATTCGGGTTGAGAAAATCTGAGTTTCTTCTTCTGTTGGTAATTTTTGAGTGATAGAGAAGTTTGGTCTCTGAAGGCATCGGAAGATGTATATCTTCTATTAGGCATCGGAAGATATTTTCTTCAATCTTCCGACACGTGTCATTCACTTTAGTATTTTCATCGCCCGCTCCTTGTCTATTTACCGGAAGATATCTATGTACCGGATGATATGATCTTTAATCTGCCGACACGTGTCTCTAATCGGGTGATATCTGACTTCCACGTTTGTCTTCTTCTAGTCGGGCGATGCCCTAATACATTTAAACTCATTTTTTTTAAGACGCTTCATTTTTCGCACTCTTTCAGAAACCCCTGCCTCCAATCATTTTCTCTCTAAGTTTTCTCCCTCGACTCGTTCATGATTTCATCTTCTCGCGCTGTTAAGGAACCGGCCAAGAAGAAGGCCAAAGTCTCAGCTCATCAGCCACGAGAGATTCCTCGTGCAAATAGTTGGCCATCTTAGTTTTTCCTCACTCAGGCTGCAGAGACAAGGTATCACGATGACTTTAAACATAAGAAATTGATTCCAAGTCGTGGTATTATTCCTGACGATTTAGTTGGTTTAAATTTAATTGCACCCTTGACGGATATTGGCTTAATGGGGTTGTTCGATGTTGAATCTTTCTATTACCCCTCTGCTATTCACATGTTTTATGCCAATCTTAGCAATCCTTCTGATCAATCTACTATTTCGAGCTATGTGTATGGAAAACACATAGTTATAACCTCCCAATCCTTAAATGTGCTTATGGAGAGTCCTCATTTAGATAATCATCCTAAATTCTATATGACAGGACAAGACCCCCCATTTCTTGACACTCCTGAGGGGCATCTATTTTTGAAAGAAATTGTCCTAGACCCGAACAATATCCCAAATTCTTTGAAGAGCAAACACTTAACTGTTCGAGCTCGACTGTTTCATCAAATGATCGGATATAATATTATTCCTAAGGGTGGTCATTATGATGATATTAGTAGCATGAAATTTTTTGTTCTTTTTGCTATCTTCCAAAAGACTCCCTTTGATATAGGTTTCATTATCTTAAGACGGATGATACAAAGTGTCACCTCCAGAACCACTTCTTTTCCCTATAATCTACTCCTCATGAAGATCTTTCAGAAGTTTGATGTAGAATTTCTCGAGGACGAGGATCCTACATGCCTTAAAACGTCCAGCTAGTACTCTACCTCTACTTTGAACAGAATGGGAGTCAAAAAGAATAGACGAGGAGATTTTGTTATGGATCAGTCTAAGAAAAGGGCTACTAAGGTAGCTGCTGTCAGAAAAGGAAAGTGGAAACTTATTCTGGCTGAAGAGTCATCAACTCAAGAAGGCGGTGGTGATTCAGAGATCCCTGCTTTTGATATTTCTCCTTCTATTTCTCTGGTATCTCGCCCCCACCTTCCTCCACCAATGCCAAGGAATCCTGCTCCCTCCTCTCTAGCCCATATCTTTGAGGCAATCTCAGTTCCTTTTACTCCTAGCATTCCTCATCCATCTCCTCCACCTTCTTTTTTTGTGGCACCTTTTGTTTCTCCATCTGTGCCCCCTCTACTTCCAGAGGATCCTTCTTCCCCTCCACTTGCCCTTTTGTTGCCTGCTTCAGCTCCCATCTCTCCTCCAGTCCAACCTGCTCCTCCAGTCCAACCTCCTCATCCAGTCCAATCTGCTCCACCTCCTATCTCTCTCGTAGTCTAAAATGCTTCACCAGTCTAATACGCTCCACTTCCAATTGCTCCTCAAGTCCAGATTTCTTCACCTCCTCTGCCAACTGCTCCTGCCACTCCTCAAACTTATCAGAGGAGATCATTCATAACTGAGGCACAGTTCAATGAGTTCTTGACGCGCCTAGACAGTTTTGACACTGCTCTCTCCTCTGTTCAGGATCAGTACACTGATTTGAAGTCCTGCATAGAGAGCCTGGGAACAGCAATCAGTTCAATTCAAAGTCAGATTGAAAAGTCTGTAGATGCCAAGCTTGAAAAGAACAAATTGGACATGAGTATCGCTTTGGATACCGGTCTTGATCTGCTGTCAAGGAAGATGGATGGCCATAGACGCATTGTTGCCAGGGACCTTGAGTCTCTCAGATCTTCTGTTGAAGCTTTGAATCCCGAACCCGAACTCAAACCATCTAGTTCTGTTAGTTTCACCGAGGCATGCTATGAAGATCTTCTACTTCCTTTTTCCAGACCTGCAGTTGATGAAGATGTGCGCTTCATGTCTTTGGATATTCATGAGGCTAAGCTCCAGTTCTCTAATCCTTCTGCCTCTTCTGTTCCTGAATCTTCTTCTCGGCCAGCCAGTTCTTTCGATGCTTCTCCTGCTGCTGAAGCTCCACCCTGTCTGGACCTGGGTGTATACCGAGGACCACTCGAGCCTCCACCATGTCTGAATTTGGTGTTATGGTGAGAATTTTTTCAGCACTATATTCCTGCTCCTGCACCTCTTGCTCTACCTGCTCCTCCTGCTCCTAGTGTGTCTCCAGATCTTGACGTGCATCCTTCCATTATGCAAGAGTACTGGAAGTGGCTTAGGGACTTAGCTTCACTTAGATAATTTCTTTTGTAACCAGCTTTACATTTTTTTTCTGTTGTTGCACATTGATACAATTGTCTCTTTTTCCTTATTTTTTTGATAATGTTAATGGGGGAGAAAGTGTGTTTGATTGTCTTTGATTGATGCTGTGTTGAGAAATTAGTTTGATTGATGCTGTGTTGAGAAATTAGTTGATTTATGTTTAAAATTGGCACGTATGCATATGCTTGGGGGAGTTAGGATTATGGGGGAGAGTAATGTTTAATCAAATTTATACTCATAGATTGTCATCATCAAAAAGGGGGAGATTATTGACTTAAATGGTGCTTAAGTCTAACTAAGTTTTTGATGATGTATTTGAATGTTAAGTATGTAATTTGATTATGTTTATTAAATGAGAAATTGGAACTATGCATGTGATTTAATATGTTGGAAATGCCCTTGGAAAATGTATTTTAATTTTCTAACAATTGTGGTTGAGTGTACAGGGCTAAATAGTATAACAGGGCTGAAAAACTAATAAATAGAGTTATATCCACCTATTGAAGAAGAAAAGGTTTACATCCACTGATTGAGAGAAGAAAAAGAGTTTGGCATCCACCGTCACTAACTGACAAAACGTGAAGTCGCTCAAAGGACTACTTCATCCGATAGCAAAACGACAAAAATATGAAGTCGTTCATAAGAACATCATCCGGATGGCGTTCAAAGATTTATCATCCGATTGCTAAACGGACAAATGATCATCATCCGATGAGTTTAAAGCAACATCATCGGGGCGTTTAAAGCAACATCATCCGATGGCGTTTAAAGCAACATCATCCGATGGCGTTTAAAGCAACATCATCCGATGGCGTTTAAAGCAACATCATCCGATGGCGTTTAAAGCAACATCATCCGATGGCGTTTAAAGCAACATCATCCGATGGCGTTTAAAGCAACATCATCCGATGGCGTTTAAAGCAACATCATCCGATGGCGTTTAAAGCAACATCATCCGATGGCGTTTAAAGCAACATCATCCGATGGCGTTTAAAGCAACATCATCCGATGGCGTTTAAAGCAACATCATCCGATGGCGTTTAAAGCAACATCATCCGATGGCGTTTAAAGCAACATCATCCGATGGCGTTTAAAGCAACATCATCCGATGGCGTTTAAAGCAACATCATCCGATGGCGTTTAAAGCAACATCATCCGATGGCGTTTAAAGCAACATCATCCGATGGCGTTTAAAGCAACATCATCCGATGGCGTTTAAAGCAACATCATCCGATGGCGTTTAAAGCAACATCATCCGATGGCGTTTAAAGCAACATCATCCGATGGCGTTTAAAGCAACATCATCCGATGGCGTTTAAAGCAACATCATCCGATGGCGTTTAAAGCAACATCATCCGATGGCGTTTAAAGCAACATCATCCGATGGCGTTTAAAGCAACATCATCCGATGGCGTTTAAAGCAACATCATCCGATGGCGTTTAAAGCAACATCATCCGATGGCGTTTAAAGCAACATCATCCGATGGCGTTTAAAGCAACATCATCCGATGGCGTTTAAAGCAACATCATCCGATGGCGTTTAAAGCAACATCATCCGATGGCGTTTAAAGCAACATCATCCGATGGCGTTTAAAGCAACATCATCCGATGGCGTTTAAAGCAACATCATCCGATGGCGTTTAAAGCAACATCATCCGATGGCGTTTAAAGCAACATCATCCGATGGCGTTTAAAGCAACATCATCCGATGGCGTTTAAAGCAACATCATCCGATGGCGTTTAAAGCAACATCATCCGATGGCGTTTAAAGCAACATCATCCGATGGCGTTTAAAGCAACATCATCCGATGGCGTTTAAAGCAACATCATCCGATGGCGTTTAAAGCAACATCATCCGATGGCGTTTAAAGCAACATCATCCGATGGCGTTTAAAGCAACATCATCCGATGGCGTTTAAAGCAACATCATCCGATGGCGTTTAAAGCAACATCATCCGATGGCGTTTAAAGCAACATCATCCGATGGCGTTTAAAGCAACATCATCCGATGGCGTTTAAAGCAACATCATCCGATGGCGTTTAAAGCAACATCATCCGATGGCGTTTAAAGCAACATCATCCGATGGCGTTTAAAGCAACATCATCCGATGGCGTTTAAAGCAACATCATCCGATGGCGTTTAAAGCAACATCATCCGATGGCGTTTAAAGCAACATCATCCGATGGCGTTTAAAGCAACATCATCCGATGGCGTTTAAAGCAACATCATCCGATGGCGTTTAAAGCAACATCATCCGATGGCGTTTAAAGCAACATCATCCGATGGCGTTTAAAGCAACATCATCCGATGGCGTTCAAAGCAACATCATCCGATGGCGTTTAAAGCAACATCATCCGATGGCGTTTAAAGCAACATCATCCGATGGCGTTTAAAGCAACATCATCCGATGGCGTTTAAAGCAACATCATCCGATGGCGTTTAAAGCAACATCATCCGATGGCGTTTAAAGCAACATCATCCGATGGCGTTTAAAGCAACATCATCCGATGGCGTTTAAAGCAACATCATCCGATGGCGTTTAAAGCAACATCATCCGATGGCGTTTAAAGCAACATCATCCGATGGCGTTTAAAGCAACATCATCCGATGGCGTTTAAAGCAACATCATCCGATGGCGTTTAAAGCAACATCATCCGATGGCGTTTAAAGCAACATCATCCGATGGCGTTTAAAGCAACATCATCCGATGGCGTTTAAAGCAACATCATCCGATGGCGTTTAAAGCAACATCATCCGATGGCGTTTAAAGCAACATCATCCGATGGCGTTTAAAGCAACATCATCCGATGGCGTTTAAAGCAACATCATCCGATGGCGTTTAAAGCAACATCATCCGATGGCGTTTAAAGCAACATCATCCGATGGCGTTTAAAGCAACATCATCCGATGGCGTTTAAAGCAACATCATCCGATGGCGTTTAAAGCAACATCATCCGATGGCGTTTAAAGCAACATCATCCGATGGCGTTTAAAGCAACATCATCCGATGGCGTTTAAAGCAACATCATCCGATGGCGTTTAAAGCAACATCATCCGATGGCGTTTAAAGCAACATCATCCGATGGCGTTTAAAGCAACATCATCCGATGGCGTTTAAAGCAACATCATCCGATGGCGTTTAAAGCAACATCATCCGATGGCGTTTAAAGCAACATCATCCGATGGCGTTTAAAGCAACATCATCCGATGGCGTTTAAAGCAACATCATCCGATGGCGTTTAAAGCAACATCATCCGATGGCGTTTAAAGCAACATCATCCGATGGCGTTTAAAGCAACATCATCCGATGGCGTTTAAAGCAACATCATCCGATGGCGTTTAAAGCAACATCATCCGATGGCGTTTAAAGCAACATCATCCGATGGCGTTTAAAGCAACATCATCCGATGGCGTTTAAAGCAACATCATCCGATGGCGTTTAAAGCAACATCATCCGATGGCGTTTAAAGCAACATCATCCGATGGCGTTTAAAGCAACATCATCCGATGGCGTTTAAAGCAACATCATCCGATGGCGTTTAAAGCAACATCATCCGATGGCGTTTAAAGCAACATCATCCGATGGCGTTTAAAGCAACATCATCCGATGGCGTTTAAAGCAACATCATCCGATGGCGTTTAAAGCAACATCATCCGATGGCGTTTAAAGCAACATCATCCGATGGCGTTTAAAGCAACATCATCCGATGGCGTTTAAAGCAACATCATCCGATGGCGTTTAAAGCAACATCATCCGATGGCGTTTAAAGCAACATCATCCGATGGCGTTTAAAGCAACATCATCCGATGGCGTTTAAAGCAACATCATCCGATGGCGTTTAAAGCAACATCATCCGATGGCGTTTAAAGCAACATCATCCGATGGCGTTTAAAGCAACATCATCCGATGGCGTTTAAAGCAACATCATCCGATGGCGTTTAAAGCAACATCATCCGATGGCGTTTAAAGCAACATCATCCGATGGCGTTTAAAGCAACATCATCCGATGGCGTTTAAAGCAACATCATCCGATGGCGTTTAAAGCAACATCATCCGATGGCGTTTAAAGCAACATCATCCGATGGCGTTTAAAGCAACATCATCCGATGGCGTTTAAAGCAACATCATCCGATGGCGTTTAAAGCAACATCATCCGATGGCGTTTAAAGCAACATCATCCGATGGCGTTTAAAGCAACATCATCCGATGGCGTTTAAAGCAACATCATCCGATGGCGTTTAAAGCAACATCATCCGATGGCGTTTAAAGCAACATCATCCGATGGCGTTTAAAGCAACATCATCCGATGGCGTTTAAAGCAACATCATCCGATGGCGTTTAAAGCAACATCATCCGATGGCGTTTAAAGCAACATCATCCGATGGCGTTTAAAGCAACATCATCCGATGGCGTTTAAAGCAACATCATCCGATGGCGTTTAAAGCAACATCATCCGATGGCGTTTAAAGCAACATCATCCGATGGCGTTTAAAGCAACATCATCCGATGGCGTTTAAAGCAACATCATCCGATGGCACTGCAAAGTTGTATAAACTCTCGGATTAACAAGTTGGAGTGCTCTCTTTTGCAAAAATAGCCTTAGAATTGAAGATTACGACTAGGTAACTTTTCAGACCAACTTGCAGCTCTCTGTTTATAACTTTCACGTTGGAGTGATTTTTGCTACGAAATTTGGAGAGCGTTTTGTTCACATATCAAACAAGGTACTATCCAAAAAGCAAGCAAAAAGTTGCCACTTTGGTTTATTTTTCATCCATCCCGAAATCACCTCTGTAAAATTGTATCTTTCTCAAATTCTAATTTTTTGAGAACTCTTACAATTTCTGTCATAACTTGCGATTTTCAGGAATTTTGTCAAGATATTTGGAGACTATTTTATTTATATATAAAGGTTGATGCTGTCAAAATTTTATCTGAAGACTTTTACAATTGACAGAGTTATTGCTTCCTCAAGACAACCCCCGAAATTTGTCTAGAATTCGGGTTGACTCCAGAGTTGTCATCTTTCCACTTTGGTGGCACATCACACATTTAATCTATAAGAAGAAAAAAATATTTTATTAAGACTCACATTTTCCTTCCCATATTTAATAATAACTAAAAAAAGTAGAAATGTGGGAGATCGAAGATGCATTGTGATGTCTTCCATTATTTTTTTGAAGAGATTAATATTCATGCATAAACTTACTAGGAAAGTTGTATAAACTCTCAGATTAACAAGTTGGAGTGATCTCTTTTGCAAGAGTATCCCTTGGAGTTGAAGATTATGACTTTTCAAACCAACTTGCAGCTCTTTGTTCATAATTTTCATGTCGGAGTGATTTTCGCTATGAAATTTAAACAGCGTCTTATTCACATATTAAACAAGGTACTATCCAAAAAGTGAGCAAATAGTCGTCCATTTGTTTTATTTTTATCTATCCGAAATCACTTCTGTAAATTTGACTCTTTTCAAATTTCAAATTTGAGAGTTCTTACCATTTATATCATAACTACCGATTTTCGTGAATTTTGTCCAATATATTTGGAGACTATTTTATTTACATATAAAGGTTGATATTGTCAAAATTTTACGTGAAAACTTTTTCAATCGACGGAGTTATTGTTCTCTCAAGAAATCTGCCTAGAACCTGAGTTGGCTAGCGGAGTTGTCATTTTCCACTCTCGTGGAACATCACACATTTTATTTATATGTAGAAAAAATATTTTTTGAGACGAACATCACACATTTAATTTTCATGTTGAAAAAAATATTATATTAACACCCACATTTTTCATCCCATATTTAATAATAAATAAAAAAAAGTAGAAACGTGGGAGATCGAAGATGTATTCTATGTCTTCCATTATTTTCTTTGAAGAATTTAATATAAATTTCTAAATTATAATTTAGGGTAAATAGCCAATATTTGTAACCGATAACTTGGATTTTGAATTTCGTAAATTTACGCCCTGCAATTTGAACCGGGATCAACTAACCCAACCGTTACTTCCCTCACCTTACTAGAACAAACCTGTCACCGAAATCTTCTCTTCAGCTCCTCAATCCTCACAAGGTGGATTCGCCATCCTAATATAGAAGCAATGTGGCTATGGGAAATGTCGATAACATGCGAGCTCTGGTTTGCATTTTCAATGGCTTCTCGATCAACTCCCCAAGCTCTACTCCCGTCAACAGAGTAACAGATCTCTCCGTTCTAAAAGAGCGATTCGAATCTCTGAATTTTCTTGTTTCGAACTTGTTTGAAGTGATGGGAATCGATCAAACATGGATTGAATGAAAGCATTTTTCTTATCCATGAAAAAAAAACTTTGTATCGCCTCCGCTCCGACTAGCCAATGATTCTCGTCTTGGGTGAAAAGAAATAAAACTTATTATTTATTTTAATAATTTACGTTACTTTATATATTTATATCAATTTTTTTAACTTAGTGTAAATTAACCAAATTCAAAATTTGAATTATCAATTATAAACTACTCATATTTTAAGGGACAAATTGACATTTAGCAAGTAGTTTATTAGATGAACATATGCTGTGATTAAGAATGGAAAATTAAAATGCAACACGGCACTTCCTGTTTCATACTTCTCCGTCGTTACATCGTCGTCGGCTGTTTTGGTCTTAGAAATGAACACCATCAAGAGCCCACTTCAAATTGTCTCTACTTACCTAACCACGACTCGAGTTTTTTAATCCACTCTCTCGTAACGATCCTCGTCTGAAAGGTTGGGTTATTACTGATCTAGTTGAGATTTGGTTCTGATTCTCCAGACCGGGAATCACTGCCATCGTTAGAATCTGCAAAGTTTATGGTGGGAATATACCTTACCCATATGATAAATAAGAGGGGAGAGGCCGGCTCTGAACATCACTGCAGGCCGAAAAAAAAAACTGAAGCAAAAGTTGTCCTTTTTCTTTTTTATTTTTCCAATGAAGAACTTACCTTCTCTGAAATTTGTGCTCCTATTGGTGCTGTTTTTGCAATGTTCAAGAGCTAGAAGTCACAGCAATGGAGGAGGTGATGGGGTTCAGCCACTTTCGAAGATTGCCATTCATAAAACCATCTTTGCTATTCATGAAAATGCTTCAATCAGAGCGCACCCTTTTATTCTTGGAGCCAAGGTTTGGAAGTATTACTCTTCTATTTGGAAAGATTCTTTTGGTTTGATGAAGTTTATGTTCATTTTTTGTTGGGAGTTTAGGGCTGTAATTTCTAGTTTGAGATTATTGACTCGTTCCTATCATTGGGATTGATCATTCTGTTTGAAATTGTTGTGAAGGGAGAAGATTCTGAGTGGGTTACTGTACATCTGAAAAGCCCCGAACCTTCTCCAGATGATTGGGTTGCTGTCTTTTCTCCGGCAAACTTCAAGTAATTTACTTATTTTTACGTTTCTCAATTACCATCTCAAAAGTTTAAGTTGTTATGTTAAGATCAATCTAATTATTCACCCATTCATTAAGATATCCTAACCATCAACAACAAAGAAGGGGAATAGGATCACCCACCGATTCTCTTAATACCTCCCGAGAATTGAATTCTTGAGCGTTTAGTGTCGTTGAACCTACCAGTTGAGCTGTTAGACTACTTTATATGAGGACAATTCGATTTATAGAAATGAATGATCAGTTGGAAATTACTTATTCGAATTTTTAGCTAAATGTCTTAGAAACAAAGGGAAGGAATCGGTGAAGTGATCTTTCTATGGGTGGCTCAGACAATTCGTACCCTCCGTAAATTGTTGAGTGTTCTCGAATCAATACAGTGTTTCCTCAATTTTCTCTTCCAGGTCGACTTAATTTGACCACAACATAATAATTTCTATTTCAGTTCATAAGTAGAAACATGTAGGATCTCCTCTCTTTTATTTCTAAGGCTTGTTAGAGAGAATTTATTTGTTTTATTTCTTTCATGGAAGTTCATCTGCCTGCCCACAAGAAGATTCAAGACAACAGTCTCCTTTTATTTGCTCAGCTCCAATCAAGGTATGTTTTAGCTTGAGTAGCTTTAGGTGCACATATTGAACTTGTCTAACCAATGTCAACTAATGTTATTTGATATTTCAGTACAAGTTTGCAAATGATTCCAACGCCGATTACTTGAAAACGGGGATAACATCGTTGAAGTTTTGGCTAATTAACCAGAGATCGAATTTCTCATTTGCGTTATTCTCAGGGGGTTTGTCCAATGTGTGTTCTTATTCCTTCCCTTTTAGAAATGTTATTCAGATGTTTGTGTGCATTTACAGTTTACAGTTTCAACATTTTGATTCTATGACAACACTAGATTGTGCGATAAGACCGTCTAACATCTGTTTCCCATTTTGCAGCCGAAATTGGTAGCAGTTTCTAATGTTATAACATTTGCTAACCCAAATGCCCCTCTCTATCCACGTCTTTCGCAAGGCAAATCTTGGGACGAAGTAAGTTCGTACGAAACTAAACGGTTGATTTTTTTGTCAAATCAACTTCATTTCATTCAAGATCAACCATAATTTCTTACAAAGTAAATATGAACAAAGGTTTGGATTTCAAATAAAAACTAGTATGATTTCATCAAATTCTATATCGATGAAACTCTCTTCATGCTGATTACTCTTGATTTATTTTCTAAAAGATAATTTTAATACGCAGATGACAGTAACTTGGACTAGTGGCTATGACATTATCGAGGCTGTACCGATAATTGAGTGGGGTCTCAAGGGAGAGATTCAAACTCTTTCACCAGCTGGAACATTAACTTTTCAGCAAAACAGCATGTGTGGTAAGAATCTAAAAGCATCATATTTCATCACTACATAGATTAATTTTTTAATTCTTATATCTTATATGAATTTTCAGGTACACCTGCTCGAACTGTCGGTTGGCGCGATCCTGGTTTTATCCACACCGGTTTTCTTAGAGACTTATGGCCCAATTCCATGTATGCAAATGCTAAACACAAGAACTCATTTCATATAAGTGGTATTAAGCCTAATTATAATTTTTCTTTTCAGGTACACTTACAGAGTTGGTCATAAGTTATTTAACGGATCGTTTATATGGAGCAAAAAAACACATAGTTTCAAGTCGTCTCCATATCCAGGGCAAGACTCGATACAGCGCGTTATAGTATTCGGTGACATGGGAAAGGTACTTTAATAAACCTATCGACAACAAAGACAAGAAAGACCGAATATAACCCTCTGTTTATGGTGAAATTTTTCGTAAACTAATCTCTGAAGTTTCCTTCTGCTCCAGGCTGAGCGTGATGGTTCAAACGAATACAACAATTATCAGCCGGGCTCTCTCACTACAACAGATCAACTGATCAAGGACTTAAACAATATTGACATTGTTTTTCACATAGGTGACATATCGTATGCGAATGGATACATCTCTCAGTGGGATCAGTTTACGTCACAAGTTGAACCCATTACATCGACTGTACCCTATATGATTGCAAGGTATAATCTGAATTAACCCGATCAAGGCCGTTAATTTGGTCATTATAAATTTTTGATAATGCGCAGTGGCAACCATGAGCGTGATGTTCCGGGATCTGGATCCTTCTACAATTCTAATGATTCAGGCGGCGAATGTGGCGTTTTAGCTGAGACCATGTTTTTTGTTCCTGCGGAAAATAGAGCAAAATTCTGGTATGCACCTGAAATTTGAGAATTCTTAAATTTACTGGCTTGGCTTCATGCGATAAATGAAATTTAATTTGGAGTATGGCATGATCCCGAGTCACGCAAAAAAAGATCTGTGATTAAAAAACTTGTCAACTTTACTCAATTCTAATAATAAATCAATGTTCAAAGCATACAAGAGGTTTGGTTAATTGGATCTCGAAGGTCTTGTTGAATAATTTTGAATGCGTTTTTTTATATGCAATCATAATTTGATCTTCAATGTGTTCGAAAAAGTTGTTAGAATATGTTGTTAAGAGAGTGAAGTTTGCATAAATAGAGAGGTTTAATGAAACTTGTATGCATTATTATTTACAGGTACTCCACAGATTATGGGATGTTCCATTTCTGTATAGCCGATAGTGAGCATGATTGGAGGGAAGGAACTGAGCAGTACGAGTTCATAGAAAAATGCCTTGCGTCGGTCGACAGACAGAAACAGCCTTGGTTGATCTTCATTGCTCATCGTGTTCTCGGCTATTCCTCTTCTTACTGGCAAGACGGCTCCTTTGGCGAGCCAATGGGTCGAGAAAGCCTCCAAAAGCTGTGGCAGCAATACAAAGTTGACATCGCATTTTTCGGGCACGTCCATAACTATGAAAGAACATGCCCCGTTTACGAGGTGATATGCATAAACATTTCTAAATTTATCTTTATCTATAAAAAAAACCAATACAAAATGACATACTTGTTAGAGAGGATGATCATTATACTTATATGAGACGTAATCGACGACGCCTTACTATGAAATAACTAGAAAATCTTCGTATGAAGATTTTTCGTCTTTCTTGATCGATATTATCTTTGGTTGTTCATGCTATGCGATTTGTGATGCAGAATCAGTGTGTAAGTTCAGAAAAAACCCATTATTCAGGCGCATTCAATGCGACAATTCACGCAGTAGTCGGAGGAGGAGGAAGCCACCTGTCAGAATTCGGTCCTATCCAAACGAGCTGGAGCTTGGTGAAAGATGTTGATTTTGGGTTTGTGAAATTGACGGCATTTAACCATTCGTCTCTCCTCTTCGAGTACAAAAAAAGCAGCAACGGCAGTGTTCATGATTCCTTCACCATCTCCAGAGATTACAGAGATGTGTTGGCCTGTGTTTTCGACAGCTGCGAAAAAACTACTCTGGCTTCTTGAGAAGTAACAAGTACTTGTTCAAAATTTTATTTTCAAAGGAAGTTCTACAAACTCGTACATTTGTTTGTCCTTTCAAATTATATGATTGAATTTATGATGGTAAATAGATTTAATTAAGTGTGACATAAATAATAAGGGATACTTCTAATCAATCATACATATTATTGCATATGAATACCACTTCAACTATGTTAGATTTCGAGCAAGAATAATAAAAGGAAAAATATGAAATTGAACACCAAAAAATCTTCTTCAGAAAAAAATCAATCACTATTAGAAGAGAATTTTATTATAAAAATCAACTCACAACTATAAATTCTGTGATTCAGATCTCACAAGGTAATTGAGAAAAATTATAAATTGTTATTATATCATATATTGTATCTTCAAATTAAGTTACATAAACTTGGGTTTGATTTAACTTCGACTTGAAATGAGTTGAAGAATCAAGCTAAAATCATGTACTTTGACCTCATAGTAGTGTTGGATTTTAAAAGATATTAAAGAGTTTCTTTTAAGTAGTAGATCTGACTTTCATTGAATATAATTTTTGGCACAAGTCTATATGTACATATAATTATGGTAATTTATTCTAAATTAAGAATCTGTTGTCTTTTTCTTCCACGAGGAATGAACATAATGTATTTTAAGAATCAACATGTGATATTTTGAGTCACCATGTGCGGTGCATATGATGTTTTTGATGAATTTTGGGCCTACAATGTTTGATTTGTTCACAGTTGAAAATTTAATAGGCCATTAGCTCAAAAAATAAAATGAGAGTATCAAACTACATAAGTCAAGGGATTAAATTGCATTTTGTTAGATATAATTTATTATATCTAGTTGAGTTGAAAATTGATGAAGAAATGTGAGTTTCACAACTTTCTTTAGCCGGAAATCGTCGCAGCGTTCGATACTTGTTTAACAAGAGTCGACCCTTGGTGAAAACAGAGTCGATCAGGTGTCGACCCTTTGAAAGGCCGGTTGAGACCTTGAAAGGTCGATACTTTGGTGAAAGTGTCGACTCATGCTAAATCTAAGACGATTAAGGGTCAATCCTTACCGGAAGGTGTCGACCCTTACCTAAAAGGGTCAACCAGTGCAGTCAACCCCTAATCAAACAACGCTAAATGAGGGTCAATCCCTACAGAGTCTGAACTCTGCATAGTATTATATTTGACAGAAATTTTTGTCGTCGAGGTACAAACTCATCTCGACGAAGTTTGTGGTTGTTTATAGTTCATTCCAGTTTGAATTCCTAGTTTTGGTATATGACTCATCCATGATTTTCATAGTATTCTAATGGAATATTCATGATATTGGTTTTCTGATAAGTTCTGACAAGTTTGTGGATTACGCACTGCATTGCATAGTTTTCAAAATTTATTTTGGTTAGTTGTCACCTATGAATATTCATGTTAGTTTTTTATATATACATATATATATATATACACACACACATATATGTTTTACTCATTTAGTGTGTGTCAATTTTTTACATATACATATACATATACATATACATATACATATACATATACATATACATATACATATACATATACATATACATATACATATACATATACATATACATATATATACACACACACATATATGTTTTACTCATTTAGTGTGTGTCAATTTTTTACATATACATATACATATATACACACACACATGTATGTTTTACTCATTTAGAGAGTGAGAGAGAGAGAGAGAGAGAGAGAGAGAGAGAGAGAGAGTGTATGTTTTACTCATTTAGTGTGTGTCAGTTTTTTACATATACATATACATATATATACACACACACATATATGTTTTACTCATTTAGAGAGAGAGAGAGAGAGAGAGAGAGAGAGCGTGCGTGCGTGCGTGCGTGCGTGCGCGCGCGTGCGCGCGTGCGCGCGTGCGTGTGCGTGCGCGTGTGCGTGTGCGCGCGCTGTGTGTGTGTGTGCGTGTGTGTGCACGTGTGTTAAATGATGAATTCTCGATGTCAAAGTATCACGAGACTATCCCAGCACATCTTTTGCCATGTGAAGATATTTTATTTGTACATTACAAAAAAGGGTAATAGGGCGGCGATGACACGCTCTTTGGGTTTCAAATCTCTAAACTTGATCATTGTGTATTTGAATTATTATAATTTTACGGATGATGTCGTTACTTGATGTCCGGTCGCCAACCTCCCTTGTGATGACGCTGGATTTTTGGATCGCCATCACCTTTTATTTCTTTGTTCAGACTCATGAGGTATTGGCTAATCTTCAGTTCGTCGCTTTTGGTTGATAATGTGCTGGAGGGTCTTTGTGTGATCCTCATTTTTTACTCGTGCGTGCGTGCGTGCGTGCGTGCGTGCGTGCGTGCGTGCGTGCGTGCGTGCGTGCGTGCGTGCGTGCGTGCGTGCGTGCGTGCGTGCGTGCGTGCGTGCGTGCGTGCGTGCGTGCGTGCGTGCGTGCGTGCGTGCGTGCGTGCGTGCGTGCGTGCGTGCGTGCGTGCGTGCGTGCGTGCGTGCGTGCGTGCGTGCGTGCGTGCGTGCGTGCGTGCGTGCGTGCGTGCGTGCGTGCGTGCGTGCGTGCGTGCGTGCGTGCGTGCGTGCGTGCGTGCGTGCGTGCGTGCGTGCGTGCGTGCGTGCGTGCGTGCGTGCGTGCGTGCGTGCGTGCGTGCGTGCGTGCGTGCGTGCGTGCGTGCGTGCGTGCGTGCGTGCGTGCGTGCGTGCGTGCGTGCGTGCGTGCGTGCGTGCGTGCGTGCGTGCGTGCGTGCGTGCGTGCGTGCGTGCGTGCGTGCGTGCGTGCGTGCGTGCGTGCGTGCGTGCGTGCGTGCGTGCGTGCGTGCGTGCGTGCGTGCGTGCGTGCGTGCGTGCGTGCGTGCGTGCGTGCGTGCGTGCGTGCGTGCGTGCGTGCGTGCGTGCGTGCGTGCGTGCGTGCGTGCGTGCGTGCGTGCGTGCGTGCGTGCGTGCGTGCGTGCGTGCGTGCGTGCGTGCGTGCGTGCGTGCGTGCGTGCGTGCGTGCGTGCGTGCGTGCGTGCGTGCGTGCGTGCGTGCGTGCGTGCGTGCGTGCGTGCGTGCGTGCGTGCGTGCGTGCGTGCGTGCGTGCGTGCGTGCGTGCGTGCGTGCGTGCGTGCGTGCGTGCGTGCGTGCGTGCGTGCGTGCGTGCGTGCGTGCGTGCGTGCGTGCGTGCGTGCGTGCGTGCGTGCGTGCGTGCGTGCGTGCGTGCGTGCGTGCGTGCGTGCGTGCGTGCGTGCGTGCGTGCGTGCGTGCGTGCGTGCGTGCGTGCGTGCGTGCGTGCGTGCGTGCGTGCGTGCGTGCGTGCGTGCGTGCGTGCGTGCGTGTGTGGCACGTGTTTAAATGATGAATTCTCGATGTCAAAGTATCACGAGACTATCCCAGCACATCTTTTGCCATGTGAAGATATTTTATTTGTACATTACAAAAAAGGGTAATAGGGCGGCGATGACACGCTCTTTGGGTTTCAAATCTCTAAACTTGATCATTGTGTATTTGAATTATTATAATTTTACGGATGATGTCGTTACTTGATGTCCAGTCGCCAACCT
Source organism: Begonia masoniana (assembly GCA_022432975.1). Taxonomy (NCBI): domain Eukaryota; kingdom Viridiplantae; phylum Streptophyta; class Magnoliopsida; order Cucurbitales; family Begoniaceae; genus Begonia; species Begonia masoniana. The sequence continues at coordinate 21,079,876 of CM039504.1, forward strand.
CCCTTGTGATGACGCTGGATTTTTGGATCGCCATCACCTTTTATTTCTTTGTTCAGACTCATGAGGTATTGGCTAATCTTCAGTGCGTCGCTTTTGTTTGATAATGTGCTGGAGGGTCTTTGTGTGATCCTCATTTTTTTTTACTAGAGGTGATTTTAAAAGGAAAAGTATCATGATGACTTATTTTAATATAGTTATTTATGCATACAACAATGTTTTGGTTATTGCCTTATTGGTGGCTCGTGGAACATATTTTTTTTAAAGTGATAGAAATGAATTTTCCTTTGAAACGATATTTGAAAATCATTTACATTTTTAACATGGTTTGAAATGAAAGGTAAAACACATTTTACATCCATTGCATTTAAGTATAAGTTTCCTATTAAGTTAGTTACTCACCCTCTCTTTTCATGAATTGACAAGAGCGGTTAGCTACGGTTGTGCGAAAGTTTCCATGTTTTCTGTTTTCTTTTATTTTGTATTGAGTGTTTCTGTTAATCTTTAATGAGGACTTATTCTTATTGGATTTGTATAAGGATAATTATATTTGGATGTGAATGTTTAGACTGTGTTGCACTGTTATTTTATTTATAACAATATTATTTTTGTAACCACTGTGTGGAAGAACCTATGATCATTTTGTGTGGGCTATAACTTTGACTTATATTCAAGTTTTATGTTTCGAACCAAATCTTGACCCGGACGATTGAGTTCTCTCTAAAGATCGAATCGTTTGATCTGATATTTTTGTTAAGCGTGCTTCCAAGTCGAGACAGGAATTACATAGATTGTAAATCGTGCAGTGTAGTAATCAATGTTATAAGCCCAATAAAAGTGATAAAATATAGATTTGACGATCAAACCTAAAGTATATGATGATGTGAGCGAAAACTTCCCATTATTCTTAATAAAATGATTTATTCTTTTCAAGTCTCCGAAATGTGATTAGTGGAGAAGGATCGAACCCACCCGCGGGAGCACGTAGACTCGTATAGAGAAGTCAAGCCCAACGAAGTTCCAAGTCTATTCCTCTTTTCCACACTACACTTGCAATTGAAGTTCCAGCTCAAGGAAACCCTTGTCCTTCATTTTCTGTCCATCGGAATCTCACTTCTCTTATTGAAGATCTGAGAGGTGCGACGCATGAATTGAATGTTGATGGCCTTGGATTGTCGATCGAGGTGTCTTTGTACTCCCAATTTTTGTTAATTTTGCTTGCTTTCTCGCTTACTGAGCGACCCCTAGGGAGTCCCTGTGCAAGGCGAAGAAATGACTACCACGACTACTAATGTTGGCGGCGGTGATGAGGATAGGGTTTTGGCCGCTGCGCAGCAGATCTTGAAGAGTCTAAATGCTCCGAAGGAGGTTAGGGAAGATATGCTTTTGATCTTCTCGAATTTCGATAATCGTCTTTCGAATATCACTCAGTTGATCAATAGTGAGGATATGAAGAACGAGAACCGTTACGAGGCGGCTGAAAAGGTGATTCTTCGCTGGGAGTCCAATTCGGATGCTTCGAGGAATTCTCTTCATTGGGAGGAGTCGCCGGATGAGGCGGCTGAATATTTGTCGGCTGTGGATGAAGTGCTCCAGTTGATTGAGGATCTTTCGCTTCGGTCGGATTCTTCGGAGATTGTAGACCGTGCCTCGGACACAATCCAGGTTGCCATGGCCAGGCTTGAGGAAGAATTCCGCCATATCTTGATTCGAAGCACAGTCCCTCTAGATGCTGATCACCTCCATGTTTCAATCCGCAGGGTCTCACTATCTTTTGCATCCAACTATGGAGATATTGACGATGAATTTGAGAGCTTTGAGGAGGTTGATCGTGATTCTGGACGATTTCATGAGAGAGGTGCGAGTTTGGGGGATGACGTGTGGGTTGATTTGATACATCCCGAAGCAGTCGTGGAATTGAAAGAGATTGCAAACAGGATGGTACGCTCTGGTTATGAAAGAGAGTGTGTTCAGGTCTATAGCACCATCCGGCGGGAAGTTTTGGACGAATGTCTAGGGATTCTTGGAATTGAAAAGCTGAGCATTGAGGAGGTCCAGAAAATAGACTGGAAAATTTTGGACGAGAAAATGAAGAAATGGAGTCTAGCAGTTAAAATTGTGGTTCGAGTGCTTTTCATGGGTGAAAAACGACTTTGTGATAATTTTTTTGATGGGTCTGATGTGTCTAAGGAGGTTTGCTTCAATGAGACTGCAAAAGGGTGTGTGATGCAGTTGTTGAATTTTGGGGAGGCGGTGGCCATTGGGGAAAGGTCCCCAGAGAAGTTATTTAGAATCTTGAATATGTATGATTCTTTGGCTAATGTTTTACCGGATTTACAAGCAATGGTTACTGATGAGTTTGTCATCAGCGAGGCACGTGAAGTGCTATCTGGCCTGGCAGAGGCATCCCGAGGGACCTTTGCGGTGTTCGAGAATGCTGTTCAGTGTGAGACATCAAAGAAGCCCATGATAAATGCTGAGATTCATCCTCTTACTCGTTATGTGATGAATTATGTAAGATTGCTTGTGGATTACCGTTCTATATTAGATTCACTCTTGGAAAATGGGGAAGAAGAATTGAATTGCGTAAAGAATGAGAATGGTGATAATTTTGAGTTAGACTACACGTCACCTTTAGCCCATCGCCTGTTTTTGTTGATATCATGTCTGGAAGCCAATCTTGAAGAGAAATCAAAACTTTATGGAGATGGGGCGATACAGTACGTATTTCTTATGAACAATATTTTATACATAGTTCAAAAGGTGAAAGATTCTGAGCTTCGCAAGCTATTGGGTGATAACTGGGTTCGGAAACGGCGCGGTAAGATTCGCCAGCTCGCAACCAGTTATATTCGAGCTTCTTGGACCAAGGTACTGTCTTATTTGAACGATGGAGCTGGTACTGGTGGGAGTTCAAGTAATGCCTTGAAGGTGGCTTTAAAGGAAAGACTCAAGAATTTCAATGCTGGATTTGAGGAAATCTATAGATCCCAGTCGGGTTGGAAAGTACATGATCCTCAACTTAGCGAAGATCTACGAATCTCTGTATCTGAGAAGGTCATTCCGGCTTACCGCTCCTTCATGGGGAAGTTTGAAAAGCAGCTAGAGAGTGGAAGACATGCTGAGAAGTATGTTAAATACACAGCAGATGATATAGGAAATTATCTGTTGGATTTGTTTGAAGGAACACCTCGCATTCTACACCACCTACGAAGAAAAAGTACATAAAGATATAGAATTTTTGTAACAGGTAGACCCCATTGCTCTGTTCAAGGACTGCTGAACTGGTTGATAGCTTGTTATGTGCTGTTTATTTGTGTGGTTTTATATGAAGGCGTGATTTTGTCAAACACCTCTGTATTATGTGCATACATAATAATTGTACATGTCTTGTAGACGTCATTGTTCACGCATTTATTGTCATGAGATGTTACTTACTGGTGTACTTGATCAATCAAGAACTTCTCTGGGTAATCAAATGCTTAATGTCACCCAAACCCAACTATGGCTTCTTCCAGTGAGTTATCCGATCAGTATTAGTTATGTAATGAATTTTGCAGGCTGTTTTTTACATCTTCTGATAGGTTGCTAATCAGTCAAAGCTGTACGAGAATCAATTCTGAGATCAAACTTTAACAAGGCGGGAGTGGAAGCTTATTGGGGAAGTTCTACCCGAGACGAAGGCAGCAGGTGTGATATCTGAGAAGTTCTCTACTATATAATGTTTGTTAGCGTTATGATTATAATGGTTGCTGTATTGTTTGTGGTTGTCAATGAAGTGGGATCCTTCATTTTTGCCAACTTGGTGTAAAGTGCCCACCAATAAACTAGAAAAGTGGAAGAACATGAATGTTTGATGTGGAATTTATACAAGAAAATGTATGGTTTGGTATTGCTTTAGTTTTTCTAATAATCAGTGTTAGCGTTACTTTTAAAATAACAAAAGCTCTAACTGTTTGTTTAATTAACTTGTCAAGACTGATTTGTTAATTTTAATAGCTAATAGATTATGTTCAATTATTAAATTACATAAACGTACAGACCGACGTTAGAATAGAGAGAAAAACGAGTGGGTTAGTCCCAAAACCCCAAGTATATAGTAGAGTTTTACAGATGAAGCAACACATAATGAACCCCTAATTTTTTTGAAAAAATCATTACTTAGTTCTATTAGCATAGCGACTTCTTCCTACCCAATTAATCGCACATTGGATGACTCTACAAAATACGAAAACTACATCTTGAAATTGATAGTAAAAACACATTTATATGAGACGGAATGGCTTGGACTATGGTGCCCAAATGCAAAGTGGCCCGATCTGTTGGGCTTAAACCCACATAGCATTTTTTGAATTAGTAGCTCTTGGTGGGGAATTGCTCTCGTTGCTCAATCTTAGGATTTGATAAGCAAGATTTTGATGAATTATGCTCACACTTCTCTTCAAAGTCTGATTGTGAGGGATCATCAGATGGCGAAGGGGGTCATGGAATTAATTACAACGGTTGAAGAAACAAAGGGCAATTGTTGAAGCATTTGTCAGCTTACTTTCAACCCATTCTCGTAAGAGCCTCATTCCAATGACGTTTATTTCGAGTTTTCTCAAATCAGCAATGGCTTCCTCAGTTTCCGCCTCTTTCATTCATATCGGATTCGGAGAAGTGTATGTTAGAATTTGGTGTAACCCGAATTCTAGTTGGGCCGAGTTGGACCCGTATATTAATATTAGAGTTTTACGTTTCTCTATATATTGATACTTGAGTTACAAAACTCATTGTACCGAATTTGATATTAGTAATTCTCTCTTCTGCCCGTGGTTTTTTCTCTTCTAGGATTTCCACGTAAAATTCGGTGTCCATTATTTTCTCGTTTTTCTTTTTCAGTTTGTCGATTGTTCGTTACAGGTGGATTAGAGCGTCTAATCCTAACAACTAGTATCAGATCTTTAGGTTGAAGCTGTTTCGAAAATCAAGCTTTGATTTTTTGAAGGTATCGAACGATTCAGAATCGGAGTTTGCAATTTTGAAAATTGAAATTGTAATTTTGGAAGAAAAATAAATTGTTGGAGGAAATAAAAAAACAACAAAAGGAGTTCTGTTTTTCTTCGACTGTGCGAAGAACAGTGAGATAGAGAAGCTCTCTGGTTTTCCTTCTTCAACAGCGAAGGCCGAAGAACAGAATAGAGCCCTAGCGCCGATCCGCCATCCAAAGGAGAAGCACCGCCGTCTCCATGACTGCACAGACCACGCCGACCACCGACGCCGCCATTCTGCCATCACCGCGTGCACCAGCATCGCACAGAAGACGACGCCCAGTCGATCCTCGTCGTTTTGTCGCCCCGGAGGGAAACCAGGAACCGCACGACTACTATCTGTCGACGGTCGAAGACGTATAGCAGAGAGGAACTATTTCCTCTTGGAATTTTCAGTGTGATTTTTGTCTGTCGACGGTCGAAGACGCAGAGCAGAGAGGAACTGTTTCCTCTTGGAATTTTCAGTTGTATTTTTGTTTGGAATTTCTCTGTTACTATTGGTGTTAGAAATTCTGATATTGAAATTCTGTGGCTGGCTGAATTATTGATCGGACTGAATTATTAATCGGGAAACTATCTATAGTTGGGCGAGCTTTATTGTTTCAGAATATTTTGGAGGATTTATTCTGAATATTTGAGATTGATTATTTGGGTTGAATAATTGATCTAAAAATATCTAGTTTGGGGCATTGATAATTGATAACGATGACAAGCGAAGATAGCAAAGGACACGTTATTGAGAAATTAGATGGGACAAATTTTGCGTTCTGGAGAATGCAAATCGAAGATTACTTGTACGGAAAAAAACTTCATCTTTCTTTGAGTGCGATATCAGAGAAGATGGAAGACAGTAAATGAAATCTCCTTGATAGACAGGTTTTGGGAGTCATCTGATTGACGCTAGCCAAAAACGTTGCTCACAACGTGGCGAAGGAAGAAGACCACCACGAGTCTGATGAAGGCTCTATCCGATATGTACGAGAAACCCTCCACAAATAATAAGGTATTTCTTATGAAGAAGCTTTTTAATCTGAAGATGATTGATGGTACTTCTGTCGCAGGGTATCTGAATGAATTCAATACGATTGTGAATCGATTGCTATCTGTGGATATTGATTATGGGGATGAGGTTCGTGCCCTAATTTTGTTGGCGTCTTTACCGAATAGTTAGGAGCCTATGAGGGCAACAATTAGTAACTCAGTTGGAAGTGTTAAACTGGTATTCACCGATGTGAGAGATCGTATTCTTGCCGAGGAGATTCGTAAGATTGATTCTGGTGAAATATCGAAAGACTCAGCTCTGAATGTTGAAAACAGAGGAAGAAATAATGACAGAAACTCCAACTGTGGTATGGGCAGATCCAAGTCCAAGAATGGGAGGAATCATTTCAAATCCCAGCGAACATTTGTATAATACCCGACTTTACGGGATATTAATATTTTAATATAAATGACATTTTTGTAAATATGTCAAATCAAGTCCGTTTTACGAAAAGAAAGCGCCATTATGATCCTAATTATTAATATGGATTTTAAGGAAATTTCAGGAATTTTAGGAGTTGTAACTCTATATTTCGAGTAATTACGTATCTCGTAATATAAAAGACGTTTTAGTAAAAATAGTAAACGAGGTCCGATTTGCGAACGGACAGTTTTAATAGAACCCTAGTAATAAGTTGGATTTATTGGCGATATAAGAAAATTTGAAGAAACTAAATCGAGGGACGAAATAACGAAAAAATTCAAAGAATAGGAAACAAGGGCAAAATTGTAATTAGTAGTCAATGTTTTTTTTTTATAAAACACCAACCCTCCCCTTCCTTATTCATTCCCACGATTCTCCCTCCAGAGAACAACTTCTCCCTTTCTGGTGATCCTCACCTCCCGCAGCTTCTTCTCCATTTCGGCCGGTGATTCATCCTTTCAACGGTTCGTTCTTCCTCCGTTCTCTTCCACAATCAAGCCCTAGGTAAGCCTCGAGTGTTATACCCGTGTTATTTTACCATTTACGAGTTGTATTTCGCTAGGGTTCGGATTAAGATTTTGAGACAAATCACCGATTTATGTTAGAAGTCGATAGGTTTACTGTGATTACGCCTCTAATGAACGTATTGGACGTTATTGGGCTAATCTAATTGATTTAGAAAAAATGTTAAATTTGTGAAATTTCGAGATTTTAGGGAAAACTCGTAAATTAGGAATTTAGGTGCCGAGCGTAATTTGCTCGATGAATCGGATTAGAACTTTAGGAAGTTCCGTAGCTAAGGTTTTGTAAATTTGGGCGATCGATAGCTTAAACTCGTTTAACGTTGATATTATGTTTTACCTCAGACAAACAACGTTCGTGGACGGAGCTTGAGCTGCTTTGGACACGAGGTAAGTTCTCGTGATCTTCTCTGGCCGATTGGCCTACACCGTACGTCGAATGTCGTCTCGAGGAGTTTTTGAGATGCGTATGTTTATTTGCTCTGGTTGGGTAGACAGGTTTAGTTGTTTTATAGGTTATAGGTTATGTATTTATTGTCTTGATGGTATAGATGTGGTTGTTTACTTTAAGATATGAATTGTTCATGCATCATTATTAATGAAAAGGTAAACGAAAAGGAAACGAAAAGGATAACGAAAAGGTAAACGAAAAGGAAACGAATAGGTAAACGAAAAGGAAAACGAAAAGGATAACGAAAAGGGAAACGAATAGGTAAACGAAAAGGAAAAACGAAAAGGTAAACGAAAAGGCTAACGAAAAGGATAACGAAAAGGTAAATGAAAAGGCTAACGAAAAAGCTAACGAAAAGGTAAACGAAAAGGTAAACGAAATGGGAAACGAAAAGGTAAACGAAAAGGAAACGAAAAGGTAAACGAAAAGGAAACGAAAAGGTAAACGAAAAGGTAAACGAAAAGGAAACGAAAAGGTAAACGAAAAGGATAACGAAAAGGATAACGAAAAGGTAAACGAAAAGGAAACGAAAAGGTAAACGAAAAGGATAACGAAAAGGTAAACGAAAAGGAAACGAAAAGGTAAACGAAAAGGAAACGAAAAGGTAAACGAAATGGGAAACGAAAAGGTAAACGAAAAGGATAACGAAAAGGTAAACGAAAAGGATAACGAAAAGGTAAACGAAAAGGAAACGAAAAGGTAAACGAAAAGGATAACGAAAAGGTAAACGAAAAGGAAACGAAAAGGTAAACGAAAAGGATAACGAAAAGGATAACGAAAAGGTAAACGAAAAGGATAACGAAAAGGATAACGAAAAGGTAAACGAAAAGGATAACGAAAAGGTAAACGAAAAGGAAACGAAAAGGTAAACGAAAAGGATAACGAAAAGGATAACGAAAAGGTAAACGAAAAGGAAACGAAAAGGTAAACGAAAAGGATAACGAAAAGGTAAACGAAAAGGATAACGAAAAGGTAAACGAAAAGGAAACGAAAAGGTAAACGAAAAGGATAACGAAAAGGTAAACGAAAAGGATAACGAAAAGGTAAACGAAAAGGATAACGAAAAGGTAAACGAAAAGGAAACGAAAAGGTAAACGAAAAGGAAACGAAAAGGTAAACGAAAAGGAAACGAAAAGGTAAACGAAAAGGAAACGAAAAGGTAAACGAAAAGGAAACGAAAAGGTAAACGAAAAGGATAACGAAAAGGATAACGAAAAGGTAAACGAAAAGGAAACGAAAAGGTAAACGAAAAGGAAACGAAAAGGTAAACGAAAAGGAAACGAAAAGGTAAACGAAAAGGTAAACGAAAAGGATAACGAAAAGGTAAACGAAAAGGAAACGAAAAGGTAAACGAAAAGGAAACGAAAAGGTAAACGAAATGGGAAACGAAAAGGTAAACGAAAAGGTAAACGAAAAGGTAAACGAAATGGGAAACGAAAAGGTAAACGAAAAGGTAAACGAAATGGGAAACGAAAAGGTAAACGAAAAGGAAACGAAAAGGTAAACGAAATGGGAAACGAAAAGGTAAACGAAATGGGAAACGAAAAGGTAAACGAAATGGGAAACGAAAAGGTAAACGAAATGGGAAACGAAAAGGTAAACGAAATGGGAAACGAAAAGGTAAACGAAATGGGAAACGAAAAGGTAAACGATTGAATGGTTTATGAACAGCATATGCATAGCACGCATTCTCATTTACGTAGAGTTTACTGAGATTTTTATCTCATAGTGTGTTTTTATGGTATAGGTGACCTCGATATAGGTGAGGACGAGATCCCTCCACCTGAGGAGTGATGCAGTTGACGGAGGATGGTCGCGGGAGTGTGTTGGCGCAGTCGATGCTTGACCGACCCGTGGGGAAGTATGTATAGATTTTGGGGTTATCGAGATGTTTTGGGCTAATAGTTGTATAGAATATTTTAGGATGCTTGGTTCTGGTAGTTGATTAGTTGATAGACTGATGTTTTAACGTTATAAACTGTTTTTACAAAACGTTTTGTTAAAGCTTTTATTTGCATGCTATGGAGATGTTTGGAATGGTTTTAGGTTTATTTATTAAGGATCTGCTCGATTTTAGCGCTATCCAGCAGTTGGATTTCACAAAGTCCGCTGCAAACTGGTTGAGATTAAGTTATATGTTCATTGTGTTTATTAATGAGAAATGTATAGAAGAGATATGAAGGGGGATGTGAAAATGGTGTAAAGTATACGTAGTTTGCTCTCTGGAATCGAATTCCAGAGAGCTTGCATTGAAGTGTTTGCTCTCTGGAATTCCAGAGAGCATGTTATTCAATTGTTATTCAATTAAACAGGTTGCCAGAAGAAGTGGCGAATGATCGCAGGAGGCGATCGCTACACGGAGTGTGCAGCGATCGATCGCTGGTTGCCAGAAGGAGTGGCGAATGATCGCAGGAGGCGATCGCTGCACGGAGTGTGCAGCGACCGATCGCTGCAGCAATGCAGCGATCGATCGCTACTCGCTGCAGCAATGCAGCGATTGATCGCTGGGGCAATTGTGGCCCTCAGCGATCGATCTCCTGATTTAGGAGAGTGATCGCTGCCCCTGTTTGTCACGGCTTGGACAGTTTTGCCCTCCCATGTTTTGATGATTGTTTTATGTGTTTTATTTGTTTTATTAAACGTTACTTCTAGTTTTAATAAATTGAATTGAAATATGTTTTAAATGAATTCCGATTTCGATTCTGGTTTCGATTTCAGTTTAGATTCCGTCTAGAGTTTATTTAAAGTGTAGAGTATAGAGATAAAAAATATATATATATAGTACGGAAAATTGGGTACAGTGTTAAGGTCGTCACAATTTGAGTGCTGAAATTGTGGCAAATAGGGTCACATGAAGAAGGATTGTAGAGCACTGAAAAAGACCGGTAATGACAAAGGCAAAGAGGTAGCCACAGTCACCGAGGAATTCTTTACTGTGTACGACGAGGATGTCGTAAATTTCGCTTGCCAAGATACGAGTTGGGTAATTGATAGTGGCGCTTCAATACATGCCACTTCGCGGAGAGATTTCTTTACGTCCTACACTTCGGGTGACTTTGGAAGTGTGAGGATGGGAAATGGTGGCATTGCAAAAGCCATTGGTATGAGAGATGTGCGTTTGAAGACCAACATCGGCAACACCTTGCTTTTGAGAGGTATGAAGCACATCCCTGACATCTGCAAGAATTTGGTCTCGACTGGCAAACTCGACGACGAAGGGTTTGACAACACCTTTTGTGATGAAAAATTGAAGCTTACCAAAGGTTTATTGATTGTGGCGAGAGGAGAAAAATGTTCTTCATTATATGTGATGCACGTGAAGATCATGGATTCCACAGTCAATGTGGTGGATAATAAGGCTGCAAAAATTGTGAATTCACCTTCTAAGAGAAAGGTTGAGAAGACTCAGAAGAAGTCAGGTTCTCAAGTGAAGTTCAGGTTAGGATCTGATGGTACATCAGAGCCGGTGAGTCAGTGTAACACTCGGTTTTACGGGTTTTTGAATTTTGCCGTATAATGGTATTTTTGTAAATATTGTGAATTTATGTCCGTTTTGTGAACGGAAAGTTTTAGAAAAGTCCTAGTAATAAATCGAATTTTTTGGTAAAATAAGAAAATTTGGAGAGATCGAATCAATGGACTAATCAATGAAATAAGTGGAGGATTAATAGAAAATTGAATGAATGGCAATATAGTAATTTTACAAGTCAAAGTTATAATAAAATCACATTTCCCCTTCCTTCTCAATATTTACGCAATTTTCCTCCCAAATCCCTCGGTGATTTTTCTCCTCCCTCCGTTTCTCTTCAAATGCCGACCAAAGCTCCTCGTCCGGCGAATCGATTCTTCATGTTTCCTTCCCCAATCAACATCCTAGGTAAGATTCTACTGTTTTGGAACGTTAGTTTCTAGATTTTCAGAGAGATTATTCGTTAGGGTTTCGTTTAAGGTTTTGCGAAATTGATCGATTTCGCTAGAAACGGTTAGGTTTACCCTAATTACGACTCTAATGGACGTATTTGTGGCTATTTGACGTAGTTAGTCGATTTCTTGGTGAATGTTGGAGTTTTGGAGGTTTGGAGCTTGGAAAAAAACTCCATTAATGGAGGTTTAGTTATTCTTGAGCGCGAATTGCTCGACAAAATGCCTAAATGAAATAAATTAGAGTTTTAAGAAATTTTCTTTAGCTAGGAGTTTCGTTAGTTTTCGAAATTTGATTGTTTAGGCCTGGTTTTGATAAAGAATGTTGTGGATTCCCCTAGGTGAACAAGGCTCACGGATAGAGCTCGGTGTGCTAAGGACCCGAGGTAAGTTCTCGTGACTTATGGTGGCTGATAGGCCTACACCATATGTCGAGTTTTTGGTTGTTGAAGATTTTGGTGCATTGAACGTTTTTATGCTTTTGGATGGGTAGCCTAGGGTTAGTTGTTTTTAGAGGTTATGTTTGTATTGTTTTGATGGTATTCTCGTTGTTTATGTTACGTTATGCATCGAATTGTCCACGCATTATTGTTTTACAAAATAGCATGAAAATGAATTTATGCATAGATTTCATGAAAATGGTAAGTAAGAAATGAAAGTATTATGTAAACAACACATGGTGGTTATTGGGAAGAGGTTTAGACCTGACGTTCCGTGGTGAGCGGGTCTTCCTCTCTTCAGATGGTGTGGGCTATCTACTCGCTTGATGTGCCATATCCATCTGTCAAGCGATGTCCCAATAACCAAAGACTGACACGTACTGATAAATGAAATGACATGGACGGACTATTTCATAGCATTGCATACACATGTTCATGTATTGGCATTTACGTAGAATTTACTTAGATTTATCTCATAGGCGTCTTTATGGTGTAGGTGATCTCAAGCAAAGTGAGGATGACGCTCCTCCACCTGACGCACAGGCAGATTGAAGAAGGATACCCGTGGGAGTGCGCTGGGCAGTCGAGCGAATTTTGACCCGTGGGGGAGCGACGTATAGGTATTTTGGGTTACAATGGGTAGAAAATGCATAGATAGTACATTTAGGTTGATGTAGTGCTCTGGTTGGAGTTTTATGTTGTTAATAAAAATATTTTGATGAATTATATGGCTAGGTTCACTTTTGAGTAATTTTTGTGACGACCCCAATCCGATCAGGGCCGCCACGGACTTGCCGTGACGTAATCATTTAATCATCATTTTTTTTAACACTTACCATAACCCTTAAACAAACTAACCATAACATAACCTTAACTTTAAACTCTCGTAACCACGTAAGTTTTTCTTTTTATATCACTCATAACGTGTCGACTTCTAAACCATTAAATTGAAGTCTCGGACTGTTGAAATCCCTTAAAATCACTCGTTCGTCAATCATCAAAACACAACACTAATATAACCTACAATTTCGGAAAACTCAAGAAAACGAACTGCGTGGATCGCTCTAAAAATCCAGCGTATCCTTACCTGTTTCAAAATAACCAAACAGTTCCAGTATATTTCTAAAACTAAGACTCCACATTCTAAACGTTCTACTTCCACTATATATACATCAAAACTCGACTTTTCATACCTTTTTCTATCAAAACATCCGATCCACATACTTAAACATTTTCATACTTTCACAAACAAAACCGACACGTAGACCTACTAACCAACAAAACTAACTCACATCCATTTGCCACAAAACAGTTCGGGGCACACCATCGGATCATCAAGCCAGGCCAAAACACACCCCGTCGCCACGAGCACCACCCGTCGACCACCTATTCTTTGTCATCAAGAGGAACTCTCACCTTCACACCTGTCACCTACATCATATAACATAAACAGTAAGCCTAATACTTAGTAAGAGGATGCACTATAATGACGTATGCATGAATGCATGACTTTTCATAAAATATGTTCATTTACTTATTCTTTTTCTTTTTCATTTTCGTTAACATGGATTAAGGTGGGCATCTTGTCAGCGAGTGTAGGCCAAGTGCGTGTACATAGTCCTTTCGGCCGTATTCATGATCCATCGCGTGGATAGCGACAATAGTTTTATTGTTATGGCCATACAGTCTCACCCACACTTATCATTGCTTTTCCTTTACATACATCATACATGAACGTTTCATATGACATTTGAGAAAACATGATGCATGAGGACTCTACGTATAACATATCATCAAGACATATCATCAAACAATTTACAATGTACATGGACATACATTATTCTTAACGAACTTCACAAATAACTAATAACTAGCATCCTAAGCTACCCGACTTAGTAAACCCCACAATCAGGAAATCATCATCGAAATACAAAAGCCTATCGTTGACACGATGTAGGGCCTTAAGGGCCGGAAACCTAACATCCACTTACCTGGCGTCCTAGCTATGCCGAGCACCATCCTTGAAGAGCTTGGATTACCTAAGGCATTTCATAGCACGTCGTTAGTATTAATCTAAATCATCAATTTCAAAGCTAAACAAAATCCCGAGCTAAGACAATTTCTTCAAAAACTCTTAACTCATTTCGTTCGGGCATAACTAAACTCTTATTTTCGTGAAGACATCTCAAATTATTATTTCTAGCCTAATCCAACTAAAACCTAATTAAATGGGCCACTAATTTTGGTTCGGTAAAAACCGACCCAAAACTTCAAATGTGCATAACTTTTGCGTCGGTTATCAGAATCGAACGATTCCAGCAGCCACGTACTCCTCTAATAACCTATTTTAACCTGCCAAAAGGAATTTTAAAACAAACAACCCTAGCTAGGTTAAAATATCAAAAAACCCGAATCTGCCCTTAATCAGAAATTTCCCCCTTTCCGATTTTTCATCAAATTCCACCTATTTCCTCACCAATCGACCACTCACACCTTCAATTTGACTAATCTAACCAAAATCCAGAGCTACACTCACCAAAACCGAAATGCCTTAAATCGGGCCTCACTGAATTTCGCCCAAACCGGGCTCAACACGGCCAGGCGACCAAAGCCGGACCAAGGGTCGGCAAATCCACTCCGGAGGTGACCAAAATTGGCCGGTGATCGGAGCTCAATCGAGCTCGTCACCCTCGGCCACAAACCTAATAAAAACAGGGCCAAAAATCGAGCTTACCGTTCGGTTTGTGCGCGAGGATGGTCGAAAATCGCACGTCGCCGTCGTTTGGGCAGAAAACGGCGAGAAATTGCCGGCGTTCGTCGATCGTCGCCTCCCTCGTCTCCCCTGTTCTTCGCTCGCGGAGCTCGACGTCGAACGACAGAATGGCTTCGGCCATTCTGTCGTTTTGGTTTTTATTTTTATAAAAACAATAATAATAATAATAATAATAATAATAATATAATAATTATAAACTAAAACTATTTCTTTAATTTAAACTAACTAATTACCGTTTTACTCTCTCATTTTCGACAATTTCGAATTTCATTAAATCTCATTATTAAATTATAACCCACGGCTTAATTTCACTGGAAATACCCAAACCCAAATTAATTAACCAATTAGGTTAACCAAATTTATTCACTTTTCTTTTAAATTACTTAAAACAATTATTTATTAAACAATTACCTATCATTTTATTTTCTCTTAAAAAAAATCCCGGGTGTTACATCCTTCCCTCCTTAAATGAAATTTTGTGCTCAAAATTGTTGTTTAGTCAATCCTCTTATTTCTCACTCCAATGCTACCACCGTAATTACTGTTGCAATACTAAATCTTGATTTCACTATAGCCTTAATCACCTATCAGGTAATGACAATTCCTAGATCTTCAAAGTTGTGATTCTCCTAACTATGCATTTGTAACTCAATCACTCATACGTCCATTGCTTTCAACCTAATCCATCATCACTTAATCTCTCACATCTCTCCCAACTCAACCTCCAGTCTAGTTTTCCTCGAATTAAATTCAATCGCTTTCCTACTTTTCTCATACCACATCAATCTAACGCATCTATAGCCATCATAATTCCTCGAAGTTTCTTCTCTTACTTAATACGAAGGACCTAGTACATAGCCTTCTTATCCTAATTCTTCCACTTCCAAATCCTCCTATACCTTACCATCAAATTTTTAATCCATCACTCACACCCATACACCCATGGACATTGGGCAAACATGACGTTCCATTAGTCACTCTAATACAATCCTAGTACTCAGGGCTCTGAATACTTAAATTTACCCCATTCTCTTTCAAAGTATTCTCTAAGTCTTTATAATTATGTCCACAACTGCTCGTTTGTCCAACTTGTGCCTCGGTTTTCATCAATCACTAACAAATTCTTAAGTCTGAACAAAGTCGTTAAACTATTCACCCAACACCTTAAAGGGTGTATAAACAGTTCGACGCAACTTACGAGTCGAAACTTTCCTAATACCTCTTGTTCTAACTTCACTTCTAAGCTCACTTGCACAGTCTTCGTGCAAATCATTCTTCCTCTCATCCAATATGCTCCAAACTCTACAACCTTAACTACTTACAAAATCGTTGGCGTCTACTTCGTTACATACGAGTCGAGCCTTTGAAATTTCCTAATTTAAATTTATTCCTAATGTACTTGATAACTCACCAATCCCTCAATTCGCACGACTTCACATTCAAGTTTAACTTCAAATCTTAACCCTTTATTTCATCAAACAAAATGTCCTACACTCATTCTTAATATCTCACAAGGACTTCCCCCAAAGTTACGATCTAGTCCACTATCTTTCATTCCTGCTAATCAGGTTCTAAATATTCTACTTGTCTTCTTCACAATAATTTGTCTAACAATTTTCTTGTTAGCAAACTTGTTGTAGGTAGACCTACAACCTTAATCTAAATCTTCTAAAGTTCTTAAATCTTATCCTTCTATTTTCTATTTTTTTAAAAGCATCCATTACCTTAATGGAACTAAGCATGCCATGGCTTATACCACAAGCCCTATCAATTCCCAAGTCTCCAGGCAATTAACAAAGTGATCGAGTTTACTTCCTTAAATTCTCACATGAATCGGCTTTCACTTAATCCCTTATAGGCCAAGCTTTCTAACTCACCTGATCTGATCTCATTCTTCATATTTCCTCAATTACTACTTAGGGGCTAAATTTTGACTGATCCATGGTTTTAACCACCTACTGAGTAATGACGATTTCTACATCCATCCCAGAAATAAGCATCATATTCGGAGTTCTTAACTTAAACTATATTACTATAGACTCAACTCTTAACTCCAACGCTCACGACTCAAGGAATCTGAAATCTTTTATCCTTGTTATATCTCCTATAATTGATACTTACCCTTGTCAATTCACCAGCTCCTCTAACTTGAACGAGGTGTACTGGACCTCTAAACTTGACTTTCAATCTAAGGTGCTAAACCCTTCTTCAAAATTTTGTTACACTTCTTAGGCGTTTCCAATAATTTCTAACTCTCATACTTTGCCTTGTGTCCCTAGGTTAAGCAGCATCTAATTGCCTAACGCATCTTCTATTTATTGGTCACTCTTAACTTTACTAAGTCTTCTTTTCTATTTAGTGGCGGTCATAATCTTTTCACGTATCAATATTTGTCCTTCGTTGCTTAGTCCTTTAAGATGATACCTATCTCCTAGAGAACGTCCAAATTATATAATTTGAGTATCATCTATCGTATAACCTTGATCCTTTATTGTCTCTAAATTTATTAACTTACCAACCTCACTTAGATCTCAATATTTCCCTCATCAAAATTTGTCAATACTAATACTTCTATGTAACCACCCTGACTATACGTCCTAGACTTCGTATCGACCAATCGCACTATCTTTGTAAAAGTAAGCAACACGTCCCTTATTCTCTCGATAGTTTACTTAAGTTAAACTCTCGAAAATGTCTTCATCTAAATAACTCCAACTTAGCTCGAGTCCAAAATATACGAGTTTCTACTACGTCCTCTTATTCACTTAGATATACTAGTGGTATCAAGGTCAGGTTACCTATCTTAATGCATAACTATTTCTCTCCAAAGTTTACGTCATCTTGCATTTAATCTATTATCATTTTTATCCCGTTCACCTAGTAACTCTCCCACCTAATATTTTCCAACCCTTTGTCTAATTCTATCTATTTTACACATCTTATTATTAAATTCTTACTCTAAACTACACCTCTATTTTAATGTTCTTCATTCTATAGACTACCGAAATAAAATTATACCTGGAACCACACTTGGTTTGGCAGCTTCCTTATCTTCGGTCATAGCAACTGTCCTTGAAGGACCACTCGGTAGCTTCTTGCTCTGCCCTAGACAATCCCTGGCTCTGTGACCCTTTCTATCGCACCTAAAACATCGATCCGAATACAATTTACACCCACCGAAATGACCCTTCTGACACGTAGGGCACAGTGCAGCTTGACGAGCTCCTCGGGGTCGTTTGCTCCTATCCTGCACAATCGACGAATCATTGGCCCTCTTAAGGTCCCTCGCTGGTGGTGGCCTTTCATCGACTGGGGGTGAAGGAAAATCACCGTGGGACCCCTCAACCTGGATCGGATCCATAACATATCCACCAAACATTGGAGGTTGAAATTGCCTAGTTTGTTCTCTACCCCGGTTCCGTGAATCACTACCTTGCCCATTACCATTCCCATCTCGGTTGAGTAAAATCTCTATCTGTTCTGATTGTTGGTGCACTACGTCTATAAGTTGGCTAATAAGATTCTTCTCGGGTTGTCTAGGTGCTTTCGGCATTTCCTTGTTCCTAGACACATTAGAAAACAAGACAAAACAATATAAACATCTATGAATCAAACTTAAACTTAAATACTTACAGTCGATGGAGAGTCCTCGTGCGGCGGTGTGTTTGGCAGGCAGTTTACAGAATCGCTTTTAAAACTCCGTCTCTCTGATACCATAGTTGTGACGACCCCAATCCGATCAGGGCCGCCACGGACTTGCCGTGACGTAATCATTTAATCATCATTTTTTTTAACACTTACCATAACCCTTAAACAAACTAACCATAACGTAACCTTAACTTTAAACTCTCGTAACCACGTAAGTTTTTCTTTTTATATCACTCATAACGTGTCGACTTCTAAACCATTAAATTGAAGTCTCGGATTGTTGAAATCCCTTAAAATCACTCGTTCGTCGATCATCAAAACACAACACTAATATAACCTACAATTTCGGAAAACTCAAGAAAACGAACTGCGTGGATCGCTCTAAAAATCCAGCGTATCCTTACCTGTTTCAAAATAACCAAACAGTTCCAGTATATTTCTAAAACTAAGACTCCACATTCTAAACATTCTACTTCCACTATATATACATCAAAACTCGACTTTTCATACCTTTTTCTATCAAAACATCTGATCCACATACTTAAACATTTTCATACTTTCACAAACAAAACCGACACGTAGACCTACTAACCAACAAAACTAACTCACATCCATTTGCCACAAAACAGTTCGGGGCACACCATCGGATCATCAAGCCAGGCCAAAACACACCCCGTCGCCACGAGCACCACCCGTCGACCACCTATTCTTTGTCATCAAGAGGAACTCTCACCTTCACACCTGTCACCTACATCATATAACATAAACAGTAAGCCTAATGCTTAGTAAGAGGATGCACTATAATGACGTATGCATGAATGCATGACTTTTCATAAAATATGTTCATTTACTTATTCTTTTTCTTTTTCATTTTCGTTAACATGGATTAAGGTGGGCATCTTGTCAGCGAGTGTAGGCCAAGTGCGTGTACATAGTGTAACGCCCCGAGTTATCTGAACCCGGTTCGCTACTCATTACTTGACCATGACTAAGAAATTTCAAATAAATTTAAAACTTCATTCGACATACAAAATTTGACGTTTACTAAACGTTCAAAACATTTGAAAACCTTGCAGCGGAAAAATTATTTAAAACTACAATGGGATTAAACTAGCGGTGAAAATATTGTTGGAAAGATTAATAGAAATATTTCAAGTGTCCGGTCAAAAGAATTAAGGTTTTAAGTGA
This sequence comes from Begonia masoniana, assembly GCA_022432975.1. Classification (NCBI taxonomy): domain Eukaryota; kingdom Viridiplantae; phylum Streptophyta; class Magnoliopsida; order Cucurbitales; family Begoniaceae; genus Begonia; species Begonia masoniana. Next base: position 21,099,310 of record CM039504.1, read on the forward strand.
TGGACTAATCAAGGAATTACAAAAGTCGAATTCATCTGCCGACGACAAAGTCAACAGAAGAAGCAGAAGTAGAAAACCAAAGGCTTCTGCCGATGACGTCTACACGACTTCACCCACAACTTCATCTGCCGATGAAGTCAGCGCAATTTCATCTCTCAATAGATAAACACACGACATCTTCCGATAACAACAATATGACTCCTTCCGATAGAATTAAAACATACACTACATCTTCCGATTCACTACGACAAACAGATTACTCTACATCTTCCGATTCGCTAAACGACAAAACCCCTTAACTCTCTCAGACTACACCTGCCGATCACTACTCGACGACTTAATACTCTACACCTTCCGATCGAATAGACTACATTTGCCGACACGTGCTTCTCACGTGACTCCTTAAGGCATCTGCCGATAGACTTTCATCTTCCGACAGACTGACACACCACATCTACCGATAGACTTCCTTCTTCCGATAGACATCAACACGATTTCCTTCCACAGAACGCAATAAACCTCTACACATATCCACTGATACAAAAATTATTCAATTCCTACCAATGGACTAAACAACCTGTCTATAACCCGAGAAAGCTTCGACTATCTAACAGACTTAAAACATTTTACCAAAAATCCATTCATAACACTCCAAGTCATTGTATTGATCAAAATCGATAAAAACATGAAAATCAGAAATTCTCGAAAACAAAGTCAAATAGCTGTAATCTCATTTACTAAAAACTTCATATACTCGATTAAATCATTATCCACTAAACCTCCACATCTGTAGACAACATGCTAAACCGCCCCATCAGTTACCATGCCGAAGCCTGAATGCACTCCTCCAACGTCCACTATTCCTCAACACGATCAGGAGACACACCTGCTAACACTTCTTCACCTACATCACAAAACTCATCTATTAGCCTAATTCTAAGTAAGTAAAGCAGTATATGAATGAAGTAAAATGCTGAACTTAAACTCCTAAATATGCAGTTTCTATTTTTCTCATCTCAGTGGCATACGCATTCGTTCATAACATGATCTGATCCCATGGTTCCCTTGGGAGTGGGATCAATTCTCCCAATGTCTACATCCTCCTACTTAATTAAGGGGCAGATGAATTCCCTTAACACTTGATCTGATCCCATGGTTCCCTTGGGAGTGGGATCAATTCTCCCAATGTCTAAATCCCTTCATAAGTTAAGGGGTGGATTAGTTCCCTTAATAGCTTGTCTGTCGCATACAGTTCATACCTTACCATTCCTTACATGAAATTCATTTTCGTAACTTTTAACAAAACATGATGCATGGACAATAGAAACATTCAAGCATACATAAACCTACTGTTTTGTGATGTAGGCCCGAAGGCACAAGCAATACTTTACTTACCTGGCTCCTGGAAATCTGTCTGGTTGGTAGCTACTTCGGAGGTCTGTTCACCTAAGTTCATACAGAATATAAATCAAGGCTTCACTAAACCTTTCAAAATATAAAACAGAGGTTCGAGAAATCTAGCTAGAAACTCTACTACCCGAGCATTCCTACTTATCGCTAAAACCCGAATCTACACTCAATCTCAGCATCCTCAAAATCCTCACATTGCAATCCTCCAGGCATTTCACCACTATACCACAAGAGAAATAAGGAAAAGAAACTTACCTAAGTCGAAGGAGAACCGAGCGAGGAGAATCGCCTAGAGAGCTTGGCTGCTTGAGCTGAAAGTTTCCGAAGAGAAGAGTATGAGAGGGGGTGGCGGCTACAGTGCATTAAACCCAACCCTTATCCTTAAATACGTTATCCAACTTTTGAAAATTGTAAATTACTCTAATACCCTTAACAAGTTGTTCAATAACCTTATTTAATTCATTACCTAGTCAAGTGTATTACTTTAATAATAAAAGGCTGGTTCGATAGAACCAGGTGCTACACATAGTCCTTTCGGCCGTATTCATGATCCATCGCGTGGATAGTGACAATAGTTTTATTGTTATGGCCATACAGTCCCACCCACACTTATCATTGCTTTTCCTTTACATACATCATACATGAACGTTTCATATGACATTTGAGAAAACAGGATGCATGAGGACTCTACGTATAACATATCATCAAGACATATCATCAAACAATTTACAATGTACATGGACATACATTATTCTTAACGAACTTCACAAATAACTAATAACTAGCATCCTAAGCTACTCGACTCAGTAAACCCCACAATCAGGAAATCATCATCGAAATACAAAAGCCTATCGTTGACACGATGTAGGGCCTTAAGGGCCGGAAACCTAACATCCACTTACCTGGCGTCCCAGCTATGCCGAGCACCGTCCTTGAAGAGCTTGGATTACCTAAGGCATTTCATAGCACGTTGTTAGTATTAATCTAAATCATCAATTTCAAAGCTAAACGAAATCCCGAGCTAAGACAATTTCTTCAAAAACTCTAACTCATTTCGTTCGGGCATAACTAAACTCTTATTTTCGTGAAGACATCTCAAATTATTATTTCTAGCTTAATCCAACTAAAACCTAATTAAATGGGCTACTAATTTGGGTTTGGAAAAAATTGACCCGAAACTTCAAACGTGCATAACTTTTGCGTCGGTTATCGGAATCAAACGATTCCAGCGGCCACGTACTCCTCTAATAACCTATTTTAACCTGCCAAAAGGAATTTTAAAACAAACAACCCTAGCTAGGTCAAAATATCAAAAAACCCGAATCTGCCCTTAATCAGAAATTTCCCCCTTTCCGATTTTTCATCAAATTCCATCTATTTCCTCACCAATCGACCACCCACACCTTCAATTTGACTAATCTAACCAAAATCCAGAGCTACACTCACCAAAATCGAAATGCCTTAAATCGGGCCTCACTGAATTTCGCCCAAACCGGGCTCAACACGACCAGGCGACCAAAGCCGGACCAAGGGTCGGCAAACCACGCCGGAGGTGACCGAAATTGGCTGGTGATCGGAGCTCAATCGAGCTCGTCATCCTCGGCCACAAACCGAATAAAAACAGGGCCAAAAATCGAGCTTACCGTTCGGTTTGTGCGCGAGGATGGTCGAAAATCGCACGTCGCCGTCGTCTGGCCAGAAAACAGCGAGAAATCGCCGGCGTTCGTCGATCGTCGCCTCCCTCATCTCCCCTGTTCTTCGCTCGCGGAGCTCGACGTCGAACGACAGAATGCTTTCGGCCATTCTGTCGTTTTGGTTTTTATTTTTATAAAAACAATAATAATAATAATAATAATAATAATAATAATAATAATAATAATTATAAAACTAAAACTATTTCTTTAATTTAAACTAGCTAATTACCGTTTTACTCTCTCATTTTCGACCATTTCGAATTTCATTAAATCTCATTATTAAATTATAACCCATGGCTTAATTTCACTGGAAATACCCAAACCCAAATTAATTAACCAATTAGGTTAACCAAATTTATTCACTTTTCTTTTAAATTACTTAAAACAATTATTTATTAAACAATTACCTATCATTTTATTTTCTCTTAAAAAAATCCCGGGTGTTACAATTTTCGTATGATTGTTAGCTTCCGTTGCGTAGATTAGTCGTTGATGCTTTTGGAATTTTATTGGAATTGCTTGTGGTTTCTTTTAAACAGAGGGAATTGTTTAGTTTTCAAACCAACCCATGCAGTTTGTTTTCATGAATTTTGAATACGTATAGGTTATGTTTCGTGTCGTGTTTTAGGTGATTGATGAAATTGAGAAATGTACGAGGGTAGATGAGTTTTTATGTTGAATTGTAATTGAGTGTTGGCTGATAAAGAGGAAAGAGTGGATGAAGAAAGTTGTGATGAATGTGAGGAAGAGAAAGGAGGCGATGCTCTGGAATTCAGAATTCCAGAGCAGTTGTCGATTGATCGCCAGTAAGGGCGATCGATTGGCAACTAGCTGGCTAAGCGCTCTAGTTTTTCCAGATCGCTAGCCGATCGATCAGCTAAAAAGGGCCGATCGATCGGCTGTTGAAGTGTATAGGCGAGCGTTCTGGAATTTCCAGAACGCTGGCCGATCGATCGGCTAAAAGAGGCTGATCGATCAGCCGTTGAAATGTTTAGGCGAGGGTTCTGGAATTTCCAGAACGTTGGCTGATCGATCGGCTGAGGAGATTTGGGTAGTTATGCCCATTTTGCCTCGATGTTCGCTGCATTGACTTCTTTCCTCTATGTGACATTGTTTAAATGATTTTTCGACGATTTTTAGCGATCTTAGGCTTCAATTAATGGTTTTAAAAGTCAAATTTATTTAAGGTTTAAAAATGAAATTTTTTTTTACGGGAATTTAAGGTATAGGAAACAAGAGATGTTACAGTCAGCCTATTACAGATGTTCAGTCATCAGTTTTAGTTTTACGTCAGAGCGGTATCGTCAAAGGCAGAACCGTGTGGAAGGTTAAAACTCCGGGACGATATGATGAAACTATGGGTTATGTATTGAATGTGTTCGAGGGTAACGATTCCTGTGTGGAGCCTTCAACATGTTTAGATGCAGTTCGTTGCGACAACCCTGATAGTTCAGTGATACCATGGAGGAAGAGATGTGATTTCTTCTCAAGTATGTCTCTCAAGTTTAAGCGGGGCTTAAACTTAAACGGTATCGGATGCTGAGTTGGCCCATCTGGGGCATTTGTAGTAGAGGAGCTTCTTTTTAATGGATTTTTGCAGATTTGTTTCTTTGCACCAGAATTTCCTTGAAGGTAGAGATTGTCAGAGTTCAGTGTTCTGGATTCGCTTTGGGTTAGGCTGAGTATCCCGTTTGATCTCTCATGTGGAATTCGTGTCAAAGTGGAGTTTGTTAGAATTTGGTGTGACCCGAATTCTAGTTGGGCTGGGTTGGGCCAGTCTATCAATATTAGGGTTTTATGTTTCTCTATATATTGATGCTTGAGTCGCAAAACTAATTGTACCAAATTTGATATTAGTGATTCTCTCTTCTGCCCATGGTTTTTTCCCTTCTAGGGTTTCTACGTAAAATTCAGTGTCCATTATTTTCTTATTTTTTTTCGGTTTATCGATCGTTCGTTACAAGTAGATTAGGGCGTCTAATTCTAACAGTGTATGGGACTGCAACTTGACCAAGCAATTCTGGAAGACATTTTGATTTCTGCAAATACCCATGGAAGCAACTATAAGGAGACGAAAATTGCAGAGATTACTAAAGATCTTCGTACTCGAAGGCATTAGGACGGAAGAGGGAGAGATTTAACCGAGTCAACAAAAATTTAACGGATGTTAATGATGGGGTATCTGTTGCTAACAATTCAAACTTTGAGTTATCAATTGACGAAATTAAAATTTCAAAGTATCATTTGAAAATACCCCCGTTACTTTAGAGTTTATTTTGATATTTACCTTATAAAATAAGTTTCTTTTTTTCCAAATTGATCCCACACAGTTAACTTTGTTGCTTTAGGACAACAAGTAATTGTTTAAAAAATATTATTGATCTGCGAATTAAATTTTAATAAACTAACTAACATACTTACTCATGGTTAATTAATAATAAATCTCGCACGTATAGTTGTTCTCATTTTGACATAGCATTTTTTGACGGATAAATATCAACTACAAGAGCTAATACATTATACATTGAAAAATAAACTGTTAATTTGAGGGAGAAAAAAAAAAGAAATAAAGTCATATAAAGGAACATTGAAAAGAAAAATTTACGTATATGTCGATGCGTATCCAACCGATTTGCACTGACTAAATCGAGTGAACTGAAATGGTTGAGAACTAAAAGTTAATGCTGACATAGGAACTTCCTCGACTAAAGTTCTTACATTAATTTGTCACTGGTAAGAATAGTTTCCTATTCAATATTTCAGACTTACAAGAGTGACATATGCTTTAGTGATGCAATAATTGTTGTAAACTTTTAAAATCTTTGAAAATAGTTTGATATTAGCAACAAAAGAAGTCGATGAACTTGCATTTCTTAAATAAAAAGGTAAAACACTAATTTTATTAAATATACGTTAAATTTTTTATAGTCGACGTTAACATAATAACAAAAATTTAGTCATAAACTTACAATTGAGTCTTCAGGTACCACTAACAGTATTTAGGTCTTCAAATAAAGGAGGACCTCTTACATGGTTAAGTAGAAGTCGTAAATAGTAGCGCTCCCCTTCTGTTGGTCCTGCTGAAACAATTTTTCCTACAACATGACATTTCTTACGAGTTTCTCATATTTTGTCTCGCTTGTTCTACATAAACTTTTCTTTTTGTACAACAATTTTCTTGATTTTGTATTGATGAAATTAGTTTGAAAATATTTTGTCAGTATAGTTCTTGTAAAGAACGTATTAGTCACTATAGTAGTCGACGAATTGGAGTATGAAAAAGTCATGACTTGTTGATGTGAGAGATGAAGTTGTAAAGTTATAAGCAAATGATGCATTTCATTTATTGTAAAACCACAAATACCCACGTAGCCTCTCGTGGTTAAATCCATCTTGTCATTTGATATTCTTTAATCTCATCTTTAGCTATTGTATTTTCATCTGTGCATATAGTAAAAGCAACACAGTCCTTTGTAAATATATTTGTATAGATGCTTTACAGCTTGATTGTGGAGCAAAGTTCAACATTTAGATGATAATCGAACAATGCCAACAAGTAGGCATTATATGGAATAACTCATCTATTATCTAGTTTTGCACCTCTAACAATGGCAAACTTACCATCTTTTTGTCGACGATATTTAGGATACGAACCTTTGCCATGTTCAAGCAAATTTTTTTTTGGTAATGATTTTTAAAAATGCGTTTCCTTATTCATGCACTCATTCTTCGGATTTAATACTCCACATGGTCAATGCATCATATGATGAACTATCATTTCAAATAGATGTAGCGTATGGGGAAGTTTAGCAGAAACAATGCTATCGAAAGTTTCTGGATTTAATAACTTGTAATTTGGTTTTAAAAAAAAAATCAAAAAGCGAACATGAGGGAAGTCCACATTTTTGAAACTCAACAACATATACATAAGCTACAACATGTCAGAATATTTTATCTTTAAGTAACTTGATCTCCAGAGATTCTAATTTTGCTTTGCAAACTCTTAAAAGAAGATTCTGTCTATTGTGAGCTTCTTCATAAGGTGCATGTTCATTTTTTTTTTTATTTCAGGATAAATAGAATTGCATATCATAGTTGAAAAGATATGAGTTTTCTAAAAGATTGTATAAGTAGGGTTGCATCTGAATAACGTTTTCTCATGTCTCTCAGATCGCCTATGAAAGATACTAGTAAGATAATTTTCAACCAACATTTGAACTAACAGTTTCACCTGAATGAAAACTATCCACTATACCTTGGTAAAACTCTGATTGAATTTCTTTTTTCTTTCCACGAAAAAAATCTAATTGATTTGTTTCAATCTTTACATATATGTGCACTAAATATTGATCTGAAAAACGTCCTGATTGTAAAAAAAAAACAAGAATTATCACCAAAAGGAATTTGAAACTTGTAGCAATAATATTCTCGACATGAGACAGTTCCTTGTTTTGTACTTCGATTGAAAGTTGCATTTGAAAAAAAAAAAAAAAATTGTTTGAAGCAAAAAAATATTAGACATAAAGCTTACAACTTTTATGAAAAATTATGCAAGGTACTTGTTTCCTCTAATGTGATTATATCTTCTGGCAATTAAAAAATTTGAATGCAAAAAACATTCCTATTTTGATTATTAATATGTCTTTGATTGAAACGTTTAATTCTTTAATGCCAACAAGATTCACCTAGAGGAAATAACAAAGGATAATGCAATGGATCATAACAACCATAATAACGTTCTACTCTGTGTGTAGAGTTAGAATGTGAGTACACTAATATTTCTCTTCAAATAGCAGCTACTTGAAATGCATGTCGTGAATTATAAATATTAGTGCACTTGAAACTGAAGAGGTGGTCAGAGATATGGTGACAGTTTCGTAATGGCCAGCAAGGATATGACCTCAGCAGCCATGACTTGGCTATTTTGATGGCTTTCTCAGCATCCAAACTGTATAAACATGATTGTTGATGAAGTAAAATGAGTGCTTGGAAAGGGAGGAAGATCAAAATTTGGGTATGAGAAGTTAATGAGGATAAATTTTTGAGGGCTTGTTTATGTGAATCGATGTGGCTTTACCCTCCGTTCACTTAGGACTCCAAAGCATTTAGTTTCCAATAGCGTTTTCCAGACGAGACCCACATTAAAAGTGCAATAGAGTCGCATATTTTCCATACAGAATGGGGAAAATGGATGAGTGGGGTATGGGTGTGTATGGAATTGCCTTGCATTCACATGAAGTATGTGATGGCAAATATATTGACTCGGTTTGAGGTCAAACAGGTCTGCATGAACCAGCCAGTTTTTGTACCTGTGCCGACGAGTCACATGGCCGGTGAGCTGAAGGTAGTTGTCTGGCAGAGGAGTGGAAGTCTCTGAAGCATATAATGTTAGGATAAATGCCCTAATCTACTTGAACGAACAATCGAGAAAATACGAAAAGAAAAACACACAGATTTATAGTGGTTCACTCTCGATGTGAGAGCTACGTCCACTAGCCGCTGGCAGATTTCACTAAGAACAAAAACGAGTTACAACAGTTTTTGCCTCACACTGTTAGACTATCTTTTCAACTCAATAACTTAAATACGCCTTTATATAATAGACGAATTAGGGTTACAAAATAATAGGGTAATATGACCAAAATACCCCCAAACCTAGAATAAGCTCCATAACTCAACAATCTCCCACTTGGAGACTAATCTCATCACATCTCCATCTGTAGCGGCTTCATTTCAATATCTCATCCAAGAAGTCCGACTGAAGTTGCGCACAACTTCAGCTTCTCACTCGTCACAGCTTTTGTCAACATATCAGCTGGATTCTGACTCCCTGGGATTTTTTCAAGCGATAGTACTCCATCTTCTAAGGCGGATATGATGTAGTGATAACGCACCTGTATATGTTTTGTCTTGCCATGATAAACTGGATTCTTTGCCAAATGGATGACATTTTGGCTGTCACAATGCAATACACTTCCATCGTAGTTTTGGCCTAACTCGCGTAAGAAATGATGCAACCACATCATCTCCTTCATGGCTTCTGTCACTACAATATACTCAGCTTCACAAGTAGAAAGAGTGACTACATCTTAAAGTCTCGAAACCAAACTAATTGCAGTGCCACTTAAAGTGTAGACATAACCAGTCCTACTCTTACTACTGTCAATATCACCACCGTTATCAGCATCAACGTATCCATCCAAGCCCAAGCCTAACTTTCGAAAACATAGGGAAAATCCCGAACTACCCTTCAAGTATCGTAAGATCCACTTTGCAGCTACCCAATGTTTCCTTCTTGGATTACTCATAAACTTGTTGACTACTCTCACTACATGTGTAATGTCTGGTCGTGTGCAAACCATCGCGTACATTAACTACCAACAGCGGATGGCATATGGAACAGTAGCCATGTAGTCATTCTCTTCATCAGTCGAGGGTGACTGGATCTTTGGATAATCTAAAATGACTAGCCAACAGTGTAGTGACTGGCTTAGCATCGTGCATCTTGAACCTGCTAAGGACCTTTTGTAGGATCATTTTTATCTAAGAGGGAGGGTGAATTAAGTTTTCACTCCCTATAATACTTAATAATTGTGATCACTATCAAATTGATTGTTTGCTCTTAATTGTATAACCTAAATGAATTCAAGTTGAATTGATAAGATAAATGTAATCAATAGCAAGTAAAGAGTTAAGGAAAAAGAGAAATGACACCGAAATTGTTTACGCGGTTCGGCCAACTTTGCCTACGTCCGCGCTCCAAGGATTTTCCTTGAAGATTCTTTCCTTCCTTCCGATAGAATCTTTGATTTAACTTCACGAGCATCAATTAACTGACTTACACCTTTGATTGATCTTCATGGGTGTTAATCAATTGCTTTTACACTTCTCTCTTAGGGATACACCCTTTCTCAATGTTTTTAGTATAAAATTTTTTTGAAACTCAAGCAACACTCTCTTAACAGATAAAATCTCAAGTGAGTAAAATGAGAGAGAAAAGAATCGAATTTCAAGCTTTGTGGATCGTTGAGAGATATTTCAGGTTCTTCTTGTTGTTCTTATTGCCTTCTTTCTTCAATTCTTCAATTTATAGTTCTCTTTGGTTTTTATTACTAGTGGTCGACCTGTCTTAAAATCGGTTGACACTTTGTTACCATTGAGCATAGATAGAAAACTGTTGTAAGCAGTTCCGGTCGACACCTTTAAGAATCGGTCGACACTTTGTTACCGTTGGTGTTAGATGATAGCCGTTGAAATATGTTCCGGTCGATTTCTTCTATAGTGTGGTCGACACTTTGATCTTCTCTGTATTCATCGGTCGACACTTATAAATTCTGGTCGACACTTAAATTGCTTCAGTTTGCACAGGTCGACACCTTCATGTTCCAGTCGACACTTGAATTGACTCTGTTTGCATCGGTTGATCCTTGGGGTCAACACTTCCAAGGTTCGGTCGACACTTGACGATTCAGGTCGACACTTGTTCTTCTCTGTTTCTGTCAGGACCCGACCCGACCCCGACCGGATCCTTACGGATAGGATTCTCGAGGTGGGAATTATTCAATGCAAGACCGACGGACCATTCAACACAACGATTTTTTTTCATAACAGTTCTACCTGGCATCCTAAAATAGGAAGATGAAATAAACAAGTCAATGAACTATTGTGAAATGTATACTCGTCAACATTTAATCAAAATCGGAATACAGCAGAAAAAAATTAAAAAAAAAAGAGTCACGACATGAGACTGTTTCAACTTGACATAAAGCCATAATTCAGAGGATCCTATGCCTCGTGAATCTTTACCTTGAAATTGGTTTATTCTTTTCGGTGGAACGTATCCAGATATCTAAAAAATATAGATAATCCCAAAATGAGCTTTACGCCCAACAATGTTAAAAAAACACTCGCATATTTAATCTTTGCTATCCACAATCAAGAACAACATCCCAATACATTTTGAATTATAAAAATTTAAATTTGCAATTCAAACCAAGTAACACATTGGACCTTTTTAAACTATAGTACTTCCCATATAATCATGTTAGATGCAAATCAATTATTACCCAATAAACTAATACACACAAAAATACTAAAACTAATGCACAATTGTAGTACAAAATTATTTACATTACATTTTCAATCAAATGTAATTTCAATGAATTACCAAATTATGCAATTTAATTATCAATCAAAGAATTTTCAATGCATATTTAAAAATAAGTGATAATGGTAATTATAATGCATCTAACAAGTTCAACCCAACATGTCTAACTATAAAAATCACTACAGATGTTTTGGGCTTTACGGCCCAGACCGTAGTACCCGAGCCTGCCTTTTAGGATTTTTTCTAACCAAAGAGGGACGACTCTGCGTAAAGACCTTACTCTTTTACCTTTCATGTTCATACATTTGTGCATATAAAGAGGGAAGTTAATCTTTAAATCGATTGAACACTTTCCTCGTCCTCAACTTCATTGATCAACCATCATACAATACAATTAAAAGCAATCAACGCCAGTATTCAAGTTCATAAAATTCACATAAACTTATGAAAAAATAAATATATATTTTTAAACCCAATTTTTTTTTTCCACAAATCTTTCGTTTCATGATTAAATCCACGATTCAAAAGCAGGGACCTTAATCAACAACATCAACCAATATTCATAATCAATTCTAGTCTTTCCCACACACTAAGCATTTCACGCCATAGTACACATCTATTTGTTAAAACACACAATTATTCATTTAATGAATTCACACCAAATCAAAACCTAACACTATCAATCCACGTACAACCGATTCATCCACAAGAATTAAGTTCTTGTTACCACGATTTCAATTTATCAACGACAATAACCAATTCACAACACATATCCAAATTTTACAAAATTCTAATCAAAAAACATTTAAAACACATTCTTAAACTCGGATCAAGTTCACTTCCAACATTTGACATCAATAAAACTTCATTTCATAATCCACAAACCAAAATTTCAACTATGTATATCCATAAATCTAAAACATAGAAAGAAATATTTTATTTTTTTTTTTTTTTTTTGTTCTTTCCACCGAAACTAATAAAATAATATAAAGCTTAAATTAGTTATTCTAGAGTGGAGTTATCTACGTACGACGGTTCCTTATCAATACTACGAAATTCTCCACCTTTTGGATCGGTTCTTGGACCAAAAGAACGTCTCACCTAGCGAAACAACTTTCTCTTTAGGAGGCTAGAACACAAAACCCCCGTTTTCCTTCCTTCTACTATTTCCCTACGGTTTTTCGTTGAATACTCTCTGGAAATCTCTGCATCTCTTGTTCTCTTTTCCTCCAGCAACTCGTCGTCTACAAACCTATCTCTCTCTCTCCTTCCAAAGTAAAAACCAATTCAACAACAACCAATTGCCACCTACCTTTTTTGAAGGCAAAATACTAAAAAAAAACAAGGTTATCCATAAAACTTGACTAATTACCCTCATACTTAAGAATTACCAATTCAACTTATTTAATTAAACTAATCTCAATTAGTTTTAACTAACCCCAATTAGATTATTTAATCATTTTTTTAATAATGAAAAAAAAATTATTAAATTTAACCTAACAACTTAGACCATTATTTTATACAATCTTTACTACCATATGTTTACATAATATTACCAGAATAACCTCATTTCAAATCATCAATATCCTATTCTATCTACATTTAAACCATTACAGTTCAAATCGGTTGAACCTCGTGGTCGACATTTCAATTTCTCTGCGATTCACTTACGGTCGAACTTGTGTATTCGGCGACACTGAACACTCCGAAATGGTTTTTCTTCTTTTTGACGATCACACACTTAAACAACTCATCTAATACTTAATTATCATCTTCAAGAGCATTCTTAATTAAAGGTACTTGCAAAATCATTCATTATTAAGTTTAATCAATTATTCAAACATCATCATCAAAAACATATATGGTAAAAATAGTTTAATAACACATAATAAAAACACATAATCTTAAACTCATTTTTAAGTTTAACAACTCTATTCCCTTTTTATGATGACCAATTATTAATGATTCACACTCTCCACAATTATGCAATAAATAGATTTGCTCAAATCTTCTACTTTTCAATTTGCTGCCCCTTGACCTATCACACAGTTAGCTAGCATAAAATCGTATATCATTGAGTAGTCATTCAACACAAATGAGATCCATTTCAAAATATTTCAAAAAATTAGTCCAAACACAAATATAGATAAGTAACAACAAAAGTAACCATATCTCAAATTACAGACTTAACCAATATAAGGCAAACTACAGACACTCGAAACTAAGAGAACAAATTTCAAAAACAAACAAAATCACAACGCGGAAGGGAGGGGACACTAGGATCGGCTGTATGGAGTGTGGGGAATCTTCTCCCTATCCAAACATCTTGAAGTACAGTCAAAGATGCTGAGAACTTGATGAACTCTGCGCAATTCAGCTTCCATACGATCAAAAGATTGAACAACTAAGTCCTTAAGGGATTCAACGGGCGTGCCTATTGGCTAGTGACTTAAATGGTGTTTAAGTTTAACTAAGTTTGTGATGATATATTGAATGTTACGTATGTAATGGATGTTGTGATTAAATGAGGAATAATGATTTGCATGTGGATTCAATGTTGGAAATGCCTTGGGAAAGGTATTTAGAGTCTAAACAATGTGATTACGTTGTACAGGCTAAATAGGTAACAGGGCTTGAAAAATTGCATCTGCGTTGGTTGTTTAAAGTTAGACATTACACCGATCAAATATACGACAAAAGGCAAAAGTCGTTTGTAAGCTATTTCTGCCGCTGGTCTGAAGCAACTCCGCCGATTATATTTCAAGCTATTCCTACCGCTGGATCTGAGGCTGACATATACGCTTAGCAGTTCAGTGTGGTTAAGAAAATCATACGTGCAGTTTAACGCTAAGGCTTATGCCGAGAAGTTTAACGTGTTTCTGCCGTGAAAGTTTTACAAACGTGTTATACGATGAAGTTTCAACGTGCTTCTCCGAGTGAAGTTTTTGAACGTGCTTCTGACGATGAAGTTTCAACGTGCTTTCTACCGATGAAGTTTCAACGTGTTTCTACCGATGAAGTTTCTACGTGCTTCTACCGATAGCATTTCAAGGTGCTTCTGCTGATAGTGTTATAAAGCTATTTCAACCGGTGATCTTCCGCCAGATTTTAAATATACCGCGAAAGCTACAGTGTACCTCGCCCAGAAGCTTAAAGCCCAGAGCATTAATGGCGTCGGGCGATTTGCAATTTCAGAAAGCAACGGCTACCTGCATTTGTACGAAAGCTGCTCCAACGGTAACAAAGTTTTCATTATTGGATAAGGAGCATTGAAGTCAAGAGCCAATTTGAAGACAGAGTATTTAAACCAAGGTTAGAGCACGAAGGAACCTCTCCTGCAAATTTTATTCTTGAGCCCTAACCTGCGAATTTTTATCATACTCTGAAACATTTCATCTACTCCTCTCGAACCTAAACTTGAGATTTAACCTTTGAGGGAGTTTAGATTGTGTTGATTGTTACAAACTCAAAAACTGTATAAGGCAGTGGATTGTCGCCCATGAAGAACAATCCAGAATTGTGAAAGGCAGTAGATCGACGCCCGGAAGTTCGATCTTGTTTTCTTGTTGAAGAGAAGGTTAAGGATCTTCAAGGGGGAGCCTTGAAGCGTGGATGTAGGCAGGTTTGGCCGAACACGTAAAAACTCTTGTGTTTGGTTTTCTCTCTCTCGCTGTTTTTTATGTTGTGTTGGTTTGCTGTTAGATTAATAATTTTAAAAAGGTCTAATTCACCCCCCCTCTTAGACAATCTCAATCCTACAGGCTACACTTGCCTCCAAATTGTTGACCATTTCCTCAAGGTTAAAGGGACTCCCTCTAGATGCATTGAAGTGGGGTTCAGGAGTTTGTCTTGGCTCGTGACTGATGACTCTTATTTTAGAGTCATTTTATGCTAATTTTACATAAGAAAACTTATATGAATTGAGTGATTGCAATAATAATTGGTATGAATTTACTGTAATTGCTGGATAATGCTGCGACATTAGTGTTTTGATTGAATTTAATATATTCATGCAAATTTCCTATTAAAAGCATATTTTTCTCTTTAATTTGAATTTTATATTTTTATATATTTGAATGTAATTTTATTAGAGGGAAAATCAAATTCAAAAGCTGAAGATTATGGAGAGAGAGAAATCAAATCAAGAAAAATCGGGAAATTTGTTGCTTCGAATTTGGTAATATAATCAATGGGTATTATTTGGCTGCAGAATTAATAAGGAAAAGTGTGAAAAAGGGCAGCGGAATAGAGAAAACCGGGCAGCGGAAGATATGAAGGGAAAGAAGGAAGCTGGGCAGCGGAAGAGGCTGAAAGAAAAGTAGGAAGCTGGGCAGCGGAAGAAGGCACAAAGGGGCAGTAGAAAAAGACAAAACGCAGCGGTAGATATAAAAAGTAAAGCAGCGGAAGAAAGCAAAAACTTGGGCAACGGAAGATGTGATGATTGGGCAGCACTAGATGACAAAGTAGAGGAAGAAGCTGAAAGAAGAAAAGGAAGGTGGTCATTGGGCAGCGGAAGACGTGATGAATTGGGGCAGCACTAAAAGACGAAACCAGAATAAATGAGAAAGAGAGAGAGAAAACCATTCTGGAAAAGGAAAATGAGCTGGACCACATAAATGGAAGAAAGAGAAAATTGGTTACAAAAAAGAAGGAGAGAATATAGGAACGGGGGGAATTAATTGGGACGTTATTATTTAAAAAAAAAAAATATAAAAAAGAAGGGTTTCTCTGGTGGGTGACTACATTCTTGGCTGCGGCAGAGAGCTCCAGAGAGGATTCTCTTCTCCTCTTCTTTTTATCTTTTTATGAATATTTTTTCTTTTTTTTTTTTTATTTTAAGGTTCTGATAGTAGCTAAATATTTATCTTGGTTAGGGAGCGAAATTACTCGTTACAGTTTTACGTGATTTGTGAATGCTACGTATTTTTCATTGAACGATTTATCATGATCTTGAACTATGCTCAAATCAATTTATGTACGATAGACAATTTTGATTTCACATCATTTCTATTGTACGATAGGTAAAACTAGGAATTAAGATGCATGAGAAAGAAATCTGACTGATTAAAAGTGTTGCACAAGTAGCTAACCTTAAGCATTGGCATTTAAGAATAGGTTAACAAGAAATTTCAGATTAAGTTTTGTCTTTTCAAAAACGAAAAAGAAAATTCTAAAATAAATTATCTAGGCAATTCGACGGAACCCTAGACAATATAAGAATTCTTGCGTTCTGTGATGAATACTGTAGCATAGCTAATGAATTTTTATCTTATTTTTAAAACAATTGTGATATTCTGTAAGTCAGATAATATCGATAGATAGGTTGACATCATATTTATAATTGTATGACAGATAAATAAATTTTAGATGCATGACTAATACTTCAATTACTTTGTTACATGTAGTTAACAGTAATTTGATTGGCGAATAAGAATAGCACATATCGGAAAGTTCAATTGTGTAGACATTCTTCAAGGTAGCAAGAATTCTGATTTGAATTTACTAGGCAATTCGAAAAGAATCCTTAGAAATATTTTTATTTTGCTGTTTTTTTAGATAATGCTGACAGAAGCATTACACAGCATCAGTAGTAAAAATCACGAACGAAGAAAGAAATCGATCCTAGCAAGGCGGCCTTATTTTATTGTTTACCTCGTTTATTCTAATTACGCTGTTTCATTATAATTCTGAATTTATTTTCAATAATTTATTTATCATTTGAATATTTCTATAAAACGTAGAGCATTTAATCAATTAGAATCATCCTCGTGGGATCGATATTACTTACTTATTACTTTGTTAGCGACACGGCACTTGCGTGTAAGTGGTTAACATCACTAACAGTGACCACCTTGTGCCACTGCCATATGAGATGGTCCAGCCCAAGAGCACTAGCTTGTGCTCTTTAAAAGTTTTCAATCCCCTGTGCATTGAAGTCTTATCCCCATTTTGCTAGAGAGGCTGTGATAGATGTTAGTTTTCTTCAAAGGCCAGTGGCGGTTTCAGGATATCTAGAATTTGAATCGATTATCTAAAAATCTTCATAGAAGATGATAAAGGGAATGGATTTTGATTGCATTGTTGAAGACATGGAATAATTGTTTCATTGAACGGATCGATTTGGATCCCCCCTTAACAATCATTCTTAAAAAAATCAGTCTCTTTCAGGTGCCCATAAAGTCAGGGGCCATTAGTTGCCTCATAATCTTTTCGGCCCCTTGTTAAATTACATTCTAAATTAGGATTTAGTGACACATGAGGTATCTTTATGTGTTTTCATACGCATAATACAATTTAAAAGGGCCTCAAAGATTGTTATAACTTTGCATAGAAACATTCCACTGGAGTTCAAAGTAAGGGCCATCACAGTCGAACAAATCATATAGTCTCAAAGCCTTCAATGGATGATAAGATTTAAATATATAATTCCCTGGAATTCCACTTCTTGACTTAAAATAAGAGGCTTGAAACTGGAAAATCAAAAAAAAAAAAAAAAAAAAAAGTGGGGTTAGAAAAATTACACCTTGAAACGCAAGGTTGAGAGTCAAGTGGAAACCAACATTTGGTCTTTTGCTGAAATTCTTAGAAGACTAACCAGGCCAGCCTTGCGTACAACTAGCCCACAAAAGGTGAAAACATGTTGTAAAGATGCAAACAAGGTGGTCTGTGGTATGCTATTCAGGACTAATACCTTTCCTTTTTGGGCCCCACCAAATGACCACCACTGAGCCCACACCACTCCAACCT